>JAWWEX010000117.1:4109265-4125249 GCA_035583215.1 Arremon brunneinucha | reverse complement strand
GGGAATGATGGGAATGGTGGGATTGGGGCAATGGTGGGATTGGGGGAATGGAGGGCATGGTGGGGATGGGGGAATGATGGGAATGGTGGGATTGGGGCAATGGTGGGATTGGGGGAATGGTGGAATTGGTGGGAATGGGGGAATGATGGGAATGGTAGGATTGGTGGGGATGGTGGGGATGGTGGGGATGAGGGGAATGGTGGGAATGGCAGGAACAGCAGGAACAGAGGAATGGTGGCAATGATGGGGATGGTGAGAACGCAGGAATGGTGGGAATGCAGGAATGGGGGGATTGTTGGGAATGGTGGGATTGTTGGGAACTACAGGAACAGCGGGAATGGCAGGAGCAGTGGGAACAGCAGGAATGTGTGAATGCGGTAATTCCTCTCCTCCCCCAGCTGGGGACGGCACTCACAGTCGCAGGTGAAGGTGAGCGGCTCCCTCAGGCTGTCGCTCAGCACCGTCACCTTCAGGCTGACGCCGTGGCCCGGCTGCTCGGGGCTCACGTTCACCGCGTTCCACACCAGCCCCGAGCCGGAGCAGCCCCTGGAGCCGCAGCTGGAGCGCAGCCTGGGGAGCAGGGATGGATCAGGGGCCTGATGGGCCTGGGGGGGGTCCCACGCCCCAAAAATCACTGGGGTGGCCTCAAATCCTCTTTGGGCACCACAAGAGCTGGGCATCCCTGGGAACAGCCCCTTTGGGTGGCCCTGAGTCCCTTTTGGTGGCCCTGAATCCCCTTGGGGTGGCCTTGAACCCCTCTTGGTGGCCCTGAATCCCCTCAGGATAGCCCTGAATCCCCTGTTAGTGGCCCTGAATCCCCTTGGAGTGGCCCTGAAGCCACTTGGGGTGACCCTGAATCCCCTTGGGGTGACCCTGAATCCCCTTGGAGTGACCCTGAAGCCCCTCACAGTGGCCCTGAATCCTTCTTGGTGGCCCTCAATCCCCTCTGGGTGGCCCTGAATTCCCTTTGGGTGGCCCTGAATCCTATTGGGGTGGCTCTGAAACACTTTTGGTGGCCCTGAATCCCTTCTGCGTGGCCCTCAAGCCTCTTTTGGTGGCTTTGAATCCCCTTGGGGTGGCTCTGAATCCCCTCAGGGTGGTCCTGAAGCCCCTTTGGGTTGTTTTGGGGACGTTTTGGGTACTCACACATCCAGCATGTGACAGAACGCCGCCACCTCCTCGTCCCGCTCCTCGGACACCTCGAAGAGCTCGTAGCCATTGGCCAGGGAGTGGGGCCTGGGAGCCACCTGTGGGGCAGGACACGGGACCATCAGCTGGGGGACACCCCTGGGACCCCACACCCCCCATGGAGACCCCCAGACGCCCCCTGGAGCAGCCTGTGCCACGCCAGGGCCACTGTGGTGGGTACAGAGGTGTCCCTGCAGCAGTGTGGGGGCTCTGGGCCTGCATAGGGGGGTTTGGCTTGCCTGTGGCTTGGAGACCCCCCAAAAGTGGCCATTCCCAGGGATATCCCACAGGGAGGAGCAGCAGGATGGACAGGGAGTGTCACCAGGCTGTCGGGGTGCTGCAGGGGACACTGCCCACTGCTGTCCCCAGAAGGGCAGGTGGCACTGCCATGCCAAGTCTCACTCACAGACCCTTCAGTTTTGGGGTTTTGGACAGGTCTGGCTCATGGGACCCTTCAGTTTTGGGATTGTGGGCAGGTCTGGCTCAGTTTTTGGAGTTTTGGACAGGTCTGGCTCAGTTTTGGGGTTTTGGAGAGGTCTGACTTACAGACCCTTCAGTTTTGGGATTCTGGACAGGTCTGTCTCAGTTTGGGGGTTTTGGACAGGTCTGGCTCAGTTTTTGGTGCTCTGGGCATGGCTGCCTCATGGGACACACCCACACTCAGACGCCTCTCCCCACATCCCACATCCCATTCCAAGGAGCCACGACGCCCTCACAAGGAGAACCCACCCAGAAGCACATCCAGCTTGGGGACATCCCAGCTCCGAATTCCCAGCTCCATCCCTCCCCAATTCCAATTCCAATTCCAATTCCCATTCCCAGCCCTCACCGGCTCCACGGAGATCCTGCGGTTCCTGTTGGCCGCCAGGTTCTTCCTCCCACCCGCCCGGGCTCCGTAGGTGCGCGGGGGCACCTGTGGGGGCATGGTCTTGCTCCGTGCCACCGGCTTCCCGCTGGATTCCTTCTCCAGGATGCTCCTGCCTTCCTTCCAGCCCCGGGAGCCTTCCCTCAGAGCCTCGGACTCGTAGGTGGACTTGAGGTTGAGGCAGGTGATGGCGTCCACGCCGTAGGGATCCTCCTGCGAGATGCGGCGCCCCACAAGCTTGTCCTGGGCCACCGAGAACATGTTGATGTCCCTGGGCTGGGCCTGGCTCTTGGGGGACAGCGGGGATGCCTTTCCTGGGAGCTGGCCACCCTCGGGACAGCCCCACAGCGGGTGCCGTGGGGGCAGAGGGGGCAGTGAGAGCTTTTTGGGGGATCCGCCGCCCTCGTGGGGCTCGGAGCCGTTGAGGGGCTCCCCGAGGAAATCCCGCTGGGAGCCCTCGAAGATGAGCAGGTAATCCCCGCTCAGGGGGCCCTTCCAGGGCTGTGGCTCCACCCGGGGCGTGCTGGGCCCGGGTGGCACTTGGGGACCCTCGGGGACATTGGGGACGGCGTGGCTGAGCGCGGGGTCGGAGCCGGAGAGCCCCCGCGCGGCTTTGATGGCGCTCCTCTCCACGGGGTCGTCCCAGGAGATGAGGGAGCGCTCCTGGAGCTGCTCCTTCCTGGCCCGGCTCTCCTCCTTGTCCTGGCGGAGGCGGGATAGGGCGTCGTACTCCATCTGCAGCGCCTCGGCCAGCGCCAGCTCCTTGCGGCTCAGCCCCACCGACTCCAGCGCCGGCCACTGCTCGCCGGGGCCGCGGCGGCGCGACGTGGACATCCTGCTGCCGGGATCCTCCTGCCGGGATCCTCCTGCCGGGATCCTCCTGCCGGGATCCTGCCGGGATCGGGGTCCGGAGAGCGCCACCGGCGTCAGGAGAACGGCATCGTGCTGCTCCTGGGAGAGGAAAGGGTTAAGGGGTTAAACGGGGAGTGGGGAGAGGTGCAGGGGTGATGGCGGGAGTGGGGAAAGGTGAGGGATTGATGGATGATGCATGATGGTTGATGGACCTCCAGATTTTTGGGTTTTGGATGGGTTTGGCTCATGGGAGCTTCAGTTTTGGGGTTTTGGACAGGTTTGGCTCATGGGACCTCCAGGTTTTGGGGTTTTGGACAGGATTGACTCATGGGACCTTCTATCTTTGGGGTTTTGGATGTGTTTGGCTCATGAGACCTACAGTTTTTGGGGTTTTGGGTTTGGTTCATGGGACCTTCCATTTTGGGGGTCTTGGATGTGTTTGGCTCATGGAACCTCCAGTTTTTGGGGTTTTGGAAGGGTTTGGCTCATGGAACCTCCAATGTTTGGGATTCTGGGCAGATCTGGCACATGGGACCTCCCATTTTTGGGGTTTTGGATGGATTTGGTTATGGGACTTCCTATTTTTTGGGGTTTTGGATGGGTTTGGTTCATGGGCCCTCCAGTTTTTGGGGTTTTGGATGGGTTTGGCTTATTGGGATCTCCAGTTTTTGGGGTTCAGGTCAGGTCTGGCTCCACTGCCCCCCAGACTCTCCTCTGCTCTGTTGATGCCCCAATTTAGGGTAAAAAGAAGTCACTCCCCCTTCCCAATAACAACAAATATTTTACTGGGTGACCCCTGACCACCGCTATGCCCATTTTGGGGAAAGCAGGAAAATCCTAAATCCCAAACCACCGGAGCCAGGAGAGGCCAGGGGACCCCAAAAGTGACCCCCACACCCCACCCCAGTGACCAGGAGCCACCTTCCTCCATCCCAGGGTGTCCCCAGGCTGCTCCTGGGGGGTTTTTGTCCTCCTGACCCCGAGCTCTGCAGGACCAGATGGTTCCCAATGAGCTCCACAATTCCCACAGGATTCGGGAATTGGGTTTTTCCAGCCCCCAGGGATTTTGGTGCTTTCCAGCTAGAAAAGAGAGGTTGGGAATGTTCCCTCCCCTGGCATTTCAGGGCTCTTGCTGGCAGCTGTGGCTTTTTCCTGGAAAAGCAGAAATCCCAAAAGCTGGAAGGCGAACAGAGGGAAAATCTGCTTTTAACCCAAAAGCAACAAAATCCCGGCTGAGTTTTGCGGCTGACGAAGCCACAGCTCCGTGCTGCTCTCCAAGACAAACATCTGAATTCCCCCGCCCGTGTGGGGGGCTGGTTTTGCCCCGGAATTGGGGGGGCATTGGGGCGGCAATGGGGTTTGACCAAAAGGAGCAAAAAAATTCCATGGAAAAGCCCCAAAATCGCCCTCTAAGTGCTGGTCCAGGAGCAGGAATTGATGCTGGGTCAGAGCCTCTTGATACTGGGATTTAATGGGAATTTTAATGGGAATTTATTGCAAATTTATCGGGAATTTTATTGGGGATTTTAATGGGAATTTTAACCAATCACTTGGTTTGGGGACACTGAGCAGGTGGCTCAGCCTCTTCCCTTCCAAAAAGGAGCAAAAAAATCCCATGGAAAAGCCCCAAAATTGCCCTCTAAGTGCAGGAAGTGATGCTGGGTCAGAGCCTCTTGATACTGGGATTTATTGGGAATTTAATGGGGATTTAATGGGAATTTTAATGGGAATTTTAACCAATCACTTGGTTTAGGGACACTAAGCAGGTGGCTCAGCCCCTTCCCTTCCCAAAAGGAGCAAAAGAATCCCATGGAAAAGCCCCTAAATGCTGGTCCAGGAGCTGGAAGTGAAGCTGGGTCAGAGCCTCTTGATACTGGGATTTAATGGGAATTTAACGGGGAATTAATGGGAATTTTAATGGGGATTTTAATGGGGATTTTAATGGGGATTTTAATGGGGATTTTAATGTTCCCATGGTTAAAGGGGGCTCTGGAGCCACCCTGATGCCAGGAAACCTGGCAGGATCCTGTGGCAGATCCCACGGCAGATCCCTGGCACCCCATTTCCAGGGATGGGATCCCAGGGGCTGATTTTAATGGGGATTTTAATGGGAATTTTAATAGGAATTTTAATGGGGATTTTAAAGGAGATTTTAATGGTGCCACGGTTAAAGGGGGCTCTGGAGCCTCCCTGATCCCAGGAAACCTGGCACGATCCCATGGCAGATCCCATGGCAGATCCCTGGCTCCCCATGCCCAGGGATGGGATCCCAGGGGTTCCTTGAGCACCCCCATCCCTCCCTTTCCCCTCTCAGGATCCCACCTGAGACCCCCCCTTTTAAAGAGACCCCGATTCCTGGCCCCATCGGACCCCACAATGTCCCCACAATGTCCCCAAGCAGCTCCAGACCCCACCTGGAGTCACCTCCTGTCCCTGTCCCCACGTCACACCCACGCCCAGACTTGGGGAATCTCCCAAAGCCGCCAGGGCCGGGGTTTTGGGGGTCAGGGCCACCCCTGGGGGACGCTGGAGGTGGCGTCACGCTGTCCCCGATGCCACCACCTGTGTCCTATGCAAATCTCGGCTTCCTCCTGCCACCCACCTGGGGACATGAGGGGCAGCAGGGACAGGAGGGGGCGAAGGCCTAAAAACAACCCAAAACCACCACAGAAACACCCCAAAAACATCACAGAAACAGACAAAAACACCAGAGAAACACCCCCAAAAAGCACCACAGGAACACCCCAAAACCACCACAAAAAAGAACGCAAAACCACCCCCAAAACACTTTTGGAGGCTCAAATGGGTCCATCGATCCCAAATCCAACAAATCCAACAGTCTGGAAGGAAAAAAAGGGATGTGGGCAGGACTGGGATCATCCCAGGGTGAATCCCAGTACATCCCAATACATCCCAGTGCATCCCAGTGAATCCCAGTGCATCCCAGTGAATCCTGGTGAATCCCAGTACATCCCAGTCAATCCCAGCGCATCCCAGTGAACCCCGGTACACCCCAGTGAATCCCAGTGCATCCGGGTGAATCCTGGTGAACCCCAGTGAATCCCAGTCAATCCCAGTCAATCCCAGTACACCCCAGTCAATCCTGGTGAACCCCTGTAAATTCCAGCGCATCCCAGTCAATCCAAATCCATCCCAGTCAATCCCAGTCTATCCCAGTCAATCCTAGTCCACCCCGGTGCATCCCAGTGCATTCCAGTCAATCCCAGTCCATTCTGGTGCATCCCAGTGCATCCCAGTCAATCCTGGTGAATCCCAGTGCATCCCAGTCCATCCCAGCCCCGCTCCCACACGGAGCACCTGCTCCCACTGCAGCAGGCCGGGAATTCCCGCCTGCGGGGTTGGAAGGGCCGATCCTCCGGATCCTCCGGATCCATTCCCAGTCTCCTTCTGGAATTTAGGGCCGTGCTCCGAGGTGGGGCAGGTGCCTGGCCGGGGCGGTTACCCCGGGAAATCCGGGATGGGCGAGTTCCTCACCCCACAGCTCCCGGCTATCCCATTCCTCCCACTCTGAGAGGGAAAGGATCGGTTTTCCTGGGAGATCCAGGCTCCAGGCAGGTTTCCCCATCCCACAACTCCCTGTTACTCCATTCCTCTCATTTTGCAAAGGAAAGGATGGATTTTCCTGGGAATACCGGGCTCCAGGAGCATTCCCTCACCCCCCAGCTCCCTGTTATCCCGTTCCTCTCACTTTGCAAGGGAAAGGATCAATTTTCCTGGGAAATCCGGGCTCCAGGACGTTCCTGCATCCCACAGCTCCCTGTTATCCCATTCCTCCCACTCTGAAAGGAAAGGGATGGATTTTCCTGGGAATACCAGGCTCCAGGCAGGTTCCCTCACCCCCAGATCCCTGTTATCCCATCCCTGCAGCTCTGGGAAGGAAGGATGGATTTTCCTGGGAAATCTGGACTCCAGGAGCATTCCCTCACCCCCCAGCTCCCTGTTATCCCTTCCCTGATGCTCTGGGAAGGAAGGATGGATTTTCCTGGGAAATCCAGGCTCTGGGCAGGTTCCCTTACTCCAGAGGTCCCTGTTATCCCAATCCTTGCTGCTCTGGGAAGGAAGGACTGGTTTTCCTGGGAATACCGGGCTCCAGGCAGGTTTCCTCACCCCCAGCTCCCTGTTATCCTCTCCCTGACCCTCTGGGAAAGAAGGATTGATTTTCCTGGGAATACCAGGCTCTGGGCAGGTTTCCCCATCCCACAGCTCCCTGTTATCCCGTCCCCCACAGAGCAGGAGGGAAGGATTGGTTTTCCTGGAAAATCTGGGCTCCAGGAATGTTCCCTCACCCCCTCCAGGAATATTCCCTCACGACCAGCTCCCTGTTATCCTGTCCCTGCCCCTCTGGGAAGGAAGGATGGATTTTCCTGGGAGATCCAGCCTCCAGGAACATTCCCTCACCCCCAGCTCCCATCCCTGCCGCTCCGGGAAGGAAGGATTGATTTTCCCGGTCACGCTGGTGCTCATGGAGCCGGGCCCAGGCGCCGGGAACAATCCCAGCCGTGCTCGGCCTCGGACACACGAGCAGGGAGCTCCCGGAGCTGCCTCATCCAGCGGGAGCAGCTCCGGAACCTCTGGAATTCTGATCCACGGGATTCCCGCAGGGTTGGGATCGGCAAGAGAGCAGGGATCCCACCAGCATCATCATCGGAGCCTCCTGCCCCGAAATCCGTGCGGTTTTAGGGCTGGGATGGAGCTGATCCTGCTCGGCCTCTCAGCACGGCTGGGCTGTCCCTGTCGCTGTCCCTGTCCCTGTCCCTGTCCCCGTCCCCAGCCACTGACCCAAAGGGTGGCATCCCTGCCCAGGGCACGGGGGTGGGGACCAGAGGATCCAAAACCAAAAACCAAGACCAAAACCGCTCCAGGATTCCGTGATCCCCGTCTCCATCCCTTCCCTATTTCTGTCCCCACCCTTGTCCCCATCGCTGTCCCTGCGGGGAGGGGAAATGACCACAACCACCCCCGTCCCCTTCGCCCAACTTGGCCGCTCCTCGGGCACCATCTCATTGTTCCGAACCCCCCAAATTCCCGAGGGGACACCCCGGACCTCTCCTCGTGCCCTGGGAAGGGGCAGCCCCGCATTCCCCCCGCGTTCCCTTTTGGGGTTCCCAGGATGAGCCGCAGCTCTTGGGAAGCTCCGGGACCCGCATCATCCCCGAGAGGTGAAAATTACGGATGCACAGAGCTCCGTTTAAATAGAAAATATCATTTTTTAGCGGGGAAACCCCGGGACGAGCCGAGCGGAGCCCCCCGCTCCCTCCGCGGCCCTACCTGCTCCGAGCGGCGGCGGCGGCGGCGGCGGGGCCGGGGATGCGGGAGGAGCCGGAGGGATGCGGGAGGAGCCGGAGGGATGCGGGAGGAGCCGGAGGGAGGCGGGAGCTCCGCGGCGGAGGCGGCGGACAATGGCGGGCAGAGCGCGGGGCGGTGCGGGGCCATCTCCCGGCCGCGGTCCGCATTGCACAGAGCCCCGGCTGGTGTCCCCCAGTGTCCCCCTGAATGTCCCCGAGATGTTCCTCAATGCACAGAGCCCCGGCTGGTGTCCCCCTGAATGTCCCCGGGATGTTCAGAGGCCCGTCTGGTGTCCCCCAGTGTCTCTCTGAATGTCCTCGGGGTGTTCCTCAATGCACAGAGCCCCCGTTGGTGTCCCTTGGTGTCCCTGAATGTCCCCAGGATGTTCAGAGCCCCTTCTGGTGTCCCCCTGGATGTCCTAGAGATGTTCGTCATTATACAGAGCCCTGCCTGGTGTCCCCCAGTGTCCCCCTGAATGTCCCCGGGGTGTTCCCGGTGTCCCTCCGCATTGCACAGAGCCCGGGCTGATCCCCCGCCGTATCCCCCGGTGTCCCCCAGTGTCCCCAGCACGCTCCAGCGGTCCCATGGAACGCCCGGGATGCTGCCGTCAGTTAGGGGGTGCATGAGGGAGGGTGCAGGCAATGGGGTGCAGATCTTGAGGTGCAGTGGAGGTGTAGGCAGTGGGGTTCAGACAGAAGGGGTCAGTTAGGGGGTGCAGATGGGGGTGCAGATAGTGGGGTGCAGGCAAAAACACAAGTCCCGGCAGCAAAGCATTTTCTCTGCACGGGTATATTCCAGCAGCGCCACAGCCGCCTTCGGAGCCCGGATAGCTCAGTCGGTAGAGCATCAGACTTTTAATCTGAGGGTCCAGGGTTCAAGTCCCTGTTCGGGCGAGCTTTGTTTTCCTTATTTTTTCACCGCCCCTTTTTTTTTTCCCCCAAAAAAGCCCTCTATTTTACACCCGCGACACGAGCAGCGCTGCCCGCCGGAGGGTCCCGGCTGTGTCTGCAGGGAATCGTGGCAGAAAATAAAAAAAAACCTATTGTTATGTGGAAAAACAAAGGCCGCCCGAACAGGGACTTGAACCCTGGACCCTCAGATTAAAAGTCTGATGCTCTACCGACTGAGCTATCCGGGCTCTGAGTTTGGCCTTCGGTCAAAGCTTTTATGAGCGCACAGCGGGGCTGATCCTCCCGGTTTTTCCAGGAATTTGGATCTGCTCCCGGTGTGCAGCTCCCTCCCCCGGCCCAAACACATCATTAGACAAAATATTCTAATTATTTCTCCAAATATTATAATTTTTCTTTAAAATATTCTTACTATTTCTCAAAATATTCTAATTATTTCTGTCCGAGCCGCCCACAAGCCCGGCCCATCGCTGTTGGCACCCAGCGGTTCCCAAGCCCTGCCCCGGTGCTGGGATTAATTCGGAATTTTCCAAACACGTGGAAAATATTCCCAGCTTGGAAAGGAGCTGTGGAAATAATTCAGTCCACGCCCGTGACAAGGCAGGGTGACCTGGAGCAGGTGACACAGGAAAGTGTGGGGTTTTAAATGGATATAGGTGGATATTGTGATATCCAGAATATTCGAATATCCAAGTGGATACTCTGATATCCAAACTATTCTAATATCGAGGTGGAAAATCTGATATCCAGGTGGAAAATCTGATATCGAGGTGGATATTCTGGTAGCCAGACTATTTTAATATCCTGGATATTCCGATATTCAAGTGAATATACTGATATCCAAGTGAATATTCCGATTTCCAGCTGGATATTCCAGTGGATGTTATAATGTCCAGGGGAATACCCCAATGTCCAGGTGGGAATTAAAATGAAGATAACTCAGCTCTAGGACACAGAGACCTTGAATTTTTTGCCAGGTCAGCGATGTCTGCACAGACCCTCACTGACATTTTGATTTATTCCATCCTTAAGGCTCGATAATTCCAGGGTGTCCTTGAGCCAGGGATGTTCCTGCTCCACTGAGCTCTCCTTTCTTGCTGATTAGACCTGAAAATATACAAAGATCTTGAGATAATGACTGAGATAATATTTTCTTTTCCCAGGCATTTCTTATTATTTTTGTTAATATTTACCACTAATTATTATTGATTTTTTATATATTAAATTTTTCTATATTGCATAAGATATTATATAATACAAAACATTTATTGTGTATTTATCATTTAGCATTATTTAATGCATTTATTATTATTATTTTGAACTATTTTAAAAGTTTTATTTAACTTTAATTTGTAATTTTTATTTTTTATTTTTAAAATTTAAAATCTTATTTTTATTTTTAATTTTTAAAATTTTAATTCTTGATTCAATTTATTAACTTAATTTTATAAATTTTTCTTTAAGTTTATACATGAATAAAATATATAAGTTTAGATAAATTCCATGTTTATATATTTATATTTATATTTTAAATTTACATATTTATTTTATTGTAATTCATATTTATATTTATATCTATAATATATATTTTATTGTAATATATCTTTATATCTATATCAATATTTATATTTATATTTAAATTTAATGCGTTTATATTTGCATTTACTTTTATATCTATATCTATATCTATACCTATATCTATATCTATACCTATATTTATAAATCTATTTATACATCTATTGATATTTATATCTACATTTATACTTTACTTTTACTTTTATTTTAAAATTTATTTTTATTTGTTTATTTTTAGTTCTGTTTTCCATGAGGGCTGAGGGGACGCACGGCCGTGCCGCTAGGGGGCGCCACCAACACTCGCCATCCCCACGTCCCGTCCAGCCGCACATCCCGCTCCTCTCTATGACCCCGCCGCCATGTTGGCCAGGGAGGGAAGCGGCGGCCTGGACCCTGCTAAAATGGAGGCGCGCAGCCCTCCGGGGGTGTAGGGGCTCCTTCCCCTCCCCAACCCCCTGCCCGGAGGCCATGGAGCGGCTGTAGGGTGAGCAGGGCGCTGAGGGGAGCGCGGCGATCCCGGGGGGCTGAGGAGGCTGGTGGGGGGGCGGGAGGCGGTGCCGGCGGGAGGGGCCTGGGGCGGCGGGAGCGTCCCTGAATTTTTATCTCTTCCCGCGAAATCCTGAGATAATTCCGATTGTCCCGCCTGGAGAAGGGAAACTTCGGGGTGATTTAATTATGGGCTGATCGAGGAAGATGGATGGGCAATGATCCCAAAGGCCTGGAGTGATAGGAGAAGGGGGAGTGGCTGCGGGCTCACACCGGGATATGGGAATAAATTGGGATTTTGGGAATAAATCCTTCCCTGGGATGGAATTCCCAGAGAATCCGTGGCTGCCCCATCCTTGGAAGCAGGTTGGAAAAACCTGCGATTTTGGATTGTCACTACCTATGGAATGGGGTAAATTTCTAGGTTTTTTCCATCCCAAACCGCTCTGGAATTCCATTTTTCCAGGATTTCACCCCATAAAAGCTGAGGGATTGATCCCACACATTTTCTTTTGTTTTATTGGGTTAAGCTGCCTCAACTATTGTGGAAAAACCTCAATAAAAGCCAATTTTTTTCTTTTAAAATAAAAATAGCCACAAATCAGGAACATTCAGGGTGGTGGAAGTGTTTCCTTATCCCAAATTCCTGCGGGGATTTAGGGAGATTTGTAGGGAAATTCGCTTTTTTTGTAATTTTAATTCAGCACTTTTGGTTTTCCTCCCGGCTTTCGCAACATTTCACAACCAAAGGAGCAATTGCACAATGTTTTTTCGATTTATCTTTTATTTATCCAAGGTTTTGGTGGCATTTTTGGGGTAAAATCCCCAAAATTTGCCCAAAATTCCAAATGCATCGTGGCGGCCACAAAATTCAGGTACAAATCAGATATTTTAAAGTATATTTTAAGTTAAAAGGGCGAAATTTAAGGTATGAAACCCCTCAGGGACTGGTGAGGACAAATTTAATTAATTTATCAGTGACTTCGTGATTGCATCAGTGCCTGTTTAAATCTTCCCCTTCAGGGCTGTTTTACCTAAAATTCCCTAAAATCCCAACTTTATTTTCAATATTTTACTTTATTTAAAAGCTGGAAAAATCGCTGTCACCTGAACCCCAACCCCTGTTGTTTTCCTACTTTAAATGGAATTTAAAAACGAATTTTTTTCATTCAATTTAGACTTTAATAAAAACCATCAAAGCTCGAATAAATTTTAATTTGGCTTTTCAGCCACTTGAGATATTCAGTTTTTAAAAAAGCTGCGACTTCTTGGGGGGTTTTTGGTGACTCAAAAAAAGGAATTTTTAGTCATAAAAAAGGCATTTCTTTTTAGTCATGCAAGAGGCAAATGAGTCTTTCCTCTGTCTGGGGTGAAATTTTGGAGTGGAAAATTTGCTCAGCTCATGACTCGGGGGTGATTCACAATTTCCTCTCGACATTTTCAGCACCTAAAAATCTCCGGAAATCCCTTTCTGGATGGGGGTTTGGAGGTGAAATTATCCCAGATTTGGGGATTGAAATTATCCCAAATTTATGACTGGAATTATCCCAAATTTCTGAGCTTACCGAGCACAAAATTCCATTTATTTTTTAGGAATTTCCACCACGTGGGAGCTTTTCAATGGGGCTTTACCCCTAAATTTCATTATATTTTCTCCCGAAAATATTTTAAAACTCGTGAACAAAACCTTAATTAACGGCAGAATTAATTTCTGATTAAATCCGAATATTAGTGAGAAGCAAAGTACCTAAAAAAAATAATTTCTGTGCAAAACCCGGAGGTTTTGAGTGATGAAATCAGCGCTGAAATGGTTAAAATTCACCGCCCTCAGCCCTGAATTTCTTTCCAGGAAAAGGGGAGGGAGATAAAATCCGAATTTTTTCCTTTTTTCGAGCTGATTTTCAGCCCAGCCCAGCCGTTATCGGTCCCTCCCCGTGTCCCTCCCTCAGGCGAGGTTTGAAAAAAGCGAATTTTGTAAAAACTCGGGAATTATCCCGCTGTAAAATCCCGGGAAAATAATCCCAGGAAAATAATCCCAGGGTATTCCTGCCAGGCACAGAAAGTCACGGTTGGTAAGTCCAGCTCTTTTTAAAGGGGTTTGTGGTCAATATTTTCATTTTTTCCCCTCAGAAATCGCTTAAAAATTAGGGAAATAGGAACTGGGTAAGGGATTAAAGCTGTTATAATTTGAATTATTCCGGGTCGCTGTCGATGCTCCTCACAAATTTAAATATTTGATAAGTTGGACTCAACCCTCTCCAGCTCATTTTAATGTTGTTTGTGGTAAATATTTTGGATTTTTCCCTCAGAAATCGGTTAAAATTTAAGGAAATATGAACTGGTGAAGGGAGTGAAGCTGTTATAATTTGAATTATTCCAGGTCGCTGTCGATGTTCCTCACAAATGTAAATATTTACTGAGTTTCACTCAACCCTGTCCGGGTCATTTTCAGGGTGTTTGTGGTCAATATTTTGGTTTTTTCCCCTCAGAAATCGATTAAAATTTAAGGAAATATGAACTGGGGAAGGGATTGAAGCTGTTATAATCTGAATTATTCCGTGTCACTTTCTGTTCTTTTCATAAACTTAAATATTTATTAAGTTTGACTCAGCCCTGTCCAGTTCATTTTAAAGTTGTTTTTGGTCAATATTTTCATTTTTTCCCCTCAGAAATTGGTTAAAAATTAGGGAAATATGAACTGGGTAAGGGAGTGAAGCTGTTATAATTTGGATTATTTCAGGTCACTTAATAAATTTAAATATTTATTAAGTTTGAGTCTACCCTGTCCAGCTCACTTTAAAGTTGTTTGTGGTCAATATTTTAATTTTTTCCCTCAGAAATCAGTTAAAATTTAGACAAATATTAACTGGGGAAGGGATTAAATCTGTTATAATCTGAATTATTCCAGTTAATTGTCGATGCTCTTCACAAATTTAAATATTTATTAAGTTTGAATCAACCCTGTACAGCTCATTTTAAAGTTGTTAGTGGTCAATATTTTAATTTTTTCCCCTCAGAAATCGCTTAAAATTGAGAGAAATATGAACTGGTGAAGGGATTGAAGCTGCTATAATCTGAATTATAATTTAGAAATTTGAATATTTGATGTGCTTGAACCAACCCTTCCCAAATATTTTTTCGTTTTATTTTTATTTTTCCTTTTTTTCCCCTCCTTCCCCTGGAGCAGCACAAAGCGGGAGAGACCCAGAGCAGGATTAAAAATAAAATTTTAAGGTTGATTTTCACCCCAAATCCATTTGCAGGTCGGTGCTTGAACAGCTCCTCACTGCCAGGATGAGCTTCCCAAATTCCAGCCAACCTCCAGGAGCTGGGAATTCCTGCAGGATCCCCCTGGGCCAAGCCAATCAGGTAATTAGCAATTAATTAGCAGCTAATTACCCCTCACTCCATCACCTGTGTTTGGTGAATTTGATAAATCACCTGTATTGATAAATTAGTGGGGAAATATTGTGGAAATATTGCTAATATTGATAAATAGTGGAGAAATATTGGTAAATAGTGGGGAAATACTGATAAATAGTGGGAAAATATTGATAATTTCTATATATTTATATATTTATAATTTATGTATTTTTATATATTTGTCATTTCTATATTAAATATTTACCATTCAGTATTGGTAAATAGTGGGGAAATATTGATAAATAGTGGGAAAATATTGATAATTTATATATATATATAAAAATATATTTTTCTAAAATTACTATTTATATGTATTTTTATATATTAGATATTTGTCAAATATTTACAATTTAGTATTGGTAAATACTGGGGAAATATTTATCATTTATATATATTTATATATTTATCAAATATTTACCATTTAGTATTGATAAATAGTGGGGAAATATTGATAATTTTTCTATATTCATATATATATTTATATATTTTTCTATAACCATTATTTATATAAATATATTAACATATTTATAATTTCTATATTTATCAAATATTTACCATTTAGTATTTTTTCTATAAATATTATTTATATATTTTTATTTATTTATCATTACTATATTTATCAAATATTTACCATTTAGTATTGGTAAATAGTGGGGAAATATTGATAAATAGTGGGAAAGTATTGTTGGTATTGGTAAATAGTGGGAAAATATTTATCTGTTATATATTTCTATATTTATCAAATATTTACCATTTAGTATTGGTAAATAATGGGAAAATATTGATAAATAGTGGGGAAATATTTATCATTTATATATTTATCAAATATTTACCATTTAGTATTGATAAATAGTGGGGAAATATTTATCATTTTTATATATTTATATATTCCTATATTTATTAAATATTTACCATTTAGTATTGGTAGATAGTGGGGAAATATTTATAATTTATATATATCTATATATTTATATTCTCTGTAATTATTATTTATACATATATTTATATATTTATCATTTCTATATTTATCACATATTGACCATTTAGTATTGGTATATAGTGGGGAAATGTTGATAAATAGTGGGGAAATGTTGATAAATAGTGGGGAAATGTTGATAAATAGTGGGGAAATGTTGATAAGTAGTGGGGAAATATTTATCATTAATCTATATTTATAAATCTATATATTTATCAAATATTTACCATTTAGTATTGGTAAATAATGGGGAAATATTGATAAATAGTGGGAAAGTATTTATCATTTTTATATATTTATCAAATATTTACCATTTAGTATTGGTATATAGTGGGGAAATATTTATAATTTATATATATCTATATATTTATATTCTCTGTAATTATTATTTATACATATATTTA
>JAWWEX010000117.1:4083969-4099121 GCA_035583215.1 Arremon brunneinucha | reverse complement strand
TGAGAAGAATATTCTGAATTTGGCTATAGCAAAAATAATAACTTTTCCCTTAGAGAAGAATTCTGAATTTGGCCATATCAAGAAGAATACTTTTTCCCTTTGGGAAAGAACATTCTGAATTTGGCAATAGCAAAAATAATGTTTCCCTTAGAGAAGAATTCTGAATTTGGCCATAGCAAGAAGAATACTTTTTCCCTTTGAGAAGAATATTCTGAATTTGGCTATAGCAAAAATAATAACTTTTCCCTTAGAGAAGAATTCTGAATTTGGCCATAGCAAGAAGAGTACTTTTTCCCTTAGGGAAGAATATTGTGAATTTTCCTCCAGCTGCTTCTCCCCAAAGTCCCAAAATCCCCCCGAGCAGCCCCCGTGACGTGCAGAGCCCCCGGCAGTGCCAAGCCTGGCTGGTTGTTTGCGTGCCCCAGCCCCTGTGTGGTGTGAGAGTGGGAATTCCCTGGGAAGGCTTTTCCTTGTGTTTTGCCTGCCATCTGCAGATGCTGCACAGACTCTCCCAAAGGAGCAGAGCGTCGCTAAGCCCAGCCCAGACCAGCTGCAGGTAAACCCCACTGCCCAGTGGGTTCTTTTCTTGTACAGAGCCGCCCCTTCTCTGTACCTCTGCATGGTGGACTGCCAGAACTTTTTGGTTGGTTTTTTGTTGTGCTGCTCCTCACCTTTTTTTTTTTTCCTGAGAGAAAAAAGACCCCAAAAATCCCCAAAATGTAAAAAGTTCTGGAATCCACAGAGCAGGGACAGAGCCACCCTTCTCTGTTCTCTCCTCGTGACAGAGTGCCAGTCTCTGAGCGCGTTGTTCTGGGGTGCAGCACTTCCAGCCCTCAGCTTCTCCAGCCCTGTTTTCCTGCTTTTTTCCCTCTTTTATCCCACTAGGAATTGCCAATGAAATAATTCACTGTGCCTAGTTAGGATTTGTTTCCAGCAGCTTTTCAGGCAGAGGTGAAAACCGAGGAAAAATCTTGGTGTCTCCAAAGTTTTTTTCCAGGTGTGGTTTGGGGTGTGAAGGCTGGGAGGTGTCAGAGAGTCACAAAATCAACTTTTACTGCATGGAAAACACCAACTTTAGGGTTTTTGCCAAGCTGAAGATTTTTCCTTGGTTGTTCCTGCTGATTCCAGAGGCTTTAAAGAGGAATAGTTTGTAGTTTTTATTCTGAATGATTTCCTCTTCCTACCTGCTTGGTCTCATCCTGCAGCTGGTGCCTGGGGATGGAAGTGCTGCATCCCCTTGTCCCTGCAAGCTCTGCTGGGCTCATTCCTGAATTTTCCTTCCTGCAGCTCAGCCAGGAGGAAGGATCTGACTCTGGGATCCTGGAGGGTGACAGCAAAACCTCAGCTCCTGCTGCCTCAGAGCCCAAATGTGACACTTGTGAAGGTGAGGGACAAATTTCTGCATTATCACAATGTATGCAAACACGTGGGACACACAGCAGCAAAATGCTGGAGGAGAGACTCCAAAAACCCCTGGTTTGGAATAGAATAATTAAAAATCTTGGTGCTAAAGTTTGGGACTCTGGGATGGTGGAGAGTGACAGGAAAACCTCAGCTCCTGCTGCCTCAGAGCCCAAATGTGACACTTGTGAAGGTGAGGGACAAATTTCTGCATTATCACAATGTTTGCAAATGCATGTGAGATACAGAGCAGCAAAATGCTGGAGGACGGAGTTGGGAGACTCAAAAAACCCTGGTTTGGAACAGAATAATTAAAAATCTTTGTGCTAAAGTTTGGGACTCTGGGATGGTGGAGAGTGACAGCAAAACCTCAGCTCCTGCTACCTCAGAGCCCAAATGTGACACTTGTGAAGGTGAGGGACAAATTTCTGCATTATCACAGCACTTACAAGCCACCTGTGTGGGACACACAACAGCAAAATGCTGGAGGAGGCACTCAAAAAACCCCTGGTTTGGAACAGAATAATTAAAAATCTCTGTGCTGAAGACTGAGATATTACAAAGTTCACCACAGGTATTTTCTTAATTTCTGGTCATAAATAAATGCTCTGATTGCAGTGCCAGGTTAAGCCCTAAAATCCCATCTCTCACTGAGTAATGCCATGAGAAAAAATCTTCCAGACCTTGCTAGAGGGTGTTTTAAATGCTGGAATTTATCCCCCTTCCCAAGGGAGGCTCCTGAGCTCACAGAACCCAGCCTGGGCTGGCTGCAGTCATTCCCTGCTAACCAAGCAGGGAACTGAACAAAAATGGGAATTTTTGGGTGGATCTGTCATATTATGACATTTCCCCCATGGGATTTTTTTGCTGTGTCACTTGTGGAGAGTTCGCAAGTTTTGAGAGCAATTTTCCTATTTTTCCACTTTTTATTCTCTCTTATCAATGAACCTCAGTTGGAAAAGCAGCTCCTTGTTTCCTGCTCAAATGGGAGAGCTGGAAATTCCTTGAATTTACAAACCAGCTGTGGAAACCCTTGCAAAATTCCTTGGATTTACAAACCATGGCTGTGCCTTGGAAACTCCAGGCACTGGAGGGAGGGAGATCCAAGGAATTCTCAGTTTGGGATCCCAGGTTGGAGCATGAGGAGGATGGATCCCACTTCTTGGGAATTCAGGAGCTGCAAACAGAATTCCAACCAGTCCTTTCTGTATTTTAAATCACTCCAGAAATCCCCTCAGGGCTGGCTGGGGAAATGTTTGTGTTTCTGTGGTGAAACTTTTAATTTAAACTCAGCCTGTCCCAGCACTGGGGCACTGGGAACACTGGGATGTTCCTGACTTTTACAGGGATTTTTGCCAGATGGGACATCCAAACCCCAGAGCTCTCCTCATGCAAGAAGTGAAAAAATCAGATTTCAGCCCAATTTTTGTCTCTGCTGGTGTCTCTTACCCAATGACTTGGACTGTGCTTGGCTCTTGCAGACAGTGATTTGATAGAAAACCTCTCCAAAAGCAAAAAGCCCAAGCTGGACCTGGTTTTTGAGGAATGGGATGTGGCTGGGCTGCCGTGGTGGTTTTTAGGGAATCTCAGAAGCAATTACAAATCCAGGAGTAATGGATCCACGGATATTCAGACTAACCAGGTGTGTAAAAAGATTGTCCTCTTTATCTCCTCTTTTGGCTGTCAAGGAAATAAAATATTCAGTTTTTTTTCTCCCTTTTCCCTTCCCACTCCAGGATTTCCAGCCTTTTTCCCACTCTGGGCCTTTCCCTTTGGGTGGTTGGTGAATTTTAGGGTTTTAAAATCAACAAAACTTTTCTCAAGGCCCTCAGAAGTGCCTGGATTTCAGGAGTTGCCCCTTTTTTTTATTGGGGTGAACATTGTAGGGTGGTGGCAGAGCTGGAAAAGGTGGAAATTGGAAAAAGGGAACTTGTGAAGTGGAAATTAGGAAAAGGGAATCTGTGAGGTGAAAAATTTAAAAATGAAGGCTTGTGAGGTGGAAATTGGGAAAAGATTGGGAAAAGGGGAAGTTGTGAGGTGGAAATTGGGAAAAGCGAATCTGTGAGGTGAAAATTGGAAAAAAGGGGAATGTGTGAGGGGAAAATTTTAAAAATGGAGGCTTTTGAGGTGTGAATTGGGAAAAGGAGGGCCTGGGAGGTGGAAATTGGAAAAAAATGCAATCTGTGAGGTGAAAATTTAAAAAGTGGAAGCCTGTGAGGGGGAAATTGGGAAAACCTGAGTTGGTGAGGGGGAAACTGGGAAAAAGAGAGAACTTATGAGGTGGAAATTGGGGAAAGGTTGCAAAAGGGGAGCCTGTTAGGTGGGAATTGGAAAAAAGGGAATCTGTGAGGTGAAAAATTTAAAAACGGAAGCCTGTGAGGCAGAAATTGGGAAAAGAGAAGCCTGTGAGGGGGAAATTGGGAAAGGAGGGAACCTGTGAGGTGCAAAATGGAAAAAAAGGAATCTGTGAGGTGAAAATTTTAAAAATGGACACCTGTGAGGGGGAAAAGGGGGTCTGTAAGGGAGAAATTGGGAAAAGAGAAGTCTGTGAGGTGAAAATTGGGAAAAACTGAGTTGGTGTGGGGAAAAGAGGGAACTTGTGAGGTGGAAATTAGGGAGAGGTTGGGAAAAGGGGTGCCTGTGAGAGGGAAATTGGGAAAAGGGGAATCTGTGAGGGGAAAATTTTAAAAATGGAAACCTGTGAGCGGAAAAGGGAGGTCTGTGAGGCAGAAATTTTCAAAAGGGATGTCTGAGGGCAGGGATGTGCCCAGGGCTTTGGAGGTTGTTGGAGAGGAAAACGGGACAGTGCTGGATGTGGAGCTGCTCCTAAATGATTTTTCCTGGTTTTTTTCCCTCAGGACATTGACACTGCCATAGTTTCAGACACCACTGATGACCTGTGGTTCCTCAATGAGTGTCCCCTGGACCAGGGCACTGCTGGGCTCAAGGTGGAAGTGCTGGACTGTGAGGAGGTCACAGAAGGTGACACCAAGGTACCTCTGGCACAGTTTTCTCTGTTTTAATTCATCCCATGCTGCCCTTGGAAAAGCTGGATCTGTTCCCATCCAGAGGCTAAATCCTGTTTAGAAAAGGCTGTCACCATTCCTCATGTGTTTGATGGTTTTCCTGCTTGGGTTTTGGTTTAAATTCAATTTTTCAAGGCATAAAATCAAGTGAAAATGAGTTAAACTTCTCGCAGCGACTTAAGTGGGTTTCTAACCAATATCTGCAAGAGTTATAAATCAAAAATCATGGAATTGAGTTTAGAAAAGGCTTTTAAAAATTGAGTCCAGCTAAAGACTCAAAGAGGGAAGTCTGATCATGGTAAACCAGCAAAAGTTACCAGCATTATGCAAAAGAACCACTGCAAAAACGAGTTTTAATTCACTTTTAGAAGTGATTTAATGAGCAGGGTGATGCTGTAATAATTTATTTGGGAATTGCAGCACCAGGCAAATTATAAATAGGGAATATTCCAACATTCCCACCCTCTGACAATGCTTTCCTGGAATTCCAGGTGCCTGAGGATGTGTGCTTGGATGAGCTGGAGGATTCCCAGTGCCTGAGTGATGACACGGACACAGAGGCTGCTTCTGAGGTGGGAATTCCTTGGGATCACCTGGGGCTGGAAGGGCTCATCCCACCTCTGCTGCTGGTTTTGGGGTGGGAAAAGCTGATTTTCGTGTGGGTTTCCAAAAAGAAAAGTGACTGGGTGTAGTTACGTTAATACCCAGGCATGGTTTTTTAATAAGGTTTTAATAAGATTTTAATTTCATGTTGCCCTCTGGATGGAAATCTGGAGAATTGTCCTCAGAAGGGACTTGGCAATCTCGAGTAGCACTTTATAGTCACTCAAAAGTCAGAATTTTAATGGTTTTTAGCAGAATTTTCCAGCCTGGGATAAATGGGGATGTCTCTGGCTTTGGACAGCTGAGTCCTGGCTCTGCACTTGTGCACTTGTGCACTTGTCCTGCCCTTTTCTGTGAGGTAATTCATTAATTAATCCATTAATTGTGCAGATTCAAAGCTGGTAAGTGATGAGTGAGCCTGGAAAATAAATTCCTGCCATATTCCAGGAGCTTTCCCCTTGAATTTTGAGCAATATATTGAAAATTCTTTTAAAATTAAATAGAAATAAGCTGCCCCAACTTAGATTCTTCCAGAGGGCTGGGAGAGAGGAAGGAGAGGAATTCATGAGGGACAGATCCGGGATGAATCAATCCCAAGCCACAAAATGTTGATTTTCCAGCTTATAAATCACTCATAAATAAAATTTTTTAACGAGACTTCCTTGCTGCTTTTCCCACACGGCTAAAACGAGGAATACCCAAAAATAAATTGATTTTTTGCTGGAATTTTTTGCCTTAAATCCCTCAGGATTGCTGGCAATGCTCCAAGTGCAGGAAATTCAACTCTCCGGGGAAAAGGTACTGCTTCCGCTGCTGGGCCCTGCGCAAGGACTGGTACAGGGACTGCCCCAAACTGCCCCATTCCCTGTCCCTTTGCAACATCAATTCCATGGAAAACCAGGAGCAGGATGAAGGGATGGACGTCCCAGACTGCAGGAGGACGATCTCAGCCCCGGCTGGCCAACCCAAACACGTTTTCCTGGGAGAAAACAAACCCCGCGTGGATCCCGGCGGCTCCATCGAGTGCTTGGATTTGGCACAGGAGGGGAAAAATCGGGATTTTGCCAAGCTGAAGAAAGAGGAGGAGGTGGAATCTTTGGAGAGCATCAAAACCCTGCTGAATCCCTGCTTCCTGTGCCAGCACAGGCCTCGGGATGGGAATATTGTCCACGGGAGGACTGCTCACCTGGTGGCCTGCTTCAGGTGCGCCAGGATGCTGAAGAAGAAGAGGTCGCCATGTCCCGTGTGCAGGAAGGAGATCAAGATGGTCATCAGGATCTTCATGGGGTAGGGAGGATTTCTGCCCCTAAAGTAACCCCAAAATCCGGAATTTTTGCACTCAAATCCCAATTACAGTGTGTGCAGAAAGGAGATCAAGATGGTCATCAGGGTCTTCATGGGGTAGGGAGGATTTCTGCCCCTAAAGAAACCCCAAATTTTTGCACTCCAATCCCAATTTCGGTGTGTGCAGAAAGGAGATCACAATGGTCATCAGGATCTTCTTAAAATAACCCCAAAATCTGGAATTTTTGCACTCAAACCTCCATTACAGCATGTGCAGGAAGGAGATCACGATGGTCATCAGGATCTTCATAAAATAATCCCAAAATCTGGATTTTTCCACTCAAATCCCAATTACAGTGTGTGCAGAAAGGAGATAATGGTGGTCATCAGGATCTTCATAAAATAACCCCAAAATTTGGCTTTTTGCACTCAAATCCCAATTTCGGTGTGTGCAGAAAGGAGATCAGGATGGCCATCGGGATCTTCATGGCCTAGCAGGACCTTCTAGTATTAAAATAACCCCAAAAGTAGGTTTTTTTGCACAAAAACCCCAATTCCAGAGTTTGGTCTGCAGGATCAAGATGATCATCAGGATCTTTATGGGATAGCAGGACCTTGTGCACCTAAAATAACCCCAAAATGAAGATTTTTGCACTCAAACCCCAATTCCAGAGCTCAGCCAGTGAAACCAAAGAGTACCAAGATTTAATCCCACCAAGAATCCTCTGCAGGATCCACTTTTCCGTGGAATTCACCTCGAGATCAAAACCCCAGCTTGGAAATTTTCCCAATTTCCCATTGGGATTCTTTCTCCTGACCAAGAACAGCAGATTTGGGAAAAAGTGAAACCTTTGGAATATTTGTTTTTTTTCCATAAATCCCGACTTGTGCAATTCCTTTGGAACTGAGAGTTAAAAACAGAAATAAATATTTATGGTGGGTGGCCAGGGGATTTGTTTTGGAGAGAAGAAGAAGAACTTTATTCCTAATTTTTTTATTGTTTAAGGTTGGCAGGGTGAAGAATTCCTTGCTTGCAGACGGGAAATAAATCTAAGTTTATAATCCACACCTCTCAGGTCACAAATGAGATGTAATAATAATAATAATAATGTTATATTTTTCTTTCTTTATGGGCTCCTTAATTTCTATTTCTTTTTTGTATATTTAAATCTATTCTGTGTCACCTCTGTCCAGCAGGATTCAATTCCAGCAGCTTTGGGATATTTTGGGATGTTCCACCTGCCCTCACCTATCCTTGAGGCTAAAACAATCCTCATTTTTGAGGGATTTGAAAAGTGGCTTAAAAATTAAACACATTGTTTTGAGGGATAAAATAATTCCTTTAAAACCCCATTTGCACCCTTTCCAGGCAGATTTTTCCCCCTTTCCAGGCAGATTTTTTCCCCCTTTTGAGGCAGATTTTTCCCTCTTTCCAAGCAATTTTTTCCCATTTCCAAGCAAAATTTTCCCCCCTTTTCAGGCAGATGTTTCTCCTTTTCAAATACATTTCTTTTCCTCTTTCCAGGTAGATTTTCCCCTCTTTTCAGACAGATTTTTTCCCCCTTTCCAGGCAGACTTTTCCCCCTTTTTAGGAAATTTTTTCTCCCTTTTCAGGCAGATTTTTCCCCCTTTTCAGGCAGATTTTTCCCCCGTTTCAGGCAGATGTTTCCCCTTTTCAAATACATTTCTTTTCCTCTTTCCCCGTAGATTTTCCCCTCTTTTCAGACAGATATTTTCCTCCTTTCCAGGCACACTTTTCCCCCCTTTTAGGAAATTTTTTCTCCCTTTCCAGGCAGATTTTTCCCCTTTTTTAGGAATTTTTTTCCCCTTTCCAGACAGATTTTTCCCCTTCCAATGTCTTCAAAATCCCTCAGGAACGGCAGCAGTAAATCCTCTGTATGTGAACCTTTGTTCTCCAGCCCGTTCCCAATCCCATTTCCTGACATTCCCATGGGATCACCCACCCCACCCCGTCCCTGTGACAATTCCCAGTGGAGTTTTTCTCCCTTTTCCAGCTGTTTTTTGGGATCAGCGATCCCGGAGAAAGCAGAGCTCACTAGAGGGCACCCACACCCAGCTCCTGCTGCTCTCCCTCATTCCAGGATCCACATTCCCAGCTGGAAAAAGTGCTCAGGGACACCATCCCATAACTGGGGGTTGGTTTTCCTGATTTCCCAAACCCACAAATCCGAGTTTTCCCCCCTATCCCAAATCCCAGTGATGCCCCTTGCACCCCTCCAGATGCATTTCAACATTCCCAGGTTTTGTTCCTTCTTCCTCCCCTCTTTTCTTCCTGTTTTTCTTTTATTTTTTTTCCTGGTTTTCCCTGTATCCACAAAAGTTTTGGAATATTTTGGGATCCAGGATCCATCCAGCCCCACAGGGAAGTGTCACCATCACCATTTCCCATTCTTCCATCCCAAATCCTCCCTTCCTTCTTCCCCCACAGGTGACAGCAGTGACAGAGCAGGGGGTGACACTTGGTTTGATGATCCCAACACTCCAAAAAAACCCCAAAAAATAACCCCAAACCCCACACGGATCCCAAAGGAAAAAAACTTTTTTGTTTTAGGTTTTTTTAGGTTTTTCTTGTATTTCCAAAGCAGGGACTGTCCAGCGAGGGAGGTGACACTGGGGTTGCTTTGTTTGATGATCCCAAGGCTCCAAAAAACCCCAATGAAGAAGCCCCAGACCCCACACAGATCCCAAAGGAAGAAACCTCTTTTTTTAAGGGGTTTTTAGGGTTTTTCTGTATTTCCAAAGCAGGGACTGTCCAGCGAGGGAGGTGACACCTCTGGGGTGTCCCTGGTGCCAGGGGGACGCAGGTTTGGGGTTCCTTTTATGGCTCTTCACCCACTCAGGGCATCGTCCCCACAGCGTTCTCCATCCCCTCCCATCTTCCCAGCGGGGTTTTTTTGGGATCCATGGCCGAATCCAGGACCACCAGAGGCTCCTCTCCCATGGCTCCTGAGGCTCCTCAAGGTCATGTCCACAAAATCCAATTTTTTTCCCAGCATCCGTCTTTTTTTTTTTTTTTTGGTAAAAAACCCTTTCCCCCCTCCCCACCCACCCCAAAACCCCCACCGGCACCCCCCAAAAATCCATCCTCCCTCAGCACTCCAGGGGCGCCGCCTGCACCTCCACGGCCAGGAGGTGTCCCCGGGGCTGCACGGGATAAACCACGCGCACGGCCCCGGCGCCACGGAGCGATTCCCGCCGCTCTCCGCCGCTCGCCGCCACCGCCAGGAGCAGCAGCAGGCACAGCAGCAGCGCCGTCACCAGCGTCCCCTGTGCCCACGGCATCCCCTGCCTGGCCTCTTTAGTCCTGGTGCTCACACAGGCCGCCCTGAGCGGCGATGCCACCAAGGCGACGCGCAGACACGCCCGGTACTCGGTGTCGGGGCGCAGCCGGGTGATGTTGAAGCTGTGGGTGCCCGCCGGGATCCGCGCCGAGCCCAGCGCCGCGCCCACCGCCGAGCTGGCCCAGGTGAGGTTGGAGGAGACGGCGTTGAGGCACGGCCGCCAGGCCAGCAGGACGTGGTGGGGCTGGACATCCACCACCAGCAGCTCCAGCTCGGCCTGGCCCAGCGGGAAGGAGCGGTTGACCAGCACGCGGACGCCGCGGGTGTCGGCGCCCAGCAGGTTGTGAGCCACGCACGTGTAGAGCCCGGCCTCGCCCGCCGCGATCCCGCGGATCTCCAGCGTCCCCTCCGCGTGCACCTTGAACTTCCCGTCGTCCCCGAACGGCAGCAGCTTCACCCCGGCCGGCGTCACCCAGTAAATCTCCGGCTCCGGCTCCGCCAGCGCCCGGCAGTGCAGGGCCACGTCGTCACCCACCTGGGCGTCCAGGCGCGCCGGGATGCTGCGGGCGGAGATGAGCGGCAGGCACTGCTCCGTCATCTCCCGGAACGGGACGTCGCGGATGTGGCGGCGCTGGAGGTCGGGGGGCTCGGCGCACAGCGTGGACTGCGGCTCGATGAAGCGCACGCGGGGCCGGGTGCTGTTGACCCAGCGGATGACGCAGTCGCAGCGCAGCGGGTTGCCGTGGATGCTGATCTCCTGCAGGTTGGGCAGCGACTCCACCGTCTGCCGGTGCAAGGCACTTAGGGCGTTGTTGTTGAGCATCAGCGTCTCCAGCTGCGGAAGGTGCTGGAAGGCCTTGGGGTGGATGAAGGACAGCTTGGGGTTGTTGGTGACGTCCAGCTTGGTCAGCTCGGGGAGGTTGATGAGGGCGAACTGGTCGATGGACACCAGCTCGTCCATGTTGTTGAGGCCCAGCTCCTTGAGGTGCAGCATGTTGGTGAAGTCGCTCTGCTTGACCCTCTGCAGCGGGTTCTTGTTCAGATCCAGGAATTTCAGGCCGGGCACCTGCTGCAGAGCCCTCTTGGGGACATCTGCCAGCTTGTTGTCGTAGAAGGACAGGCTCTCCAGGCTCCTCAGCCCTTCCAGGGCGTAATCCGAGATCTCCCGCAGCTGCATCCCGGCCAGCACCAAACTCCTCAGGTTGCCCAGGGGCCGGAAATTCATGTCCAGGATGGCGTCCACCTTGTTCCCCCCGACCATGAGGATCTCCAGGCTGGGCAGCATCTGGAACCAGCGGCTGTCCAGCGTCCTCAGCAGGTTGGAGTTGAGGTGGAGCCGCAGGAGGCTGCCCAGACCGGCGAAGGCGCGGGGGGCGATGCTGCGGAGCCGGTTGTGGTTCAGGTAGAGCTCCTGAAGGTTCCCCAAGCCCGGGAAGCTGCTGTCGGGCAGATCAGAGAGCTGATTCTCCTCCAGGTGCAGGCTGAGCAGCTGAGGCATGTTCCTGAGCCCGAAATCCCAGACATCAGAGAAGCTGTTCTGCGACAGATCCAGCTCGGACAGGTTCCGCAGGTAGCCCAGCTCACCCTGCTCCAGCCTGGCGATGTTGTTGCTCTGCAGCAGCAGGGTCTGCGTGCCCTCGGGCAGCTCCGGGGGCACCGCGGTGATGAAGAGGTCGTTGCAGTCCACGGTGGCCGCCTCGCGGTAGGCGGAGCGGGGCGTGTACCAGGGCCGGATCTGGCACACGCAGCGCGGGGGACACGCCACCCGCCAGGGCACCGTGGGCATGGCGCTGGCGGCCACCACGCACAGCAGGAGGCAGCTGGGCTGGAGGCCTCTCATTTTGGGCTGCTGAAGGTCACAGGGAGCATCCAGAGCTGGCCACGGGGAGGTGACAGCGAGGTGGGGACGGCGCCCGTGGGGGGAGATGCTCCATGCGAGCCCCTGGAAGGGTCGGCCCCTGCCTGGCGCCCCCAAAGTGGGAGCTCAAAGTGCTGGGGGCACCTCAGTCAGAGCTGGGCCTCTTCTTCCTCCCCAGAGGAGTTGTTCCCGTGCTCGGCTGCATCTTCTGGGCTTCTCCTCGAGGTCATTCCTGGGAAAACAGCAAAGTTGGGTTAAAGGAGGGTTTGGTCTCGTGGGGAACAAAGGGCAGGGACAAGGGACAGGTTGGGGAGGTAAAAACCTGAGGATGGCACCCCCAGGACCCCCAACGCCCTCAAAACTGCCAAGCAAATCCATGAATTCTGTGTTATATCCGTAGCATTCACTGTGCCCTCCCATCCCAGAGAATCTGGGTGGAATTATCCCATAGAATCTTCCCAAATCAAATCCATGAATTCCATTTTATATCCATGGCATTTTCTATGCCTTCCCATCCCAGAAAATCTGACTGGAATTATCCCATGGAATCTGCCCAGGACCCTCCAAACAAATCCATGAATTCTGTTTTATTTCCCTGATTGAACTGTGTCCTCCCATCCCACAGGATCTGGGTGGAATTGTCCCATGGAATCTTCCCAGGATCCCCAAATCAAATCCATGAATTCCATTTAATATCCATGGGATTTTCTGTGCCCTGTCATCCCAGAGAATCTGGGTGGAATTGTCCCGTGGAATCTGCCCAGCAGCCGCTGGATCTGTGGCTGAGCAGAGCCAGAGCTGCAAGAGTTGGGAATAAATTTCCATGAGAATAATTGGAAAAAATGGGAATAATCTTCCTGCAGGCTCTTCTCCCTGCTCCAAATCCCCCATCCAGGAGCTCCAGCCCCATTTGCAGCCCTCCAATTGGATATTCCTTAGGGAAAAACCTCCCCCAAACACCACGAATGCTCTGGGTGAATCTGGGATAGGTTTGAACCCCCTCCAGCATCTCCTGCCCCTCTCCCAGTCCAGCCTTTGATTCCATTATTTCCTCCAGCTCTCCCGCCCCATGCTGACCCCAATCCAACCTTTTCTTCCCTTAAAAGCCTCTCGCCCAGCAGGGGAAAAAACAACAAAAAAAACAACATTAAAAGAGTGGGAAAAGCGAAGTTTCAGTTTTATCCCCGCCGTGCTCTCCCTGGAAAGGGCTCCTGAGCTGAGTTTATTCCACATCAACTCCTCCCGGATCGATCCCCGCTCTTTTCCCTCCTTCCCCGCTGCTTTTAAAGCAGCTCCTGCAGGA
Organism: Arremon brunneinucha; assembly: GCA_035583215.1. Classification (NCBI taxonomy): domain Eukaryota; kingdom Metazoa; phylum Chordata; class Aves; order Passeriformes; family Passerellidae; genus Arremon; species Arremon brunneinucha. The sequence goes on along the minus strand of JAWWEX010000117.1, from coordinate 4,086,344 downwards.
CCAGCTTGAAAGGAAAGGATGGATCCATCGATTCCCACTTCCCTCTGATGGATCCACACCTTTCCTTTTAAGTGCTCCGGCGTTTTCGGGTCTGTAAAAAGTCTCCAGCTGTTCAAATATCTCGGGAAGCTTTTCTACTTCAAATAAATATTATGGAGGAATTTGGGGGGGTTTATTTATTTTCTTTGAGATGTGAAGGAAAGGCTGGAGAAGGCGCCTGGTTCCAACCCTGGTTTTCCAGGGAAAACCCCCCTAGCTCTGCTGGTTTCGTCCATAATTGGATTTTATCCTGTTTTTCCCAGCACAGGGCAGGGTTGCAGGGAGAAATCTTGGATATGTGATAATCCAGGGGTTTGTGTGAATCATAGGATGGGAACTTGTGGAAAAATGGTGGATTTGGGAAAAGTTGGGACTAAAATCCATGGAAAGGAACAAACTGGGAGAAAAGGAAGAGCTTTAGCAGTGAGTGATCCCTGCTGAGGGGGAAAATCCCGGGAAAGGATGGGGCTGATCCCACTGTGCTGGGAAGCAGCTCCTGGAATTCCTGCAGGGATGGTGGCACCGCCAGCCTGGTGGGGACAGGGGACAGCTGTCACTGCTGGTCCTGAATGTGACGTTCCCGAGGGATGGCAGCTCCAGGGCTTTGCTGGGGGAGATCTTGGAGCGAGCTGAGCTTCTCCAGCTTTTCCAGCTTCTCCATCTTCTCTGGATTCCCTGGATTCCTCAGCTTCTCCATCTTTGGATTCCTCCTTTTCCCCCGCTTCTTTATCTTCTCCAGATTCCCCATCTTCCCCAGCTTCACCATCTTTCCTGGCTTCCCCATCTTCCTCAGCTTCTCCATCTCTGGATTCTCCATCTTCCCCATCTTCTCTGGCTTCTCCGTTTCCCCCATTTTCTCCAGCTTCTCCAACTTCTCTCGCTTCTCCAGTTTTTCCATCTTCCCTGGCTTCCCCAGCTTCTCCATTTTCTCCAGCTTCTCCATCTTCCCTGGCTTTTCCAGCTTCTCCATCTTCTTCAGCTTCTCCATCTTTCCTGGCTTTTCCAGCTTCTCCATTTTCCCCAGCTTCTCCATCTTTCCTGGCTTTTCCAGCTTCTCCATCTTCTTCAGCTTCTCCATGGTCCCAGGCTGTTCCAACCTGGCCTGGGACACTCCCAGGGATGGAGCAACCACAGATTCTCTGTTAATTCCATCCCAGCTCCTCCCAAGGATGGATTTCATCCCAAAATCCAACTGAAACACGGAAATCAGGAATTCCCAGCATCTCCCAACTCCGAGCAAAGCCTGGAGTGGGAACGGCGCCTCCTTCCTGAGGGAATCTCCCGGCTGGAACCTCAGCGTGGAAAATGAGAGGAGAAGAGAAGGGAAGAAGGAGAAATGAAAAAGGACAAAAAAGAAATAAAAAGGATGAAGAAGAAATAAATACAGGGAAAGAGGAGAAATACTGGGATAAAGGAGAAATACAAGGAGAAATGAGAAATACAGTGGAAAAGGAGAAAATAAAGGGACAAAAGAGAAATGAAGCGACAAAAATGAGAAATAAAAAAGGACAAAGGAGAAATACAAGGGAAAAGGAGAAATAAATAAAAGGATAAAGAAGAAATTAAGGGACAAAGAAGAAATAAATGAAGAAAGAAGAAATAAATAGAGGGACAAAGAAGAAATTAAGGAACAAGAAGAAATAAATGAAGAAAGAAGAAATAAATAAAGGGACGAAGGAGAAATAAATAGAGGGACAAAGAATTGTTAAAAAGAGGTTAGAAACTGTTGTAAAATAGTTGATAATTGTTAAGCACATACTGTTAGTTTTCTAACCTATTTTTAACAGAAGAAATAAATAAAGGGATGAAGGAGAAATAAATAAAGGGACAAAGAAGAAATAAATAAAGGGACAAAGGAGAAATAAATAAAGGGACAAAGAAGTGTTAAAAATAGGTTAGAAACTGTTGTAAAATAGTTGATAATTGTTAAGCACATACTGTTAGTTTTCTAACCTATTTTTCACAGAAGAAATAAACAAAGGGACAAAGAAGAAACAAATAAAGGGACAAAGAAGAAACAAATAAAGGGACAAAGAAGAAATAAATAAAGGGACAAAGGAGAAATAAATAAAGGGACAAGGAAGTGTTAAAAATAGGTTAGAAACTGTTGTAAAATAGTTGATAATTGTTAAGCACATACTGTTAGTTTTCTAACCTATTTTTAACAGAAGAAATAAATAAAGGGATGAAGGAGAAATAAATAAAGGGACAAAGAAGAAATAAATAAAGGGACAAAGGAGAAATAAATAAAGGGACAAAGAAGTGTTAAAAATAGGTTAGAAACTGTTGTAAAATAGTTGATAATTGTTAAGCACATACTGTTAGTTTTCTAACCT
>JAWWEX010000117.1:4064036-4079267 GCA_035583215.1 Arremon brunneinucha | reverse complement strand
ATCCCATCCCATCCCATCCCATCCCATCCCATCCCATCCCATCCCATCCCATCCCATTCCCTAAAGGAGCTGTGGGATTTTGCCGGGATCAGGCCGGGTTTTTCCATCCCGTGGGTGCAGTGGGAATGCTCAGGATCCACATCCCGCTGGAAAATCCCTCTGTGGGAGCCCAGGGAAGGGCTCAGCCCCCCAGAATTCCATAAAATTGGAATTTTGGAGCGCTGCTCCAAGCAGGGCACAGCAGGGACGCTGCCGTGTCATTCCCTGTGACCTTCCCAGCGGATGGGGAACGATCGATAATTAATTCCTCATTAACGCCGCCTCATTTGCAGAGCAGCTCCCCCCAAACCTCCCTCCCTTTCCCTTCTCCCTCCAAGGGCAGGAATGTCTGGGAATGTCAAAGGGTTTGAGTTCCCGGGAATGTCAAAGGATTTGAATTCCTGGGAATGTCAAAGGGTTTGAGTTCCGGGAATGTCAAAGGGTTTGAGCTCCCAAATCCCCGTGGTTTTCCATGAATTGTAGGATTCAAAGGACACAGGCCAGGGAGTGCATCCCAAGCAATTTTCCAGCTGGAGAAAGTGGATCCCGTCATTCCAGGATCTTGGATTGGGTGGAAAACCTCCCAGCCCCCAAATCCAGAGGCTGGGAATGGCCTGGAGCACCGCCCCTCGGGGTACTTTGGGAAGCAGGGAGGGAGGGCTGGGAGCGGAAATCCAGGTTATTGGAAGTGAAAAAAAATGGGAATGATTCCCTGGGTGTCATTAAAATGGAACCCATGGAGGGAGCACTCTTGTGGTTTCTCCAGAGGTTCCTGCGGTTGGGAAAAATATTTTTGTGGTTGGGAAAATGTTTTTGTGGTTGGGAAAAATATTTTTGTGGTTGGGAAAAATATTCCTGTGGCTGGGAAAAATATTTTTGTGGTTGGGAAAATGATTCCTGTGGCTCGGTGCTGTTGCTGCAGGTGGGAATGCTGCAGAGGGAAGAGGCTGGAGAGGGCTGGAGAACTGGGAATCTCACTGGAGAAACAGGAATCTCACTGGAGAACTGGGAATTCTGCTGGAGAAGAGGGAATCTCACTGGAGAATGGGGAATTCTGCTGGAGAACAGGGAATCTCACAGGAGAACAGGGAATCTGGGTGGAGAACAGAGAATATCACTGGAGAACTGGGAATTTCATTGGAAAAACAGGAATCTCACTGGAGAAGAGAGAATCTTACTGGAAAACTTGGAATCTGGCTGGAAAACTGGGAATTCTGCTGGAGAACCAGGAATCTCCCTGGAGAATCAGGAATCTCACTGTACAACTGGGAATCTGACTGGAGAACTGGGAATCTCGCTGGAGAACCAGGAATCTCCTTGGAGAACTGGGAATTCTGCTGAAGAACCTGAAATCTCACTGGAGAACCGGGAATCTCACTTGAGAACTGGGAATTCTGCTGGAGAACCAGGAATTTCGCTTTTCCGGGCCCTTCCCACTTCCAGTTTTTTGTCTCTCCATCCATGGGTGAATCTGCTCCTCCCAGAGGAAAGGGAGGCAGGGATGGAGCAGCGATTCCAGGGAATTGCGGGGTCGGGAATGGGCGCTGGGATGGGGTCACAAAGATCAGGGAGACCCCCCAGGGCTGCTCCCACGGAATTCCAGCTCAGGGCGGCACCTGTGGGATCAGAGCCGTTCCCAATCCCAGGGAAGCCTCTCCCTGCTTTTCTCCTGGAGCATTCCGGCCTCATTGGATGCCAGAAAGGCCTGGAATGACCAAAGCCCTTGGAATCACATCCCAGACGTGTCTGCAGGATCTGGAATTCTCCTGGAGGAGCCGATCCCATCCTGGGGATCCCTCCAGGGCCAGGATGCCTCTGGAATTCCACAAGGATTCTGGAATTCCATCAGGACTCTGGAATTCCACAAAGACTCTGGAATTCCACAAGGACTCTGGAATTCCATCAGGGCTCTGGAATTCCACAAAGACTCTGGAATTCCACAAGGACTCTGGAATTCCACAAGGCTCTGGAATTCCACCAGGATTCTGGAATTCCACAAGGATTCTGGAAATCCACAAAGACTCTGTAATTCCACAAAGACTCTGGAATTCCATCAGTGCTCTGGAATTCCACAAAGACTCTGGAATTCCACAAAAACTCTGGAATTCCATCAAGACTCTGGAATTCCACAAAGACTCTGGAATTCCACAAGGACTCTGGAATTCCATCAGGACTCTGGAATTCCACAACGACACGAGGTCCTGCTTCCAGGGGACAACCCGCGGTGGCCCAGCTCCCAATTCCCAACAAATTCCAAGTCTGGAATCGCTGGCTGCAGGTCAGGGCGGAAAGGAGGGAAGCTCCAGCAGTAAAAAAAAAACCGGGAAAAGATCAAATCCAGGCTTTTCCAGCAGATCCAGCCCCGCCAAGGAAAGGGAACATCCCCCAGCATCCCCCAAGAAAAGCCGTGGATCGGTGCGGATGCCAAGGAGTCATCAGGAATCCTAAGGAAAACCTACGGTTGCCATGGCGACTGGCAGGCTCGGCTGCGGGGCTGCCTCACCCCCTCCCCGGGCACGGAGCGGATCCGTGGGATGGAGGCAAATCCCTCTGGAAAGGCTCGGGGAGCCGGGGCGGGGATGGAGCCGCGCTGCTTTTATGGGATTTTGGGGGCTGAGCCTCTCCCGGCGCTCCCCGAGAGGGATTTTCCAGCGGGATGCGGATCCTGCGCCCACCGGGTGGAAAATCCCTCCCTGATTCCCAGTAAATTCCATTTCCAGCTCATCTGGAATAAAATCATCCTGCTAAGAGGTGGGAGAGGAGGGGAAAGGGGATTTATCCATGGAGGAAAACTGGGATGAGCTCAAACACTGCTGGATTTGGAGCTGGAGCAGGAAGGAAAAGCTTTGGAGAGCCAAGGAACATCCCAGCTCCTCATCCCCCTCATTCCCATGGAAAAATCCCTCCGTTTCCAGGGATTCTGCAACAGGAAATGGGAAAACCTGGAAAATGCAGCAGGAAAAGCTGATCCCTGTCCCCATAGACCTCGAGGTGCTGATGGAACCAAATCCATTTCCCAAATCCATTTCCAAATCCACTTCCCAAATCCATCTCCCAATCCCTTTCCCAAATCCCTTTCCCAAATCCATCTCCCAATCCATTTCCCAAATCCCTTTCCCAAACCCATCTCCCAAATCCCTTTTCCAAATCGATTTCTCAATCCCTTTTCCAAATCCATCTCCCAAATCCGTTTCCCAACACGAGTGTGGGCACAGCAGGAGAAATTCCCGCTCTCCCATCTTTTCAGCATCCTGAGAATTCCAGGAAAACTGGGAAAATCCATGGCCAAGCCAGGGAGGACAACCCTGCCCAAGAGGATTTTACTGGGAAAAAAGGAACCAAGGAATTATTAAAGAGCCATAAAAACAGCAGGAAAATGCCCCTGAAATCCCTTTTTTTTAAACAAGAATTCCATGGAAAGGGAATTCCAGCATGGATGGAAATGCAGGGACCTGGAATTCTGAAGGTCAGACCCTGATCCTGCCCCTGGCTGCTTCCAGAGGGATGAATCCCGCCAAACTCCAGGAATTCAGGAATGCTGGGGCTCTTCCCAGAGCCAGGATTGGGACAACCAATCCCAGGAGCTCGTGGGAGTTGGGAAAAGTGACTCAGAAACGGGACCAGGCTCAAAATTTTCCATAGGAATCCAAACATTCCTGGGAAAAACTCGGCTCTGCAGGAATTTGCAAATTGGGATCAAAGCTTCCACCCCATTTCCTTTTTATTTTTTTGGGATTTCAAGGTGAGGGAGAGGCTTTGATGAAGCGTCAAACGCCGCTTGGAGCAGCCAAAATATTCCTTGAAATTTAAGGATCATCCTGGAAACGTCGACAACCAAACAATGGAAAAGCTTTGGAAAAGCTTCTCATGGCACAAACCAAATTGCATTTTTTTAAGGATCATAAATTGGAAAAATCCCCTTTTTTTCCAGGTAGAATTTGTATTTGTAATGCTTTTCCCCTGTCATTATTCCCAAAGGTCCTGCTGGGAATCAGGGAAGCAAAGCTGCTGCTTTTCCTTCCTAAAAAAGATCTGGAGCTGGCTGCTCTGATCCTTTGGGAAAAGATGGTTAAGATGCAAAACCCCTTTTCCTGCTGATTCCAAATTCCTCATTTAAAATTCCTTATTAAAGCCTCTCTCTTCCCAAAAACTCAATTTTTTTCCCCAGCCTGGATTCTCCTTTTTCAGCCACCAGGAAGGACAAAGCACCAACCATCAGATTTCACCTGGGATTGATTATTTTTGTTAGGATCATTATAAATTCCATTAAAAATGGGATTTATAACAGAGATTGGGAGACTTGAGCCTGGAGAGGGTCAGGAAAATCCAGGATCATTCCTGGAGGGGAAAACCCGGCCTTAATTCCAAGCGGAGCTGTTGAATAACTGATCCCGAATAATTTCTCCCAAATAATTTATTCCCGAATAATTTATGGATCCAGTCTGGGTGAGAGGAGCCCCAGACTTCAGTCCCAATTAAGGCCTTTGTGAATTGTCTGGGAACGGATCCCAATTTTTCCCATATTTATTTGTTCCCCGGGATCGCGCTCCAAACGGAGCCGCCGCACAATTCCTGCTTTTCCCGAGTGTTTGCAAACAGCTCCCACTGCCAGCATTTGGAGGGGGTTTTCCAGCCCCTATCCCACTTTGGAATCTGTGGGAATTTTCATGGGAATGATCCCCAAGAACCCCTGGCAGGATGGAGAGGGGACAGCAAGTGCTGCCAAGGCGATTTTCCCAAAAAAATCCTAAAATTCAGCTGCTGGATCTGCCTTTTCCAAAGCCTTCCATAAATAAATGGGTGGCCTGGAATGCTGCTGGGAATTCCAGAGGCTGCCTGGGTCCTGGATAAATGGATGCTGGAAGTTGCCAGGTTTATCCAGGTTTATTCCCCGACTCAGGAGCGGCGATCCTGATCCCAAAATTCCTCCCCAAAATCCCAGTGCGGGGCTTTATCCACAGGGAACTGCCCTAAATTTCAGGAATTTTGAACTCATCCCATTTTCCTGCTTATCCCAGTGCCCTGGTGGGAAGCAGAAGCTGGGATTGGGATTCTCCTTTCCAAGCTGGGAATTATTCCCTTGGGAATAATCCCATAAAATCAAAGTCATGGGGGAGAGAGATCCCAGCACTCATTCCAGGGGCTTGGGATTGGGAACAGACAGTGGGAACAGCTCCTTCATGTCCTGGAAAAGGGATTTGGGAGCAGAATTGGGGGTGGTGATGAATTTTTGTGTCCTTTTGGGACATCGGGAATGTCATCCCATGGAATCTCCCAGGGAAAGGAAGAGGCATTGATGACCAGGGTGATCCAGGAGGAAATCTGGGAATAAAGGGGCAGAGCCTCGTGTTTGGGGTTCACCTGCACAGGTGGAATTCCCAACCTCCCCTGCACCAGCTCTGGGCATTCCCAGCATCCCCCCGATCCCTGTCCTAGCCAGGAAATCCAGGATCACATCCCAGAACTGCAGGGAAGTGTTTTTCCAGCTGAAAGCAGGAGTGGGACGATCCCTGGGCTTCAGGAGAGGGAGCCGTGGCTGGGCAGGGCGGCGAGAGTGCTCTGGAATTGAAATCGGAATTCCGCGGGAATCCGAGATTCCGTGGGAATGGGAACGGCTCCTCTGAACCCCCGAGGGGGCAATTCCAGCTCAACGCCGGCGGTTTTGGGAAAAGGGAATTCCTGCAGCCCCACTGAGGCGGGATGGGGTCGGGATGGGGTTGGATCGGGGTCCTGCAGAATTCCCGGCCCTTTTCCCTGTGCCAGAGGGATCCCACGGGCTCTGCCGGGGCTCTGGGCATGGATCAGCTCCCGGTTTTCCTCTGTGGATGGGAAGAGAAGTCCCATCCAAAGGGAAGGGTTGGGAATGGGAACAGGAAGAGAGATTCCAGACAAAGGGAAAGGCTGGGAATGGGAAGGGAGATCCCAACCAAAGAAAAAGGTTGGGAATGGGAAGACAAATCCCAGCTAAAGGGAAGAGTTGGGATTGGGAGGAGAGATCCCAGCTAAAAGGAAGGGTTGGGATTATGAAGGGAGATCCCTTCCAAAGAAAAAGGTTGGGAATGGGAAGAGAGAGTCCATCCAAAGGGAAGGATTGGGAATGGGAAGAGAGATCCTGGCCAAATAAAAGGGTTGGGAATGGGAAGAGAAATCCCAAAGGGAAGGGTTGGGAATGAGAGGAGATATCCCAGCCAAAGTGAAAGGTTGGGATTGGGAAGAGAGATCCCATCCAAAGAACAGGGTTGGGAATGGGAAGAGAGATCCCAGCCTAAGAAAAGGGTTGGGAATGGCCGAGGAGCAGAGGCCAAGCCCGGCCCTCAGATCCCGATCCTGCTCTGCCACTTCCAGCGGCGCCAGCAGGTGACAAAGCCACTCCTGCTGCCCTCAGAGGGGACACGGAGAGCCGGGAATGCCAGGAAAAGCCTCAGCAGGGCGGGATCGGGATCCTCCGGCACAGCGAGCCCGGGCTGGAGCCGGGAGATGCTGCCCCGTGTCCCTGCAGTGACCTGAGGGACATCCCAGGACAATCCCCAGGACGGGGAATCTTGTCCGGAGCCACCGCAGGGATGAGGGAGGCCGGGATGAGCCATTCCCATCCCGGCTTCTCCAGGGGCTCTGCCCGGGAAAGGCAGGGCTGAGTCCTGGCTCGGCACCAGCGAGGAGGGGACAGGGAGGGGAGACAGGAGGGGACAGGGGTGACACCCGCGCGTGGCTCCGGAGCTGCCACAGCCCCGGCACATCCAGGCAGGAGGGAGCGGATCCCGAGGGCAGCGCCCACCTGCAGCTCCAGCCACAGCATCCCCGGGAACGCCGCTCCCGGCGGCTCCGGCCCTGCGTGTCCAGGGCTTCTCCCGCTCCTCCTGGGCGCTCCAATCCCTTTCTCCAGGCTCTGGGAGAAGCCAGGGCCGGGCTGAGCGCGGGGAGAGGCGAGGGCAGGGCTGGATCAGCCGCACACGGAGAGCGGGGTCCCTGCCGGCCCCGAGCCCTTTGCTGGAGCGGCTCCCGGAGATCAGCCTGGGGCTCTCCGGGCTGGGTGGGCACGGCCCAGGGCAGAGCTGGGCTGGGCACGGCCCCGGGCAGGGCAGGGCTGGGCACGGCCCCGGGCAGAGCTGGACTGGGCACGGCCCCGGGCAGCGCTGGGCACGGCCCCGGGCAGGGCAGGGCCGGGCACGGCCCCGGGCAGCGCTGGGCACGGCCCCGGGCAGAGATGGGCACGGCCCCGGGCAGGGCTGGCACAGGGACCCGGGCAGGGCAGGGTTGAGCACGGCCCCGGGCAGGGCAGAGATGGGCACGGCCCCCGGTAGGGCTGGGCTGGGCACGGCCCCGGGCAGGGCTGGGCGCTGGCACAGGGACTCGGGCACTGCGGGCGGGTGCAGCCGCGGCGGGGAGGGGCAGGGCTGGGCAGCGGGGGAAGGTAAACACGGCACCGGCACAGAAAGAAGGGAAATGACATTAAAATGACACCAAAATGACACCAAAATGACACCAAAATGACACCAAAATGACTGTTCCCGACGCGTCCTTTGCCATCACCTTTGCTGTCCCCCCCTCCTCTGCCGGCTGGCCCCAGGTGGAGGAGAGCTGGCCAGGAGCCCCAAGGACCGCGTTGTTCCTCTGTTTCACACCCAACGTCCCTCCCGTCACATTTTCCGGGCCGCTCGGGCACCCAGGGGTTAACGCCCGGGAAGCGCCGCTCCCGCCCGGATCGCATCCTGGCAGCATCCCTGGATCCCGGCCCCGCCGGCGGCTCCGTGACCAGCGCATCACCCCCGGCCCCGCCGCCTCACCGCCCGCTCCCACCCGCGCCGGGCCGAGCATCCGCCGGATCCCGGAGGAGTTTCCAGGAGCGGGAATGCAGCTCCCACCCCGCGGTACCTGGGAGCCGTCCCTGCCTTCCTCCCGTCCCTTCATCCCCTCCCGGAGCGCCGCTCTCCATCCATTCCCTGTATTTTTATTTCTCCACCCCGTTTATTTCCAAACGCACCATTTCTCCTCAAACCCAGCACCGAGCAGCGAAAGCAAAGCTCTGGAATGGCAAAAAAACAACCCCGAGCGAGCTGGAGGCGCCGGCTCGCTGCTGCAGAGCGCAGGAGCCCCCCCCAAAGTCACCCCCGGCCCCAAAACCCCCAAACCACAGCGGTGGCCCCCAACTCACCCTCCGAGCGTGTCCCCGTCCCCCGGCGCCGCTGTCACCGCCTGCCGCCCCCCGCCACAGCTGCCCGCACATCTGGCAGACAAAAGGCCGGCTGGCTCCGGAGCTGTCACCGCTGGCGGGGTCTGTCCTTGTCGCTGAGGGCGGCGACAGGGCCAGCAGGACCCTCCGGCCGCGCTGACCCTCAGGGCTGGAGGCGGCGGGGAGAGCTTTCCATCCTTCTCTCTCCCGGCGCCTTCGCAGCCGCACAGTCCCCGCTCCCCCTCCTCCTCCTCCTCCTCCCTCTCCTCCCTCTCCCCTCCCTCCCCAATCCTCCTCCTCCTCCTCACTCCAGCCTTGTCGCCACGGCGTGCCACCCACCCGAGGCAGCTCCTGCCTTAACCCCTGCGGCTCCGGCCTCTCCCGGGGGATGTTCCCGAGGGATGAAGGCTCTCCCGGTGGATGTTCCCGAGGGATGAAGGCGCTCCCGGGGATGCTGAGCCGGCCCTCGGCATCCGCAGCGCTCCCGCTGCGCCACCGCCGCCCCCTCCCCGCACACGGGGGTCGCCCAGCCCGGGGGCTGCGGGGGCGGGTGGGAGGGAGGGAAAGGGGACACTCGGTGGATTTGGGATTTGTGTCCCAAATTTGGGATTTTTGTCCTAAATCTCCTGCTGCCCACCGCGATTTCTCGCTGTTTCCAAAGACGACCCCGCCAGCCCCGTGTCCCTCCCGAGGGGACAGCGAGGCCACCCCTCGGGGTTCCCTGGCTCTGTCCCCAAGCAGGTCGCGCTGCCAGGGGCTCGTTTTCCCCAAAAAGCGATTTTCAGAGAAATCTTAACCTTGGGAAAAAACTGGGGAAAATCTGCATTTTGCCCAGCTGTGTTACCCAGAGGGGTGACACAGACCCCACCCACGGCGACACACAGCATAACATGGGGACAAGAACCTGTCACCGTCAGCTGTGGGGCTGGGACAAGGGCAGGGTTTGGGGTGCGGGCAGCACAGCACCCCCAGATTTATTTTTTGCATCCCAGAAAAGCTTTTCCCAGCCCCGGGGAGGGACACAGGGCCCCGAGAAGGGAGAGGGGAGGTGACAGCGGCCATCGAGTCCCCGTTTCATGCTCGGTTTGGCGAGCGGAGCCGGGGCTTGGCTCCAGCCCGGGGCTGGGGAGGGAGCGGGGCTGGAGAGGGGCTGGGGCTGGATGAGGGCTGGAACTCGGGGCTGGAACTCGGGGCTGGAATTCGGGGCTGGAGCGGGGTTGGAACGGGGCTGGGACCGGAGCGGGGCCGGAGCTCGGGGTTGGGGCTGAATCAGGGCTGGAACTCGGAGCTGGAGTGGGGCTGGGGGCTGGATGAGGGCTGGAATTTGGGGCTGGAACTCGGGGATGGAGCTCAGGACTGGAATTCGGGGCTGGAACAGGGCTGGGGTCTGGATCAGAGTTGGAACTCGGGGCTGGAATTGGGTCTGGAGGGGGGCTGGAGCTGGGCTGGGGTCTGGATCAGGATTGGAATTTGGGCCTGGAGCTCGGGGCTGGAATTCGGGGCTGGGGACTGGATCAGAGTTGGAACTCGGGGCTGGAGCTCGGGGCTGGAGATCAGGACTGGAATTTGGGGCTGGGGTCTGGATCAGGGTTGGAATTTGGGGCTGGAACTCGGGGCTGGAGATCAGGACTGGAATTTGAGGCTGGGGTCGGGATCAGAGTTGGAATTTGGGGCTGGAGCTCGGGGCTGGGGTCTGAATCAGGGCTGGAACTCGGGGCTGGAGCTCGTGGCTGGAGCGGGGCCGCGCACACGCCGAGCAGAGCTCTCAGAGCGCTCCGAGTGACCTGATTTAATTGGCAGCACTTCAATGGCATCGAGTCCCCGCCCGGACCCCTCGGCAGAGCCCTTCCGCGGGCGCCCAACGCGAGCTGGGCTCGGGTTCAGCCTCACTAAAGCCGGGCTTTGCTTTGGAGCGTCCCCGGGGTCGGGGTTGGGCTCAGCATTGTCCAACAGCAAAAGGAAAAATCGGAGCTGGGTCACGGGAGGAAATTCCCGTTTATTTTTCCCAGATCCAGTTAGCATCCTGTGGAAACTGCTGAGGAGCTCCGGGTGGGCTGGGAAAACCTTTCCAGGTGGATTTTCTGCCCATGCCCTGGAGCAGGAGTTGGTTTGCAGCCCCCTGTGCTGTGGGGCTGGCAAGGAAATGCCCCTTGGAATTTCCCAAATCCCTGTGGAACTCCTGGAAAAGCCCTTCCAGGTGGATTTTGTGCCCGTTCCCGCTGCCAGGGCTGGGTTTACCTGGAGCAGGGGTTGGTTTGGTTTGCATCCCCCTGTGCTGTGGGGCTGGCAGGGAAATGCCCTTTGAAATTTCCCAAATTCCTATGGAAGGCTCTCTGGAGCTCCTGGAAAAGCCCTTCCAAGTGGATTTTGAATGCTCCCGGTGGATTTTGAATGCTCCGGGTGGATTTTGAATGCTCCAGGCATTCCCGGGGGATGGAGCAGCCTCTCCCAGGTGTCCCGGAGCCCTGCCCGTGCCCCATCCGGCCTCGCCCCGCTCCTGCCGCGCTGCTGCAGAGGCTGAGTAATTCCCGAGGCTCCCGAGATGCTCCTCAGGCTGCCGAGCACATCCCGATCCAGGTTTTAATTGCGTGGGATTGCAGCCGAGATGGCTCTGATTTATCCTCCCTGCTGCGCCAGCGCTTCTCCCCCGGCCGGCTCCGGGATCCACCTGGGGAATATTCCCTGGGAAAGGGTTAAAAATGTTCCTTAAAACCAGGAAAAAATAAAATTTTGGAGTCTGGAGTGGATTTTTCCCTCTCACGCTTGTGGGGTTGTGACATTCCCGTTCTTTTATCCCTTAGGACACGAGGTGAGCTCCTTGGAGAGTGCACTGAGGAATTTTCCTGGAGAACCGCGGGATTTAGGGGGTTAAGCCAGGCTCAGCCAAGCTCAGGTCTACCAGACCTGGATGAACAAAAGGGTTCCAGCACCTTTTATTCCCTTCTGGATCAGGAAAACCCCATGGATGGAGGAACCCTGCAGGCATCCCAAATCCCATTTTTAACTCTGCTCCCCCATCCCAAATTTAATTCCCATAAATTTGGGGTGAGCCAAGGTCACCCATGTGGCGGGAATGGGAATGGGATTCTGTCCCCTTTCCCAAGGTGGAGATGAATTCCCAAATCTTGTCCCTTTCTCTTCCCACATCCCAAGAATTCCCCTTCTTTTTTCCCTTTCCCAAATCCCATTTTTAACCCCAATCCCAAACCAGAGCAGCCTCCTCAAAATCCCACCTTCCCAATGGATAGATCCTGGAATCCTCTGGAATTTCCATGATCCAGGGGTGGGAAATGCTCCTCTGCTCCCTTTATTCCCTGCGTTTTGGGGCTGCTTTATGGCTGCCATAAAAGCTGCCTGTAAATCAGGGCTGATCCCATAAAAACCAGGAAAAACTGGAATTAGAGCCCAGATGGGAGCGGCTCCCTCTGCCAGGGCTGGGATTTATCCTTTCCTCATTCCCAGACATTTTCAGGCCCACCTTGGGAAGCAATTCCAGGGTGAACACACCTGGTGGGGTCTCCCATTTATGGGGTTTTTATGGAGAACATGGGATTTTTTATGGAAAACATGGGGGGATTTTTGTGGATAATATGGGGATTTTTAGGGATAACATGGGATTTTTTAATGGATAACATTGGGAGGGGTTTTATGGATAATGAGAATTTTTTATGGATAACATGGGATTTTTTTTATGGATAAAATGGGATTTTTTTATGGATATCATGGGGGGCTTTTTATAGATAATACGGGGATTTTTATGGATAACATGGGGGTTTTTGGATAACATGGGTTATCTATGGATAACATGGCATTTTTTATGGATAACATGGAGGGTTTTTTATGGATAATGAGAGTTTTTATGGATAACATGGGATTTTTTTATGGATAATGAGGGTTTTTTATGGATAACATGGCATTTTTAAATGGATAACATGGGATTTTTAAATGGATAATGAAGGTTTTTTTATGGACAACGTGGGGGGTTTTTATGGATAATGGGGGGGAATTTTTAATGGATAACATGGAATTTTTTATGGATAAAGTGGGGATTTTTATGGATAATGTGGGGATTTTTTAATTAACAATGTGTAGTTTCAGAGGGGCCATGGGATGTCACCATCACGGGGGTGTCGCCATTACAAGGAACAGTGGGATGTCACTGTCACCATCATGGGAGTGTCACTGTCACCATCACGGGGGTGTCACCATTACAGGGGACTGTGGGGTGTCACTGTCACAGAGGACAATGGAGTATCACTGTCACCATCATGGGGATGTCACTGTCACAGGGGCCATGGGATGTCACCATCATGGGGGTGTCACCATTACAGAGGACAATGGGGTGTCACTGTCACAGGGGACAGCTGGGTGTCACTGTCACCATCATGGGGGACAATGGGGTGTCACTGTCACAGAGGACAATGGGATGTCACTGTCACCATCACGGGGGTGTCACTATCATGAGGGTGTCACTCTCACCATCATGGGGACGTCACTGTCACAGGGGACAATGGGGTGTCACTGTCACCATCACGGGGGTGTCACTGTCACAGAGGACAGTTGGGTGTCACTATCACGGGGGTGTCACCATCACAGAGGACAATGAGGAGTCACTGTCACCATCACGGGGGTGTCACTGTCACCATCACGGGGGTGTCACCATCACAGGGGACAATGGGGTGTCACTGTCACAGAGGACAATGAGGTGTCACTGTCACCATCACGGGGGTGTCACTGTCACAGAGGACAGTGAGGTGTCACTATCATGGGGGTGTCACCGTCACAGAGGACAATGAGGTGTCACTGTCACCATCACGGGGGTGTCACCGTCCCAGGGATCCCCTCACCCCAGCCCTGTTTTCCCTCCCTTCCCCCGGGGCTCTGCTCGGGGACATTTTTCCCATTGGGGACATTCCATGTGGGTGTCAGAGCCCGCGCTGGCGGTGCCACCGTTCCCATGGCAACGGGAGCCACCTCGTCCCTCCCTCCGGGCTGTGGGGACACACCTGAGTGTCACAAACAGGGTGGGATTTGGGAAGGAATTCCTCCCTGGAGAGGGGCTGGCATGGAATTCCCTGAGGATCCGGGGTTCCTCCATCCCTGGGATTGTCCAAGGCCAGGCTGGAAAATCCTGGAATGGTGGAAATGTCCCTGCCCATGGAATGGCATCATTGGAAATCCTAAAATTGGAATTTTAGGCCCCTTCCCATATCCAAGGCCAGCCTGGAAAAACCGGCACGGTGGAAATGTCCCTGCCCATGGAATGGCATCATTGGAAATCCTAAAACTGGAATTTTAGGCCCCTTCCAGTCCAACCCATTCTTGGAGCTTCCTCCCTCTCCTTTTCCCAGCCCTTCCCATGATCCCGGAGCTCCAGGCCCTGCTGGCTCCTCACAAACCCTCGCTGGAGGCTGGACAGGGACAAATCCCAACTAAACCAGGTCAAAACTCTGTTTACAAACCCCCAAATTTATTTATCTCTCCTCGCTCACATTCCCTGGCTCTGCTCTTCCCATCCTGGCACTGCCCCAGCTCACCAGGGAATGGCTCATTATGGGGATTTCCAAAAAAAAATGGGAGAAAATCCTGGGATCTGCTTTTTTGGGGGGCACTGAAATGTTTTTCTGCAGCTTTGGCAAATCCTGGGGGGACTGATGAGGCTCAGACTGGGCAGGACGAGGTTTTGCTCCCAGTTTGTCCCAGTTCCCAGCCAGGCGGTGGGAGATTGGGAATGCTCCTGGCTGGAAAAGGAGGAGGAGGAGGAGGAGGAAGAGGAGGAGGAGGCCTGCAGGGTTGCCATGGCGATTGAGCATCTCCAAATCCTCAGGATTATTTATCCCCGGGTTTGTTTAGGCTGAGGGAAAGCCTTGAGGGTGGGAAGAGGGTTGGGGTGTGAGGAAGAGGAGTGTGGGGGTCCAGGAATTCTGATCCTAGAGGAGAAATCCTAAAATTCCAGCTCTGGGGCTCAGCTCCACCTCTGGAGCAGCAAAAAATGGGGAGTTTGGGATGGTTTATGGGGAATTTGTCCTTTCAGGGATCCTGTGATCCCAAATCTGTCCCAGATTTCCACTGTGGGATCTGGTCCATGGAATCCAGGCTTTGTTGGGAATAATTTGGGTGTGTGGATGGATTTGGATCAGGCCCTGGTGCTGGGTGCTGGGAACGCTTTCCAAAGCCATTTCCCAAATTCCAGAGGAGCTTGATGGAGCGACCCTCTGATTTTTGGGATTAAACATCGCCTCCCTCAGTCCCCTCCTGGAGCACTGGAGCATCCCAGGCGCTTCCAGCTGTATCCAGCTGCAAATCCCCTCGGGAAAACCACCCTGTGTCCCTTCCTTGGGGCTCCCTGTGCCGGGTTGGTGACATTCCAGGAATTCTTCCAGGATGCTCCTTCCAGATGTGTCCCTGCACATCTGCTGCCACTCCCAAGGAAAACCGGGACACTTTGGGGTGTCTGGAGCTGGGATTTTGGGGTAAAACAGGAGAAATTTGCTGAGAGACCTGGGAACATCCCCGTGTTTGCCATGTCCTCCCTTCCCGCTCCCTTTTTTCCACGGGATCCGTAATTGCTCCTAAACCTCATCTCCAATTCCTTTTGATGCCTCCTGTGTCCCCGTTATGTAAATCCCAGCGTGGGAATGCCATGGATTTTATGGATGAGGAGTTTGTGCAGCTGAGGGGACACCTTGGATCGTCACATCAAAGGGTGAGGGAAAATGACTCTGGGAAATCGGGAGCCCTGTGGAAAAATCGATTCCGTTTGATTTTGCCAACAGAGGTCGGCGGGGAAGTGGGGATGAGGCTGGAATTGGGGAAAGAAAAAAAAATCCCGTTATTCTGGGAATGTTTTCAGAGGAGGAAAAGAGGGGAAGGGAAGGGGAAAGGGAAAAGGGAAAAGGGAAAAAATGGGGGAAAGGAAAACAGAAAAGGGAAAAAGGAAGAAAAGGGGAAAAGGGGGAAAAAAGGGAAGGGAAGGGAAGGGAAGGGAAGGGAAGGGAAGGGAAGGGAAGGGAAGGGAAGGG
>JAWWEX010000117.1:4044514-4063936 GCA_035583215.1 Arremon brunneinucha | reverse complement strand
GGAAGAGTTGGGAATTGGGGTGGGAATAAATGGGATGGAATGGGAATTGGGGTGGGAATGGGTGGGAATTGGGGTGGGAAGAGTTGGGAATTAGGGTGGGAATGGGTGGGAATTGGGGTGGGAATAGAGATGGGAATTGGTGGAAAGGAAGGGAAATGAATGGGAAGGGATGGAAATGAGTGGGAATGGGCAGGAAGGAGTGGGAATGAGTGGAAAGAGTGGGAATTAGGGGGGAAAGGAGTGGGAATGAGGGTGGGAAGGAGTAGGAATGGGCAGGAAGGAGTGGGAATGAGTGGGAAGGAATGGGAATTAGGATGGGAATTGGTGGGAATTGAGGTGGGAAAGAAGGAAATGGAAGCACTGGATGGATCTTTTGGGAATGACCCAGGCAGCCTCAGAGCCCAAACACTTTCTAAATCCCATTCCTTAAAATATTCCAATATTTGGGAACAGCATCCCAAAAATCCCAGCTCCAAACAGGAGGAGAAGCTCAAATAAAAGTCAAATCTGAGGGAGAAGTGTCCGAGCTGTCCCCAAATGCTCCAAGGGACTCCAAAGCCACTTCCAGGGAATTATTTAAACAAATTCCTTTAATTTCTTCAGCCATCTTTTTGTTTTTAGGAGATGGAAAACTCCATCCTGATCCAGAGGTTCCCGGAGTAATTCCAGAGGGAATTATTCCTGCTGCTGAGTGTGGGCTTCATTTGTTGAAGAGAGGGAGGGAAAAAATAAAGATCAAAAGGAATTTTTTGCAGGAAAAGCAGTGAAAAAGGCTGGGAATTGTGGGGAGGGGAAAAGCTATTTTGGGATTCAGAGGAATCAGCTTGAAAATTGCCAGAGTTTGGGATGGATCCGTTGGGATTTGGGATGTGGGAATGAGGAGGCTGCAGCTCTGGAGCTGCTCCTAGGGCTCTCCTCTGCTTCCCACCCTGGAAAAATATTCCTTGGATGCAAACACTTGGAGACCCTTGGAGAATTCATGGAACTCTTTTTTCCCCCTTTGCATCTTCCCACGAAATTCCCACATCAAAAAATCCAAGGATTCCTTGGAGCTCTGCTGGCTGCAGGGCTGTTCCCATCCAAACAAAAATCTGGACAGATTTTCCTTGGAAAATCCTGGATTTCCATGGATTTTTTTCCATGATTTTTAACTCCCTGCTCTTCCACCCTCATCCATCCTCCCCTGGCAGGCACCGGGATGAATTTCCATGATAAATTCCTGCTGTTTTGTTGTTTGAGGGATCGGGACAGGCCGGGCGCTTCGGGGAGATTAATTTTTGATTTATGGCCGGCTCCCAGGATTTATTCCCATCTTCCTCCGGAGGGAAAGGCAGAGCTGGGAGTGTTTTAAATTCCGTGGGTTCTGCTGGAAAGGGGATTGGGATCGATTGGAATTACGGCAGTTTTTCCATTAAATGACTCCAAACATCTGCTTGGAAAGGAGGAAAAGGGAATAGAATCCCGATGTTTTAAATGTTGATTTTATTAACTGAGGGATGTTTGGGATTTCTCCGCTTCCTGACGGGAATAAATGGAATTTTGGAGCTGGATACAACTCCCTGCTGAGGAAAAATGGGATTAATGGGATCTGGGTTAAAACTGGGAGAAATATCCCAAAAAAACCTCACAGGAGAGGGATTCTGGAGCCATTCCCAGGATTGTGGCCACCAAATCCCACAAATTCTAAGAAAAGGTCTCAGAATTCCCAAAGGAATTCTCTTGTTTTGGCCAGGGTTGGGATTTTGGGAATGTTGACATTCCCAAAGGACTTTGGGAGACCAGTAGACTCCAGTGATCTCATTCCAACCTTTTTCCTGATGGAAAAAGGAAAATTGGGAAGCCCTGGACACACTGGACGCTGCCCAGGGCATTTTTTCCCAGCCCATCCAGGAAATTCCTGGGGGTTGGATTCATCCTAAGGGCAGGAATGTTCTCGGCCGTGTTCTTCTTTCCGCACCATTTCCCACCTGGATTTTTGCTCCCTTTTCCCTGACCGGGAATGCGCTGGAGGCAGAAATTGGGGATGTGCTGCGATCTAGTGGTGAAGGAGGATCCTGGAATTGGCTCCAGGATGGATTCAGCCTGCCCAAGCAGGATTTTCCAGGCTGTTTCCCCGGGAAAATTCTGATTCCTGTAGGATCCAAGAGATTCCAGTTCTTCCATCAAATCCTGCTCCTCTCCTGGAGCCTGCCTGGGCAAAGATTCCTCCCAAAATGCTCCGGACACATCCCAGGAAACAAATCCAAGAGGGAATTTCACCATGGGATCAGCTCTGGATCATCAAATCCAAGCGGGAATTTTGTCACGGGATCAGCTCTGGATCATCAAATCCAAGCAGGAATTTTGCTATGGGATCAGCTCTGAATCATCAAATCCAAGAGGGAATTTTGCTATGGGATCAGCTCTGGATCATCCCCTTAAATATCCCTAATTAGAAGCAGGTTTTTAATTAACAATCAAGCCCAGCTTTGCTGCTTTTCCCTCTTTTCCTGCACTCCCCGACTATGTCCTGCTGGAATTCTTTTCCTTTTCCCTGTGGCGATTTTCCTTTTCCCAAATCCTGCTCAGCTCCAGCCCCATCCCAGCCTCTCCTCCCTGGGAATTTTGGCCTTTCCCTTTGGATATCCCACCCTGCCAGGGATGGAATCCAGGAGCTGCGGCCGTGTAGAATTCCCGGATTCCTGAGGCCGGAAAAATCCCTCCAGGATCATCAACCCGTGCCCGATCCCCACCCTGAGGCCACATCCAAGAATTCCTTGGATACCTCCAGGAATGCTGAGATTCCAAAGCTTTTTGAGCAGCTCCTTCCAAATCCTGGATTCCTCCTTTCCCAGGAGGAAATTCCTGCTGCTCTCCCAGCGGGATGAAGGAAACACTTTTGGGATCCCTGATTTTTCCAGGTCATGATTTTCCCATCCTGAATGTTTGGGAATGGCCGGGAATTCCCGGTGTTGGGATTTGGGATGGATCAATCCCCGCAGCGGGGACAGGCGGGGACAGCAGGTGGCACTCCCCAACCACGGGCAGCCCCAAACCGCAGCTTTTTGGGAATTTTGGGAATTTCAGAAGGGATTTTCCATCCGCTGGGATTGGGAATTCCAACAGCTCCAAATCTAGATCACTGGAAGGAGCAATTTTTCTTTAACTTCAATAATTTGCTCCCAAGGGAATCCACTTTGGAATTTGTGTTGTTTTTTTTTTTTTTTTTTTGGAATAACAAATTCGGGATGAGTTAATCTAAATCCCAGTCCAGGTTTTAATTCCTGGATTAACAGGGAATAAACAGTGGATGAGGCCAAACCCCTCTGCCCATGCTCCTGTGGATCACCTGGAAAAGTTCTGTGTCCCAGGATTTCCTGGATGGGATCATCCATGTCCTGGGGCAGGAGAAGTTCCATAAAATCTGAGATTCTGGGATGTGCATTCATGAAAATTGGGTTCCTGGGATGTGCATCCATTAAAAATAAGATTTTGGGATGTACATCCATGAAAATGCATGGGAAAGCAGGAAAATGAGTTCCTCCAACCTCTTTGGGAAAATATTGATCAGCCTGAAAGCCTCGGGAATGATGGATTTGTGGGGAGGCTTTAGGGACGAGATGGTGATGGATGCACATCCATAAAAACTGAGATTGTGAGATGTGCATCCATAAAATCCAAGATTCTGGGACGTGTGTCCATAAAATCCAAGATTCTGGGATGTGTGTGCATGAAAATTGAGTTCCTGGGATGTGCATCCATAAAAACTGAGATTCTGGGATGTGCATCCATGAAAATTGAGATTCTGGGATGTGTGTCCATAAAATCCAAGATTCTTGGATGTGCATCCGTGAAAATTGTATTCCTGGGATGTGTATCCATAAAAAATAAGATTTTGGGATGTACATCCATAGAAACCAAGATTCTGGGATGTACATCCATGAAAATTGAGTTCCTGGGATGTGTATCCATAAAAATCAAGATTCTGGGATGTGTGTCCTGAAAATTGAGTTCCTGGGATGTGCATCCATGAAAATTGAGTCCCTGGAATGCACATCAATAAAACCTGAGATTCTGGGATGTGCATCCATGAAAATCGAAATTCTGGGATGTGTATCCATAAAAACTGAGATTCTGGGATGTGCATCCATAAAAATTGAGATTCTGCGATGTGCATCCATCACCATCTCGTCCCTAAAGCCTCCCCACAAATCCATCATTCCCGAGGCTTTCAGGCTGATCAATATTTTCCCAAAGAGGTCGGAGGAACTCATTTTCCCGCTTTTCCATCCCGTGATTCACCGGGATAATTGGATTGCTGGGAATCTCCAGGGAGAAGCCAAGGGAAGGGACCTTCCATGGGGTCTGGGGCGAGGATGAAGATCCAGGCTGGATCTGGGAAGGGATTTTCCTGCTGAAATTCCATCTGATCCCAGTCCTCCCTTGTTCCAAACAAATCCTGGAATTTCAGGATGCATTTTCCATCCCATTTATGTGATTTTTTTTGAGTTTCCAACTTATTTTTTGAGGAATTTTGATCATTTTTACACCAGATTTTGTGATTCCCATAAGGCCAAGAGACACATCCTGGTTTTATTTCTTCCATGAGCAAATTCCAAGATTTTCCTCCTGCTCTCTCCTCCCTCTTCCAGAGGTATCTACATGGAAAAATGAGGGGATTTTGGCTCACAGCCCAGAGAGCTCAGCCCCGTAAATCAGATTTTGCGATGTGCAAATCAGATTTTTGTTGTGGTGTAAATCAGATTTTGTGAGGGCTGCGGCCTTTTCCAGATGGGATTTTCCATGGAAACTGCCCCCCAAAAAAAAAAAAAGGATATTTCAATTCCTTCCCAGCCATTTGTGGCCATGAATGGGAAAGAAGAAAAAAAGGAAGGGAAAAGGGAAAAGGGGGAAAAAATGGGGGAAAAAGGGGAAAAAAGGGGGAAAATGGGACAAAAGGGAAAAAAGGGGAAAACGGGGAAAAAGGGGTAAAAATATGGAAAAAGGGGGAAAGGGGGAAAAAGTGGGAAAAAGGGGGGAAAAGGGGGAAAAAGGTGGGGAAGGGGGAAAAGGGGGGGAAAGGGGAAAAAATATGGAAAAAAGGAGAAAAAAAAGGGAAAAAAGGGGGAAAAAAGGAATAAAAAAAAGGGGGAAAAAAGGGGGAAAAGCTTTTCAAGGCTTTGAGCATCTCCAGAAGTGCAGCGTGCCCTTGGATCCCTCTGGAATTCTCTGGGATCAGCATCTTGGAGGAGCAGTCAGCACTGCTGGAGAGGCAGCTACGGAGTGAAATTCCCTTCTCCCACCCGAAATCCAGCAGGATCCCGGCAGAAAAGGCACAGCCCGGTGAAATCTGATGTTCCCAAAGCTGCAGCGTCAGGGACAAGATCCCTGACTTTGGTGACATCCGTGGAAAAACGTCCCCAAATTTAACTCTCAGATTTTTTTGTCCTTTGTTGCTGATCTTTGAGGATGGTTTGGTTTTTCCCAGTTTTCCGCATGGCTTTTTCCTGGTTTTCCCCATGTTTTTTCCCATTTTTCTCCATGTTTCTTTCTCAGTTTTTCCCATGTTTTTTTCCTGGTTTTCCCCATGGCTTTTCCCCATTTATTCCCCATGGTTTTTTCTCAGTTTTCCCCATGGCTTTTTCCCAGTTTTCCCCATGTTTTTTCCCATTTTCCCCCATGGCTTTCCCTGTTTTTACCCATGTTTTTTTTCCTGATTTCCCCCATGGTTTTTTCCTGGTTTTGCCCATGATTTTTTCCTGATTTCCCCCATGGCTTTTCCCTGTTTTCCCCATGTTTTTTCCCCAGTTTTCCCTATGTTTTTTCCCCTGTTTTCCCCCATGTTCTTTTCCTGGTTCTCCCCATGTTTTTTCCCAGTTTTCCCTATGGTTTTTTCCCTGTTTTTCTCAATTTTTTTTCCTGGTTTTCCCCATGGCCTTTCCCTGGTTTTCCCCACGGCTTTTCCCTGGTTTTCCCCATGGTTTTTTCCTCATTTTCCCAGCTCCCAGCAGCTGGGGACAGGTGTCTGGAATTCTGCTCCATCCCCGAATATTCCTGATTGATTTCTCTCCCTCCTTTCCCAGCAGCTGCTCCCAGGATCTGTTACTCCATAGGGAAATTGGGATTTCCAAACCTGGCGTTTCCAGCTGTGTCCCCTCATCCCCCCAGGAAGTTTTTCCCCCTCTGGCGATCCAGCAATTGTGGGGATCTCCATGGAATTTCTGCCACGGAATTTCCTCCCTCATTTCCATGGGATGGTGACATTGGAATTGGATTTTTGGGATAAAAATGGAGCAGGAGAGGGGGAGATTCAGTCCCTCTGCCCCCTCAGGTGAGATTCCCTCGGCTGGAATTCCAGGCTGGGAAATTGGGATTGTTCCATCTGGATAAGGGAAGTTTTGGGATGATCCAGCTGTGGCCTTCCAGGAGCTGAGGGAATGACAGGAAAGATGGAAAAGGATTTTGGACAAGGGATGGAGCCACAGGGAAAGGGGGAACGGGCTCAGACTGAACGAGGGGAAAGTTCAGTTGGATATTGGGATAAATCCTTCCCTGGGAGGGTGGGGATGGAATTCCCAGAGAATTCCGTCCCTGGGAGTGTCCCAGGGCAGGGTGGAAAAACCTGAGATCATGGAATGGAATTCCATGGAATTGGATCCATTTAAGAACCCTTTCCGACCAACCTATTCCCTGATTCCTGACTCCACGATTTCCACTGGCATATTCGATATATTTAATTCATACATTAATCCATCTCTATAATCAAATATTTTATATTTTATATTCAATCCAGCAGCGAGACGAAACCCAGGCTCCCTCTGGCGCTCCCAGACATTTCACCTCCATCAATCCGAGCTCTGCAGCCTCAGCAGAAAATCGGGAATTTAATAAAAAACCCCGGGAAGGCGAGGCCACAAATCTCGCTGGGAGTGGTGGGGGGAGCTTTAATTAAACCGAGAGCTCTGATGGCCGAGAGGCTGCGGGGACGTCCGGGCTCGGTCACCTCTGCGGGGTCACACGAGGGGACAGTGCCACCAGTGCCACCAGCGCACCAGTGCCAGAAACGCCACTGGTACCAGCAGTGCCACCGGTACCCCAGTGCCAGCAATGTCATCAGTGCCACCAGTACCGGCATTACACCCGTGCCAGCAGTGCCACCAGTGCCACCAAGTGTCACCGGTGCCACCAGCCGATGTCGCCCCCCAGCCGAGCGGTGCCACCCGCGCTCCTCTCCAGCAGCACCGGGGGACGCTCCTCGCCCTTGGGGAGGACCCTCCGCACCCTCGGGGTGACCCAAACTCCTCCTTTCCTCGCCCAAAATTCGCATTTCTGTCCCCGGATTGCGTGCGGGGTTTTGGGAGGTGTCAGCTCTTCGGGGTGACCCAAACTCCTCCTTTCCTTGCCCAAAATTCGCATTTCTGTCCCCGGATTGCGCCTCCAGCCTTGGGAGGGCTCAGCCCTGCGCTGAGCGCCTGCGGCTGCTCATTAAGGGCGCCGCTAATGAGCTCCTCCCCCTGCTCTGCCCCCTCCCCTCCAGCCCGTGCCTTCCTCCCTCCTTTCCCTGCCTCATCCTCCTCCTCCTCCTGCCGCTGCTGCCGCTGCCGGGCCGCGCTCGCTTTCCGCCCGCTCGGGAGCGCGCAGTGCGGCGCGGCCGCGCCCGGGAGCACGCAGTGCGGCGCACCGAGCCCGCACCGAGCCCCGGCTGCGGCCACCTCAGCTCCTCCGGGTAAGGACAAACCGGGGATGGGGACGCGCCGGGATGCGGGAATCTCTCGGGGGATGCTCGGGGATGCGCACGGAGGGGGATCCGCGCATCCTCAGCGCGGATTTGGGCTCCTAAACCCGCTCGGTGACCCTCAGAACCTGCCGGTTTTTGCTGTCAGGACCCCGGGAGGGGGGAGCTGGGGCATGTGATGGGATTTTGGCTCTTACGTCACGGCTCCGTGTCCCTGCGTGTGACAAAACCCCGCGGTGGCAGTGCGGGGGCACGGGGAGCGCAGCCCGGGTGGGGACCTTGGGGTGACAGCGCAACTTTGGGGCGCCGAGAGCAGGAGGGGAGGGCGGATTGCTCTGCGGGGGACTCGCCTCGCTCCTTCCCTATCGCCTTCCCTCCGGAAGAACATCCTGGGCCGGAAAAATCCACCGGGAAAACGCACCTGGGCTTGGGATGGGCCCCGGCGGCGAGCGGTGAGTGGCGGCCGCGGGATCCGCATCCTCCCGCAGCCGCTGCCGGGGATCGATCTCCATCGGGAAGAGCGGGGAAAGTGCTGAATCATTGGGATCCCGGCTCTCCACGGCCGCGAGGAGCTCGGGAATGGGGTGAGGAGGGCGAGGAGAGGGCGCTGGGGCCTGGGGGAGAGGGATTGTTGGGATGGAGCAGGGATGGAGAGGGGTCCTCCCGTTTCCATGGCCTCAGGTGCTCCGTGGAGGGCAGGGAGCAGGGAAAACGCACATTCGCAACCAGAGGAGGTTTGGGTGGGAAAACGGAGGTTTTGCCAAAAAAATCCCATCCCTGCTAAAACCGGTGCGTCTGGCTCGGGTGGGTTTTGCTTTTCCTTTTGGAATTCTGCCTGTGGGCTCCTTCCTCAAGGTCAGCTCCCTGGCATGGCTCAGGAGCACTCCCCAAAGTCACCGCGGGCCGTTCCCGGCCGGGTCCCGGCGGAGGGGCAGTGCCGAGGATGCGGGAATTGCGGGAAAAGCTGGAATTCTGACATGCCCAGCAGAGGCCCGGCTGCTTTAAGATGGATCCTGTGGCGCTGTGGTGTTTCCGGGGTGCTCCTGGCAGCTGCCGAGGACAAAAGCAGGAATCCTATGACTTTTCCAGGGATGCTGACTCCTTTCTTTCCTGGAAAACCTCCCCCTTCTTTGGCAGACGCCGAGGGGCTGCTTTGTTCCAAGAAAACTTCGCTTTCTCCCCTGAAAGAAAACTCAAATTTGGCATTTTTTTTGCTCGATTTCTGTTTTTAATTTTGCTGTTTCCCAGTTCAGGGCAGGCCCTTTGCTGTTTTTCCCATTTTTTCTGTGTGGTTGTAACGTGAATCCAACATAAATAATGCATGGAAAAGCACTGGACTGGCAGGCAGGAGTTGTTTGGTTGGAAAAGTGACTTTGTTTACAGGAGTTGGGTCCTGGACCTGGTTTTGTGTTAATTCTGGCCTTAACAAAGCTCCATCCTCATCCTCGTCCTCATCCCAAGGGATTTGGTTTAAACCCAAATCCAATCATCCCTTCTCCCAGCTGATGATTAAATGGGGAATATCCCAAGTTTTCCAAATTAATTATTCAGGATTTGTTTTCCTCTCATTCTCTCCAGGGTTTTTGAGTGGAATAAAACCCCCCGAAATCCACTGGAAAAACTCCACCACAAAGGGTCCCAAAAATGGGGGGAAAATAGTGAATAATAGGGGAAAAATGAGGATTTTTCCCATGTTTTTGCTCCTGGCAGGTGGTTGGGATACTCTGAGTAGGATACTCATGAGATACTCCTGGGTGTAGAGGGGTTGTACCCTCAAAATCTCAGGGATGAGCTGGGAAGGGATTGGGATCAGGTGTGAAGCACAAAGTGAGTTGGGAGCAGAAGGGGAATGGGAATCTGGGAATGAAAATGGGAATTTGGGATTGGGAATCTGGGAATGAAAACGGGAATTTGGGATTGGGAATCTGGGAATTCCACCCCAGGAAACTCTTGTAGATTCCCAAGAATGTGAGGAAAGGGATGAACATAGGCAGCAGGAAAAGGGAATTTTTTTGGTGTTTCCTTTGGTGGGAAAAGGGGGAATAAATGGATTTAAAGAAGTTTGGCTTCTCATTGGAGCCATTGTGAATCCCAGGGCTCCATCCCAGCTGGGGTCACCTTGGGAAAAGGAATTATCCACAAGGATCATGGTCCTGGATTGGATCCTCCCTCTGGTCCTGTCACCCCGCTGAGAAAAATGAGGAAGTTCTGGGGCTCTCCAAAGGAAAATTCCCTGGATAAAAATGAGTTTTATCCAGAAATTAAGATTATAGCAGGAATGGAGAAGTTCTGGGGTGTTCCAAAGAAATATTCCCTGGATAAAAATGAGTTTTATCCAGAAATCCAGAAATTAATAGGAATGAAGAAGTTCTGGGATGCTCCAAGGAAATATTCCCTGGATAAAGATCAGTGGAACTCACCTGGGCAGGTGAAACTTGGAACTGGAAACTTTGGAATTTGTTGGTTCCATCTGGAGCTTTGAAATTTTTCGGCTCCATCCCGCCCTTGCTCAGGGGAGGAGGAGTCTCCAAGAGAAAAGTTTGGGATTTGTTTGAGGAATCTGGGAAAATGGAGCAGCCCCATCCCCAGGACGTTCCTGAGGCTCTGATTTTATCTGGGAGCGCTCGGCAGGAATTTCTGGATTTGTTTTCCACCGTGGGGGTGGATTTTCTGTGAGGTTGTAATTTACTCGTCTGGGAAGCACCAACCTTCCAAATCCCAGCAGAACTTCATTCCCAGGGAGAAAAACCTGGAAGTTCAGGCAGGATTCCTTCATTTCTTTGTTTTTTGGGAGCTGTGGAATTCCCTGTTTTCCACGCTTTTTAGGTGCAGCTGAATTGGGAGGATTCAAACCCAGTGAAAAAATCAGATTTTCAGATAAAAAAATATCAGCTTTTATTTGAATTTAAACAGTAAAACCTGTGAGGAGACTCCTAAAAAAACAAGGAAAAAACCTCTGGCACTTCCCTTTATTCCTCAGGTTTTGTTTGCCCTTCCCAAAATATTCCTAAACCCTGCCAGGATCCATCCAGGGCTTGGATTCCCTTACAAATTTGTCAGATCTTGTCAGGGAGGTCTGGATTCCTTCCTGCCCCGGAGGGAATTCCTTTCCAACTTCATTTTCCTCATTTTCCGTGCTGTTGAATGACTTCTGCTCCATCTTTTCCATTTTCCTCCCTCTTCCCGAAGTCTCTTCATTCCTTTCCGTGCTATCCAGGATAATTATTGCATAATTCCAGGGATTCCAGCTGGGAATGAACTTGCTGGAAGTTTAAATGTTCCATAATCCTCGTCCCCCCCTCCCTTTCCCTTTTTTTTTTCCCTTTAATCCCGAGTTGAAAGAAACAGGGCTGGGTTATTACGGATTAAAAAAGAGGAGGATTTATCCCTCGGCTTATCGGGATCACCATTCCCATTTAATGAGATCGGAGGACAAGGATTATCCACGGGGAAAAAAACAGGGATGAGTTGGGGTGGACAGAAATTCCTGACAACATCTCCTTATGTTCCATCCTGGAATTTTGAGACCCAGCTCTGTTTTCCTCAGGAGCGCAGCTGGGAGGGAGCATCCAAAGGGCACAGCAGAGAGGGAATAGTGGAAATTTTACCATAAAATGAGAATTTGGGTTTTTTTTTTCTTGCATTCCTTTGCCTGTGAGCCTTAAGCAAGAGGTTGGCGCGTTCCCAGTTTGCTGGGAGTGCAATTAGAGCTTTGAGCAATCCAGGCTCGGGAAGAGTGGATGAATCCCTGTCCTGGATTCTGGGATGCTCCTTTCCCACCTCTGGAAGCAAACCTGGAGCCTCACAGGGATTGGGAGAGCAGGAGCAGAACCCCCGGGGTTGGAGCAAGGTGAAGCCGGAGGTTCATCGCAATTCCTGGCAGGTTTTTCCGTCTCTTTCTGCCTCCTTGGCAGAGGAATTTTGCTCCTTTTCCCAGGGACAGTCGGAATCTGATCCCGCGGCTCTGTCAGCCTGAATCCCAAATTCCTCCTGAAATTTCCTGGCATGGATAGGCCGGGCAGGCAGCTCCAAGTGGGAGCTGGGAGGGCGGGAAGGTTCTGCTTGGATCTGTGGAAAATGCACCAAAATTTCCCTTTTTTCCCCTCTGAATTGTTCCCTTTCCCTGCTAATCCCGAGTTCAGAGAGCTGCAGAATCAAGGAATAATTTGGCTTGGAAAATTAAAGCTCATCCCCTTCCACGAGCAGGGACAACTTTCCCTATCCCAGGTAGCTCCAAGCTGGCCTTGGACACTTCCAGGGATGGGGCAGCCACAAATTCCCTGGAAAACCTGGGAATGCCGAGGCCGGGAATGTCCGTGGGTAGGAAAATCCTCCTGGATCCGGCCGCTCTCCAGGGTGCTGAAGCCCCTCCTGGGGATTTGGGAACCGCACGTTATTCCCTGAGTTCCCATCTCCCTGCTGCCACTGGAATCCAGGATGAAAAGGGAAAACTGGGATACACTGGAGCAACAGAATGCAGGGAATGTGGGAATTCCCCCTTTTCCACCCCCAGCGTGGTTTTTAAGCTGGAGTTTGGGTGCTGGGTGGTCTCTACAATTTAGGATGAATTTTAAACCCCACCTGGGTAAAGCCTGGCTCAGCTGGGCTGAGTTTAGGGCTGATCCTGCTCCTGATGGTGGTGACCTGAGGTAATTCCAGCTGGAATTGTTGGGGGATCCGGCTGCCCCTGGGATTTTTGGGAGCAGGGAACAAGATCCTCTCCCTCTTTGTGTGGCCTTGGGGATTTTTGTTCTCCTGGACAAAGCTCGGCTGCCCATCCTTGTAGGAGCAGATTTATTGGATATTCCCAGCAGTTTTTATTGGCTATTCCCAGCAGTTTTTGGTGGATATCCAGAGCAGGTTTTGGTGAATATTTAGAGCACCTTTTTGGGATATTCTCAGCAGTTTTTATTGGATATTCCCTGCAGTTTTTGCTGAATATTCAGAGCAAGTTTTGTTGGATATTCACAGCGTTTTTATTGGATATTCCCAACAGTTTTTGGTGGAAATTCAGAGTAGTTTTTGTTGGATATTCAGAGTGGGGTTTTTGGATATTCCCAGCAGGAATTTTTTTGTATTACTGACAGGTTTTATTTGATATTCCCAGCAGTTTTTATAGGATATTCCCCCGACCTGTGGGCAGGGAAAGAATCTCAGCCTTCCCTTTTCCCTGAGGTGAAGATCAGCCAGCCCCTCAGGCTCTTCCCAACCCCTCAGGCTCTTCCCAATCCCACAGACTCTTCCCTTGGGTTTTGTTTGCCCTTCCCAAAGTATTCCCTTGGATTTTAAACCCACCAGGATCCATCCAGGGCTTGGATTCCTTTACAATCTTTCTCAAATCTTGTCAGGGAGGTCTGGATTCCTTCTTGCCCCAGAGGGAATTCCTTTCCAACCTCATTTTCCATGCTGTTGGATGACTTCTGCTCCATCTTTTCCTTTTTTCCCCTCTTCCCGAAGCCTTCTCAGCTATCCAGGACGGTGACACCACCAGCCACTCTGGATTTACAGACACAGCCCCATTTGTGGGGCCGGGATTGCTCCGTGTGGGATAAAGGCCCCTCTGTGATTCCAGCCGGGGCCGATGGAGTGCGGGGCGCAGGAGAAGCTCCCGTCCCTGCTGTCACCTCGGTGGTGTCACATTCCTGAAATCTGGCTTTGACATTCCCAGCAGAGCCGGCCACAAAGGCTCCTTGTTGGGGTCTCCATTGGGATGGGGCTGAGGCAATCCCAGCTGGGAGCGGGAGGAGGGGAGGGACAGGACGGGGCTTTGTGCCACCCGCACGTGCCAGGACACCCAGGGAGCTCCTCTGGTGGCACTTCCGACAGGCTGAGCGTGGTGGGAATGGTCAGCCTGGAGAAGGGAATGTTGTGTGGGGAAACTGGGATTTGGTTTGTGTGGGGAAGCTGGGATTTGGTTTGTGTGGGGATATCGGGATTTGTTTGGTTTGTGTGGAGAAACCGGGATTTGGTTTTGTGTGGTGATATCGGGATCTGGTTTGTGGGGGAAACTGGGATCTCGTTTGTGTGGGGATATCGGGATTTGGTTTGTGTGGGGATATGAGGGTTTGGTTTGTGTGGGGAAACTGGGATTTGGTTTGCGTGGGGATATCGGGATTTGGTTTGTGTGTGGATATCGGGCTTTGGTTTGTGTGGGGAAACTGGGATCCAGTTTGTGTGGGGATATCGGGATTTGGTTTGTGTGGAGATACCAGGATTTGGTTTGTGTGGGGATATCGGGATTTGGTTTGTGTGGGGATATCGGGATTTATTTTGTGTGGGGAAACTGGGATTTGGTTTGTGTGAGGATATCGGGATTTATTTTGTGTGGGGATATTGGGATTTAACTTGTGTGGAGACCTCAGGATTTGATTTGTGTGGAAACCCAGCATTTAATTTGTGTGGAAACCTCAGAATTTAATTTGTGCGGATTTGATTGGTGTGGAGACCTCAGGATTTGATTGGTGTGGAAAACTCAGGATGTGAAGAGGTTACAAGGAATGAAAAGGGAATCTGCCGCAGGAATTGGGGTGGTGGGACAAGAGGATGGGTACAGGGAGATTTGGGTGGGAATTTGGGAAAGAATTCTTCCCTGTGATGGTGGGGAGACCTTGGGATGGAATTCCTAAAGAATCCATGGGTGGCTCATCCCTGGAAGTGGAGATATTAGAATTTGATTTGTGTGGAGACTTTGGGATTCGATTTGTGTGAAACCTCGGGATCTGAAGGAGTTACAAGAGAGGAAAAGGGAATCTGCAGCAGGAATTGGGATGACAAAAACAAGGGGATGGGTTCAGGCTGAAAAAGGGGAAAATTGGGTGGGATATTGGGAAGAATTCTTCCCTGTGATGGTGGGGAGGCCCTGGGATGGAATTCCCAGAGAATCCATGGGTGGCCCATCCTTGGCAGTGTCCCAGGCCAGGCTGGAGCCACCTGGGATAGTGGAAAGTGGCACTGGGGGACCTTAACCTCCCTCCCAACCCAAACATTCCATGATTCTGTGATTCCACCTCAAATCCACTCAACAAATTGGTAATCCCATTTCCTTCTTCCCTTGTATCTGGAAAATTTCAATTCTAACAGAAAATACCTCAAACCCAAACTTCCTATCCAAACCCCCTTAATTCCCAGAAAAGCTGAAATTTGGCTGAATTCATCCACATATTTTTTTTGCATCCAACACCAGAACTGCACATTTTAGAGGGCGGATTTTTCCCGAATGTCCTTCAAAACCCAATTCTGCACATCCCAGGCTGCCATTTCCTGCTGACAGCTCCGGGATCCAGCTGCCAGCGCTCCCCAGGGATTTTATTCCTGCCCATCCCAGCAGCTGGGACCAGCCTGGGGATTTTTGGTTGACCTCTTCTGAATCGTGCTGGCCCCAGTGACAGCTGGGAGGCTGAGCTGGCCCCGGCCCAGGACAGCAGGCTGCTCCCCCATGTTTGATTCCAGGAATTATTCTTTGTTTCTCTTTTCCAGTCTTTTTGGACAGGCCTGGGGTTGGGATGGGGGTGGGAATGATTCCTGGGGCTGACACAGCTGAGCTGGGGGGAATTTGGGGTTTTGTGGCAGGATTTTAACCCAAATCTCAGATTTGGGAATGGACACTTCTTGGGAATTCCTATCTGTGAATAGTTCTCAGAATTCCTCTTCCAAACCAGAGCAAGGTGAAAAACAGGGATATCCAGGAGTATCCAGGGATGAAACCCCCCAGGAAGCAAAACAAAACCCTTTTTCTCAAGGGAAAAGCAGTTCCTGCCCTATTGTCCGATGAAAAGGGGATGGGAATGGCTGGGATTGATCCCAAACAGCTGCTGGGACGTGGGAGGACAGATGGCTCAATTATGTCCAGAATGGGATGGGCAGTGTGGGGTTTGGGAGGCTTTGGGATCCTTTTCCCTGGAAACCTGAGCTGGGAGAGGCTGTGGAGGGGATTTGGGAGATTTTGGGATCCTCTTTTTACTAAAGGAGGGGCTTTGTGAGATTTTGGGATTCCCTTCCCTGCAAATCTGAGCGAGGAGAGGATGTGGAGGGGATTTGGGAGATTTTGGGATCTTTTCCCACTAAATCTGAGCCAGGAGAAGCCATGGAGGGGATTTGGGAGAATTTGGGATCCCTTACCCACTAAATCTGAGCTGGGAGAAGCCATGGAGGGACTTTGGGAAGCTTTGACATCCCTTTCCCACTAAGGGAGGGTCTTTGGGAATTTTAGGATTTTATTCCCGCCAACCTGAGCCGTGAGAGGCTTTGGAGGGGCCTTTCCCAGGAGATCCCCCGGGTGCAGGTGGATGTGCCAATTTGGGATGTGCCAGTTTGGGACGTGCCAATCCCAAATTGTGCCACCTCGGAGCGCTCCGTGCCACCCTTCTGCTATTTCTGCTCCTGATCTGTGCCACTGCCGGAGCTGTCCTTGGGATGGGGCTCCAGAGGCCATAAAATCCCCCAGGATTTGGGATTTGAGCTGCTCAGGGATAATTTTAGCCCCGTGCTCCGCTGGAGGAGAGGGAAGAGCAGGAATGGTGCCCTGGGATGGAGCTGAGCTCTCTGATCCAGGGTGTGGGATTCATCCAGCTGGAATCTCATCCCAAAACCTCATTTCAGGGGGTTTTTGTGGGGGAAAAGACCCAAAATGTTCCCCTGGGAGCCAGGGGAGGGGGTGGGATGAGGTTTTAAGCAGGGAAAGATGAGATGGGAATGCAGGAATAGCTGGGAACGCTGGAGGAACAGGAGCAGGAAGTTCAAGGTGCACCGAGGTGATAATTGGGATTTCTGAAGTGTTAATTGGGATTTCTGGAGGGTTTTTGCGATTCAGCCTCGAGTGATCATCAGGAAAATTCTTCCTTTTATCCCCTTTAATTCTTCCCTTTATTCCCCCTTGTTCTTCCCTTTATTCCCCCCATTAGAAATTTTTGGGACATTTCCAGGGTCAGGAGAAGTTTCTGGGGACATTTCCACTCTCCAGAGTCAGGAAAGGTCCTGGGGGTGTCTCCAGAATCAGGGATAATCCTGGTGACATCTCCATCCTCCAGGATCAGGAGGAATTCCTGAGGAATTCCTAGAGAATTCCTCCCAATTCTCCAGGGTCAGGAGAAATTCCTGTGGACACCTCCACTCTCCAGAAAAGATCCTGGGGACACCACCAGGAGATGTCCCAGGGCCAGCACAGCTCCAGCGGCACAGAGTCAGCTCCAAACTGGAAAATCGGGAAGCTGAGGCTTCTCCACGTGGGATTTCCTGGTTCTGGGCACTGGGGAATCCCAAAATCCTTGTGGAGGACCAGTCCAGCACTGGGCAGAGTGACCTGGGTGGGTCTAGGAGGTGCCACCATGGCCACCCTTGGGAATGCTGCTGTTCCCTCCTCCTCCTCTCCCTTGGAAATCATGGAATTGCCAGGAACACCCAGGGCAGGAGCAGATCCTCTTCAAATCCCATTTTTCCTTTGATATCCCAATGGAACATCCCAGGAGCTGCTTCAGGGAATGAAATTAAAACCCTCTCGACCCTGCTCAGATCTTGTCTCCCTTTCATGTTCCCTCTCCAAGAGGCTGGAGCGGCTTTTAATTGCAGCAAATCCAGGGAAAACCAGGAGAAGGAACAAATCCATCGGCAGGGATGGGGTTTGATGGTTTCAAATCCTGAGTTTTGCTCTTCTTGCTGTCCCATCCTTTTCCCTCCTGGCCCCATTCTGATTTTCCAGCTGTTGGAAATCTCTCTGCCGTGCCCGGTGGGCATCACCCAATCACAGAAAATCCAGGATCAGCCAGCCTGGAATTATCCTGGAGGCTCCTGAGGGTTTAATGAGGCTCAAAGTGGAACCAAAAGGGGTTTGTGGTGGAGGGGAGGGAGCATTTGGGGGTTCCTGGAGGTGGAGGGAGGTGGGATGGGATTTGGGGAAGCGCCAAAACCTCAGGAGCATCTTCTGGAAGCTCCAAGTTCTCAAAATCGCCCAAAAGAGGGAATTTTGGTGGTGGAGATGAAAACATTCCCCTTGGCAAGATGTACATTCCATACTGGGATGGGGGAGCTGGAAAACCGGGAATGTTGCTGTGTTCATTCCCAAATATCAGGGTTTGGATTCACCCAGGCCGGGAAAAAGGTGAATCCTTGGAGAGAACCTTGGGAAGCAGGAAAATAGGAATTCTTGCCCCGAAAGGGCTCGAAGCCGGCACCGGGACACCTCCTCCTCCTTGCCTTCCCTACTCCCAGCCGTTTAATCAGGAAAATGGGAATTGCATATTAATGAGATGCTAATGAAGCCGTGGATGGGATCGGGCGAATCCTCATTTAAAGCTACAAAGCGGAGCTTTGTTTTTAAGACGGGTTTATCGCTGCTGGGCCTGCCTGATTAGTCCTAATCTCCCGCTGCTCTCCGTTGGGAAATTCCCGCTTTTATTCTTTGGGAAGTCTCTCCCAAAGTTCCTGTACCACCCTCCAGGGAAATCCAGGACAATTATCCCAACAAAGATTCCTCTCCCCACTTCCTCCTTCCCCCATCTATTCCCGAATTTCCGGATACACAGCCAGGCTCCGTCTGGATTTTTAATTTTATTTTCAGTGAAATTCCCTCTTTTCCCCCGTTGGGGTTGGCTCTTTCCCAGCTGGAAAATCCCAGGATGAGCGATGAGGGTGCAGGAGGTTGGGAAATGTGGGATCCCTGTGATCCACTCCCCAATTCCTCTGGAATTTTCTTGCTGTGAAAGGGAACTGCCACCATTGCAGAGGCGAAAACCCCAGAAATTCCAAGCTGGAATATCGGTGGGATAGTCAGAAATTCCCGGCTGGGAATTCTCAGTGCTGGGGATGTCTCTGCTCTGCTTTTCCCCAGGGCTGGGAACAAAAGGAAGCTGCATCTGGGAACAAAACGCTCTGGGAACGTGTCACCCGCTGGGGACATGGGGACAGGCCCAGGCTGGCACTCGGGCACGGGGAGGGCACAGAGTGGGCAGTGTCCTGTGCCCCATTGTTCCCGAGGGAAAAGGCAGGGAAAGAAGGGAAGGACGGAGAAAGTCGGAATTACGGATCAGGGCTGTGGAGCCTCGGCGCTCCTCCGGGATGGAGGGATTGGGAAAAGTCAGGGGAGGACAGGGAAAGGGAAAGGGGGATTTTTTGGGGTGTGGGGGCTCAGGGAGTTGTCAGGATCTGGGAAATTTTAGGAGGAAATGGGGATTTTTTGGGATGTGGGGAGTTCAGGATGTCCTTCTTGGGATGTGGAAAATCTTAGGGGGAAATGAGGATTTTTGGGATGTGAGGAGCTCAGGTTGTCTTTCTCAGGAGGTAGAAAATCTGAAAGGGAAATAGGGATTTTTGGGATGTGGGAAGCTCAGGGTGTATTTCTCAGGATGTGGAAAATCTTCGGGGGAAATAGGGATTTTTTGGGATGTGGAGATTTCAGGATGTCCTTCTCAGGATGTGGAAAGTCTTAGGGGGAAACGGGGATTTTTTGGGATGTGGGGAGTTCAGGGTGTCCTTCCTGGAATGTGGAAAGTCTTTGAGTTTGGGATAGAGAGAGGGGGAGAAACTCAACCTGAGCTTTGGAGGGGGAAAAAATGGGAGAGGGAAAGGGAGGTATCTCCCTGCCCTTGGAATAATGTGTGGGGAGATGGAGATTTCCTGTAAATCCTGGGATTTGAAGCATTTTTGGGGGTAATTCCTTGCCCTTGGAAAAATCTGTGACAAGGTGGAGATTTTCTGTAAATGCTTGGCTTTTAGAC
>JAWWEX010000117.1:3994194-4044468 GCA_035583215.1 Arremon brunneinucha | reverse complement strand
GAGAGGGAAAGGGAAGTGGCTCCCTGTCCTTGGAACCTGTGACAAGGTGGAGATTTCCTGTAAATCCTTGGATTTGAGACATTTTCTGGGATAAAGAGAGAGAAAACCTTGACCTGAACTTTGGAGGGGAAAACCGTGAGGGACATGGGAGAGGGAAAGGGAAGTTGCTCACTGTCTTTGGAATAAACCTGTGATGGGGTGGAGATTTCCTGTAAATCCTTGGATTTGTGACATTTTTTGGGGGGATAAAGAGAGGGAAAGGGAAATGACTCCCTGCCCTAGGAGGATGAGGTGGAATAAATCAAATCCTTGGAGATTGTGGGATAGGGACATTCCGGAGCAGTGGGAAGCACACGGGAGAAGGTTTGGAGCCCCCTGCAGCCTCCAGGAATTTGGAGAGAAGTGGGATTTTTGGGATGGGGCTAATTCCAGAGCAGCCAAGGTGCCCCTCCAAGGGCAGGGATGGAGCAGTGGGAAGAACAGACAGAAGGTTTGGGAATTCTGAGCTGGAGCTGATGGAGCAGAATTCCCTCAGGAGCAGGGAATCAGCACCCAGGAATGGGACAATTCCAGGACTATTTAAAGTCAGGCTTAGCCTGCTCTGCTTTCCCAAATTCCCCTCCTGTTGAGATGCTCTGAGCCAGAGACTCTGGAAAACCAGAGGAGCTGGAAAGGGGCTGGGATCACCATGGATTCCTCCAGCAAGATTTTCCTCCTAATTAAGCTCAACAATAACAACAACAAAAAGGATTTTTTCCCTTTTTAATAATAAATCAGGAGCGTTTTCCCGATGGGAATGCCGAGCCTTTTCCCACCAGCTTCCAGAGGGTCTGCTCCGAGCTCTCCCTCATTCCTCATGAATAATTTTCCGGATTCCTCCCCTGTCCTGCATGGATTGGCGTTGCCATGGTCACCAGTGAGGGATGCAATCCTGAGGGATGCAGGAGAGCAGCAGGAAAAAGGTTGGGAAAATGGGAAAATCCCAAAAAGGGGCTTGGCATCCTGCTCTGAGTTCTTTGTGGGATTCACTGAGATCCTAAAGGGGTTTTGTGCCTGGATTTTGTGGGATTCATCCCTCCCATATGGAAATTCTGTTTTTTCCCTGCTCTGAGTGCTCGTTCCGTCTTGAGCTTGGAAAAAGGGATAGAAATCCTTCCCAAAGCCACGTGAGGGAGATTCCCAATTTTTCACATCACCTCAGCCAAGGTGGGACATGCTCCACATTCCCACTTTGTCCAGAGAAAAACTTGGGGTGTTTTTTTTGGGACAGATTGTGCCCGGATCCTGTGCCTGAGGTGTGCCAGAGGTGGGATCCTTCCTCCTTTCCTGAATTTTTCATGGAAAATCTTCTCAGTATTTTACCAAAGTCGGATTCCAGCTCAAATTCCAACATGCAGAATTCAAGGAATTTGCTGATCCAACCCTCAGTCCCAATTCTTGCTCTTTGTTTCACTCAGCTCCGGGGTTTTAATGGATTTTCACGCTTTTCCCATTGAATATTCCCAGCAGGAAACTTTGGTGGATCAGAGATGAGGTGGGAGGAGTTACATATTGAAATTTCCCTTTCCTTTGTTTTTTTCCCTCGACTTTAAGGTCCGCGATTTTCCTGCGGATTTTCCCTCCCTCTTCCAGTGGTGTCAGCAAAGGGAGATTTGTGTTTCCAAGGATTTGCAGGACACAGATTCCACTTTTTCCAGGGATTTTGGAAAGTTTTAGCAGATAAAAATCCTCACTTCATTCATCCCTGGCTCAATCCATCCTTCAACGTTTTCCAAGGAAACCCTAAATTCCAACCCAACTTTTTAATTCCCCAAAATCGCTTTTATTTTTATGGAATTCTTAACCATGGCTTCCCTGGGCTCCCTCCTGAGCTGGGTTTGTGCCAGCTTCATTATCCCAGAGCCAAAAGCTTCTCCCAATTAATTTATTCCCATTCCGGAGGCAGCTCCGGCGGCAGATGGAGAGGTGGTGACACCGGGATTTGATGATTGAGTGACAAAGGGTGACAATTCCATGGAGAGCGATGGGAAAAGTTGTGAGAAATGCCAGGGAATAGTGAGAAAAAGCAGGGAATGGTGAGAAATAGCAGGGAAGGGTGTTGCCCTCCTCGGGGAATGAATAAATTTGAAATTTCATCGCGTTCCTGTGGAAAATGTCCTCGAGGGCTGTCGCAATTCCTGGGAAAAGAAGTGGGAATGGGATCACCAAAACCTGCCAGGAATGGTGGGACACACCTGGAACATCAGCTTTGGGTCACCAGGTGGGCTTTTTGGGAATGAGCTTCATGGAAGTGTCCGAGGCCAGGTCAGTTCCCTCTGGGATCTGTTGGTTCCCATTGGGATCACTCAGTTCCCATCGGGATAAATCAGTTCCCAGTGGGATCAGTTGGTTCCTGCTAGGATAAATCAGTTCCCACTGGGATCATTCAGTTCCTACTGGGATGAATCAATTCCCACTGGGATCAGCTGGTTCCTGCTGGGATCAGTTGGTTCCTGCTGGGATAAATCAGTTCCCACTGGGATCAGCTGGTTCCCACTGGGAATCCCACTGGGATCAGTCAACTCCCACTGGGATCTGTCAGCTCCCACTGGAAATCCCACTGGGGTCACTCAGTTCCCACTGGAATCAGTTGGTTCCTGCTGGGATAAATCAGTTCCCATTGGGGTCCCTCAGTTCCCACTGGGATGAATCAATTCCCACTGGGATCAATCAGTTCCCTCTGGGATCACTCATTTCCCGCTGGGATCGCTCAGTTCCTGCTGGGATCACTCGTTTCCCACTGGGATCACTCAGTTCCCACTGGGATCGCCCATGCCTGATGCCCTTGGCAGGATGGAGGGG
This sequence comes from Arremon brunneinucha, assembly GCA_035583215.1. NCBI lineage: Eukaryota > Metazoa > Chordata > Aves > Passeriformes > Passerellidae > Arremon > Arremon brunneinucha. The sequence continues at coordinate 4,041,627 of JAWWEX010000117.1, read as the reverse complement.
GGTCTGGGATCCCAGGATGGGATCAGGATCTGCTGTTCCTGTGTCCAAGGGTTCCTCTCACACAGGAGAGGAATTCCAAGTGTCCCAGCTTCCCCGGGTGGATTTTCCCATGGGAACAGACATCCCTGGCACGGATGAGCTGTGGGTTGTGTCCAGCAGGGAAGGGAATTCCAGCCAAACCCTCTCCCAGCTCCGTGTGATCGGAAAAACGCGGAGTTTTCCTCTCTCTGAGTGTTGTATCCATCATTTTATTCACAAAACCATGGAGCATCCTGAGTGCGAAAGGACTCTTGGGGACCCCAAAAACCCCAAATATTCCCATCCTTGAGGAGGCTCAGGCTGCTCCAAGCCCGGGTGCAGAATCCGGCAGCAGGAGCGGAGGTGGGAGCTGGAAAGCTTTTCCAGAGGCTCCGGATCCATCCCAGGGCTGTTTTCCCACCTGATTTAACCCTTGGCTGATCCCAGGGCCAGATGCCACCAGGGAGAGGTGGCCTGGGGACACTCTGGGGACAGACACAGACCGTGTCCCCCCGTGCCACCAGCTCCGGGGGTTTTCTGGGAGCAGCGTGGGATGGATGGCCCTGGAAAGGAGGTGACAATGGCACAGCGTCACCTCCACCTGTCCTGAGCTGCCAGGGGGGTTTGGATGGGATTTATTGGGATGGGATTTGCTGGGGTGGGATTTGCTGCTCCATTGGGAACAGGACAAGGGGACCGGAGTGTCTCTGAGTTAGCCCTCCACAAATTCTTTGGGATTTTCTGTTGGGATTCCTGGGAAAATGGTGCTGGAGCAGCCCCAGTGCCCCCCAGCTTTTTCACAGCTTGTTTATGGGTTCTGCTGACTTATGGGGTGTTGTTTTAAAGATTAATTGTTTAAAGGTAAAAAAAGATTAATTGTTTAAAGGATTTATTGGGATGGGATTTGCTGGGATGGGATTTGCTGCTCCATTGGGAACAGGACAAGGGGACTGGAGTGTCCCTGAGTCACCACCCCACAGATTCTTTGGGATTTTCTGTTGGGATTAATGGTGCTGGAGCAGCCCTGATGCCCCCCAGCTTTTTCACAGCTTGCTTATGGGTTCTGCTGACTTATGGGGTGTTGTTTCAAAGATTAATTGTTTAAAGGTAAAAACCAGGTTTTTATTATTTATTTCTAAAACCATGACACTAACCCAAGGGGATTTTCTGCCAGTGGCAAAGTCGCTCCATGCTCCTCAATCAGCTTTAATGAAGCAATAAACGGAGCTGCTGGAATGTTCCCTGGGAACAGCAATTCCCAAAGTTTTACTGTTCCTCCTGCAGCCATAAATCGGGATAAACTGGGATAAAAATCCAACTGCTGCTGGGAGCATCCTGCTGGCCCTAACGAGCTGATTAAATCAAATCCCTCACTGTTTAATTTTGTTGAATTCCAAGCCCAGGTTCCCTTTGCTTCCCATTTCCTGCTCTGGGAGCTGGGGGTGTTTTCCAGGAGCAGGGGTGTAGGGAAGGGATTTTTCCCATTGTTATCCCTAAAAATCTCATTTTAAGAAATGGGAATAAATGAATTGCAGCCCGTCCTCAGAGTGGTTTGTGCACCCAGTGGATCCCAGGGGACATTCCAGGTGCTGCTGTTTGTAGGGATTTTGGGAATTCTCACAAGGAGATGACTTTGGGGCAGATTCCCTGCAGAGGGATCCGTGTCCTGGCTGTGCCAGAGTAGGATCTCCTGGGAATTTCTGCAGGAAGAGGAGCTGTTCCCATGGGTTGTGATATCAGATCCTGGAGGGACAAAAGAGGGAATTTTATGGAATTCTGAGGAGCAGAGCAGGGCTCAGCTTGTCCTGCTGGTGAGGGACCAACTCCAACCTTCCCCTCTCCGTGCCTCCCTTTGGCATGTAGGGATGGGCCTGATGGATTTTTCCTGCTTTTTGGGCAGGTGTCAGATCCTTTCTATGCCAGAAAAAAGCCGGAAAAATGCTGATTTTTGGGAAAAACTTCTCCCCTGCCTTTCCCCTGTCTCCAGCACCCCGAGTTCAGAATGTCCCTGCTCCCTGTGGCAGCTCCAGCCTCTCTGTGACAGGAGAATTCCCCGTTCCCGGCGGGAGAAGCGGGGACAATGCGGGGCTGTGTTCTCCAGGAGCCACCTACACGCGCAGGAATTGTTCCCGTGGATTGTTCCCAGGGATTGTTCCCTCTGCCCACATCTGCTCCGGACAAAGGGGCCCTGGAGGAGCCTGGAGGAGCCTGGAGGAGCCTGGCATTTTCTAGAGGATGAATTCCCTGTGTGGTTTTCCCTGCTCCCAGCCAGCTCTGCTCCATGCAATCTTAAGGATCATCCTGGATCATCCAGCCGGGGCATTCCTGCAGGATTCTGCTCACGCCACAGATTCCGTGCTGCTTTTACAGCTCAGGAATTGTCTGGAATTTTGTTTGTTCCTGATATTCCTGGATTTTTGCAGTGGGGCCAAGAGGGATTTGTAGGGAGAAGCTGCCCTTGGATCCCTGGAAGTGCCCAATGTCAGATTGGAGCAATCTGGGATAGAGGAAGGTGCTCCTGCACTTGGGATGAGCTTTAAATTCCCTTCCCAACCCAAACCATTCCAGGATTCCGTGATTTCCCATCAGAGCTTGGGCTCAGCCCTTTTAAATTCCTGTATTTACAAATATCCCCCAGGAATCTGTGCCAGGAACTTCCTCCTTCCCTCTCAGCTATTCTGCACCCCCAAATCCAAGGAAAACGAGAAATTCCTCACTTTTCAGCCCCAAACTGTTCATATTTGGACCCTTTTTAACCCTCTCTGCTTCCCTCCCCTAAAATATCCCTATTTGAAATGGATTTAGAGCTTTTTGTTGTCCTTTTGGGATCTGCATTGTTACTGGGTGGAAAATCCTGGGAGCTTGGATGGGATCTTGTCACTGTTGAGTAAGAAACGACACAGACTCACCAGAAGGATGGTTTGGACAGCATAACACAACTTTTCTTCAGATTCCCCATTTTTTGTACATTCTTCCCATACAGATAGACCCGATTGCTCAATTAATCAATACATTTCACCTGATTGGCTCATTAACAAAGCGCCTTTCTTATAAACAATCTTTGAGAAAAACAGGAAAACAGAGAGTAGGAAAACAACACCTGCAGGTTGTTTATAATAAAAATAAGCTATTATTATTTATCTTCAACTCCCTAAAACCTCACCAGTCAATTCTGGGAAAACTTGTCTGGTTTTCTCACTCTCTGGCCAGGCTGTCATATCCACAACATCTGGCAGCAGCTAGGGGAACATCTGGATCCTGGCTGGGAATGGGATTTTTTGGAGACCAGTTGGGAAAAATCCCAATCCTAGAATTCTGCTGGATCAATGTCAGGATTTTTGGGACAACAGCTCCAGACCCCTGAGCTCATCCCGATGTCCTGAGGAACTGGATATTCCTCAGTAATTTTTACACATAAAATACAATTATTAATAATTTTTTAAACAGCAAATCCACATTTTTATTCAATCCCACAGGCTCCATTTGGATCCCACTGCTACCAGGAATTTTCTCTTTGTCCCTGGGCACTCCCTCCAGGACCAGAGCCCAAACAACCCCATAAATCCTTCCAGCAGGACAATCCTGGGCTCGGGAGAGCTGTTCCCACGTGTTCCCCAAATCCTGGCCACCATTCCTGGCCCCATTCCCACCATTTTTTGGGCGGAAACGCTGCGTTCCCGAAGATTCCAAAGGGAAAACGCCAGGATTGGCTCAGTGATGTGACTCTGGGGTTGTTTTTTCCAGCTGAGGATCCCTCTGCATGTGCCACCACCCCAGGGGACATCCCAAAGTCACCCCAAGGGACATCCCAAGATCCTGAGGCCACACAGGGAAGCTTCAAGATGATCCCGAGGAGAGCCCAGGTCACCTGCGCCGGAATTGCCTTCGCCCTCTGCCTCCAGCACCTCGTCAGCGCCATCGAGGTCCCCCTGGACCGTAAGTTTGGGATTTATCCTCTCCCAAAAATTCCTCGCTGGGATGGGGAGGAGGTGGGATGAAGGTGGGAACATCCCAGGTGGATTTTCTCCTCCTCAGCTGAGTTTTCTTCTCCACAGTTGGGTTTTCTCCTCCACATTTGGATTTTTCTCCTCCACAATTGAGTTTTCTTCTCCAAATTTGGGGTTTCTCCTTGACAATCAAATTTTCTCCTCCACATTTGGGTTTTCTTCTCCAAATTTGGATTTTCTTCTCCACAGTTGGGTTTTCTCCTTGATAATTGAATTTTTTCCTCCACATTTGGGTTTTCTTCTCCAAATTTGGATTTTCTCCTCCACACTTGGGTTTTCTCCTTGACAATTGAATTTTCTCCTCCACGTTTGGATTTTCTTCTCCAAATTTAGGTTTTCTCCTCCACATTTGGGTTTTCCTCTCCACAATTGGTTTTTCTCCTCCACAATCAGAAGGAAGAGGGTTTTTTCTGTAGAATTTCCAAGGCCTGCAAACACTGGATTTGTTTTCTGGCTCTGCTGGGAACGGGGTGGAAATTGGCTGAATTAACCTCCTGTCTTTTTCCCCCTATGCTTTCCCTTTGGGAATAACAGCAAATATCCAGAGTGAATGTAAGTGTTCCCTTCCCCAAAACTGCATGAAGGGTCCCTGAGCAGTGGCACAAGGGGGATGTGGCCCCTTCTCAGCCACTTTTCCTGCTTGTCCTGGTTGGGAAAGTCATGGAAAGGCTGGAGCAGCTTGGGAAGAGCTCCCAGCTCTCTGTGCTGTCCCCAGAACATGGGCCGGGCTGTGTTTGCCATGAAAAAGTTGTTCCTGCAGGGTTTGGGTTTGGAGAAGGGCAGGAATCCCCTCCTGGCAACTGTTCCAGGCTCTGTCTCACATCCTGATGAGTTGGGAGCATGCTTGGATCTTCACAGCCTTGGATCTTCTCCCCAGGAGGGTGGGATCTGCAGTTCAGAGATCGGGGCCGGGTCCTATCCCATCCATGGGGTTCCTGTGTCCCCTTTTCCATCCCTGCCCTCCTAAATTCCAGGTCTGAGCTCCTTTGGGCTCATCCTGGGGAGTTGGAGTCTCTTCCTTGCACCAGGAATTTCTCAGGATCCCTGACCCAGCCCCTTCTGAGCTGCAGATCCAGGATGAATTCCCACTGGGCTCACCCTGTGGGAACAGGAGGCTGGAACTGGGGCATTCCCTAAGGAGACCAAGATACAGAGAGGGAATTGAGAATTTTTGGTAGCTAGAGGACACTGTGATGCTCTGAGAGGTGATGAATTCAGGGAATTCACAGGAATTTCCTCAGAATTCAACCTCCAAATCACACACCCAGCTGGGGGAAGGAGCTGAGATCCCAGCAGGAACTGCTGTGGGATGGCACTGAGGGATCTCCCCCGGTTCCTCATGGATTTCTCGTTCCTCGCAGTGCCGCAGCCCCCCACGATCACCAAGCAATCCATCAAGGATTACATCGTGGATCCCAGGGATAACATCTTCATCGAATGCGAAGCCAAAGGCAACCCCGTTCCCATGTGAGTGCATTCCCAGCGCTCGTCCCGCTGTCCCTTGTCACTCCAGAGCCTCTCCCACCCTCCCTGTCCAGCCCATCCCGCTGTCCCTCACTGCTCCAGAGCCTCTCCCACCCTCCCTCCAAATCCATCCCACTGCTGGCCCACCACAGGTAGGGACCTCCCTGGGGACATGGTTCCAAACCCAGCTTTTCCTTGCCGTTCCAGCTTCTCCTGGACGCGGAACGGGAAGTTCTTCAACGTGGCCAAGGATCCCAAGGTGTCCATGAGGAGGAGATCGGGGACTTTGGTCATCGACTTCCACAGCGGGGGCCGGCCCGACGACTACGAGGGCGAGTACCAATGCTTCGCCAGGAACGACTACGGCACTGCCCTTTCCAGCAAAATCCACCTCCAGGTTTCCAGTGAGTGATTCCAGGGAAGCAGAGCAGGGCCACGGGAGGTTTGGGGGGAATATCCAGCACTCAAAAGGCTCCAGATGTGTCCAGGTGTGTCCAGGAGACAGAGAAGGAATGGGGTTCTGGTTGGGAATGGCTCAGGGTGGAAGGGATGGATTTGAGGGTGCGGAATTGAAGATATGAATTTAAGGGTATGGATTTCAGGGATGGATTTGGGGGATGGATTTGAATATGGACCTGAGGACATGGTTTTAAGGGGATGGAATTGAGGGGATGGAATTGAGGATATGAATTCAAGGGTGCAGATTCCAGGGATGGATTTGGAGAGTATGGATTTGGGGTGCTTGGATTTAGGAATATGGATTTGAGGGATGGATTTGGGGGCACGGACTTCAGGGGATGAATTCCAGCGAGTTTTGCACACACCTAGATGAATTTTGCTCTGAAACCAGGCCGGATCCAGCGGGAATCACTCCTGAGGAATCTTTCCTTTCTTTCCTCACTTTCCTTTGCTTCCCGTGGCAGAATCTCCGCTGTGGCCCAAGGAAAAGGTGGATGTGATCGAGGTGGACGAGGGGGCCCCGCTGAGCCTGCAGTGCAATCCCCCACCCGGCCTCCCCGAGCCTGTCATCTTCTGGATGAGCAGCTGTGAGTTGGGAGCACCTTTCCCTCCTGGAATTCTGGGAATGGCAGCTCCATCACCTGTGGGATTTAAAATAACCATGGGTGGGGTTGTTGCTGATAGTTTGGGGTTGGTTCTGTCAGCCTGGGGTTATTCCTGTTAGTTTAGGGTTGGTCCTGATAGTTTGGGGTTGTTTCTGCTAGTTTGGGGTAATTTCTATTAGTTTAGGGCATTTTCTGCTTCTTTAGGGCTGGTCCTGATAGTTTAGGGTCATTTCTGCTTGATTCGGGTTGTTTCTGCAAGTTTAGGATCGTGGTCGCTAGCTCAGGGTCATTGCTGGTAGTTTAGGGTAATTACCACTAATTAAGGGCACTTTCTGCTAGTTTAGGGTAGTTTTTAGTAGTTTGGGGTCGTTACTGGTAGTTTAGGGGTTTTTTCTGCTAACTTAGGACACTTTCTGCTAGGTTAGGGTTGTGGCTGCTAGCTCAAGGTCATCGCTGGTAGTTTAGGGTAATTACTGCTAATTAAAGGCACTTTCTGCTAATTTAGGGTCGTTATTATAATTTAGGGTTTTTTTCCTGCTAACTTAGACCATTTTCTGCTAGTTTTGGATCGTTATCGTAATTTAGGGTCGTTACTGTAATTTAGGGGTTTTTTTCTGCTAACTTCGGCACTTTCTTGTAGTTTAGGGTCATAACCACTAATTTAGGGCACTTCCTGTTAATTTAGGGCAGCTTCTGTTTCTTTAGAGCCCTTCCTCCTACTTCGGGCTCACCATCCCTACTCTCCACCCCACATGCCCCATTCCTCCGCCATTCCCGTTCTCCGTAATTCCCGCCTGGTCCTGAATTCCCGCCTGGCCCTGAATTCCCACCTGGTCCTGAATTCCCTCCTGGCCCTGAATTCCCACCTCTCTCCCGCAGCCATGGAGCCGATCCCGCAGGACAAGCGCGTGTCCCAGGGCCACAACGGGGACCTTTACTTCTCCAACGTGCTGGCGCAGGACGCGCTGACCGACTACAGCTGCAACGCCCGCTTCCACTTCACCCACACCATCCAGCAGAAGAACCCCTACACCCTCAAGGTCAAAACCAGTAAGTGGCTCACTGGGGAACCAGTTTGGACTCCATCCCAAAGGGTTTTCCAGCCGAGAATCCAGTAAGGGAAGAGTGGCTCCTGTGGTTTGGTTTGAGCGGGGTGAGGATGGGTTTGGGTGGTTTTGGGGTGGGTGGGGTTGTAGCTTCCTGGTTTTAGGGTTTTGGAGATGGTTTGGTGTAGGAATTGCCAATTCCATGTGTTCAGGGTAAAACTGGGAGTGTTTCACAGATTGGGGTTCCCAGTGTCTCCAGGGAAATGCAGGAATTACCAATTCCATGTGTTTGGGGTAAAAATGGGAGTGTTTTACCCCAATCTGTCTCCAAGGAAATGCAGGAATTGCCAATTCCATGTGTTTGGGGTAAACTGGAGAGTGTTTCGCAAATGGGACATTCCCACATTCCCACCATCTCCAGGGAAATGGGATCTTTGGCGCAGGAATCGCCAATTCCGTGTGTTTGGGATAAAACAGGAAGGGTTTCTGTCCATATGGAGCGTTCCCATCATCTCCAGGGAAATGCAGGGATCACCAATTCCGTGTGTTTGGGATAAATTGCAGAGTTTTGACACTTCTGGGGCATTCCTATGTCTCCAGAGAAATGTAAAATATCCAGAGGTGATTTAGGGCAGGAATCGCCAATTCCGTGTGTTTGGGATAAACTGGAGAACGTTTCCGTATCATCAGGGAAATTCATCTCAAGGGAAGTGTAAAATACCCAGAGGTAACTTGGAGCAGATCTTTGGGATAAAACTGGGAGTGCTGCCACATTCCCACCAGGTCCAGGGAAATGTAGAATGTCCAGGGATATTTTGGGAAGGTGGAGTTGGCCGTGGCTTGCTCCAGGGGATTGGAGGTGGAAAAATGAGTGTGGAATGTGGCTGTGGATATTCCTGGGCCTCCTTTGCTCCAGGAAGTGCCTCCGGGAATGTGGGAGCCTCTGGAATCTGGTGGGAACCTCTGAAATCTGGTGGGACACACAGGATGGGCGTCCCCAGGTGTCCCCACCAAGCACTGATGAGGGGACACCAGAGGCTCTCTCCAGAGCCTTTCCATTGGTTCCACGCCATTCCAGGGCATGTTTTCCTCCAGGAATGAGAATTCCTGAAGGAAAAGGAATTCCTGGTGCTCTGGGCTGACTCTGGAAGAGGGAATGGGGGCAGTTTGAGGGACACAACGACCTTGCGCTGTCACAGGATCTCGAGGTGACAAAATCCTCCATGAACATTGACCATCAGAGGGCAGGAACTCCCACCCATTCCCAGCATTCCCAGGAAGATCCAACTGGGAGGTGCTGGCGGGTTTTTGGGAAGCACCAGGCGCTCCTGAGTGCTGGTGGGAGGAATTTAATTTGATTTCCCAGCAGCTTGAATGAACAGGAATGTGATGAGAAGCACCTGGGAGTGACGAGTTTTCCCCCTCGGTGTAGCAGCTCCTCCTCGGTGCAAAGCTGGAGTAGGGAATCAGGAATCTAAATCATTCCAACGGGTTCTTTCCCAGTGCTGGGAATGTGGGCAGCTCATTCTGGATACAATTTGTAAATTCTGGATATTATTTGTGAGTTCCAAATATTTGTCTGTTTGAAGAGGTGGGCAAAGAAAATCCTGGTGTTTATTTTTGGGAAAAATCCCAGCAAACAAAGATCGGTGGGGTTTGGAGCCTCCAAGGGCTCCACCCTGGTGATTTATCCAGCTCTGGAAGTGACCTAGATGAAATCCTGGTGGATTTTCATGGATTTTTCCTCCCCTCGGGTGCCCCCACATCCCTTCACTCCCAAACCTTGGAAAATCAAATCCTTCTCTTCCGGTTTTCCTTGAGAAACAGGTGCTGTAGGATCAGAAGCAAATTCCACCCCATGAACCTCCCAGATTCCTTAAAAAATTTATAACTGAGGCCTTAATTTCCAATTTAAAAAATACTTTATCCATAAATTGTTGGAAGGGGTGAGGTCGGATTTGTCCCGAGCTCTTGGATCATCTCAGCCTTAATCCTTGAGTTTGGGTCCTTCAAAGGGATTTTACAGCAGGTTGTGCTCTAAAAAAAAAAAATGATGATGATGATGATGTTGCAGCAGCTTGTGCTTTTAAAACCTAATAATAATAATTAAAATAATAATAATTATTATTATATCATCTCCTTCTTGTCTTCCTACATCACTGTCTAGCTGTGTCCATCCCATGGGAAAAAGCAGCTGGAATACGGAATTTTCGTAGTCAAAAAACAGAGGGAAAAAAACCATTTCCCCTCCAAATTGCTCTGATTTTTGGGTTTTCCCAAAGATTCCAAAGAGTAAAACATTCCAAGGAAATATTTTCTCTGCATTTCCCACACTTTTAGCTCTTCCCACCCCTTGGAGAGGGAAATCAGCCCCTTTTCCTGCTGCTCCTCCTGTGTTTGTCCTGGAAGGCGCCGTGCTCGGAGTGCTTTTGGATCCCTGCTCCGGCCTCTCCCGTGCTTGCTGATTTCTGGGTCCTTGCTGATTTCTGGAAATTCTGGTGTTCCCTGCCCTGTCCTGTCCTTGCTGGTTTTTGGGAATTCCCCATGTCCCCCATCCTGTCCTATCCTTGGTCTTTTTTTGGGAATTCCTGTGTCTCCATCCTGGCTGGTTTTTTGGGATGTCCCAGTGTTCCCCACCCTGTCCCATTCTGGCTGTTTTTTGGGATGTCCCCATGTCCCCCATCCTGGCTGTTTTTGAGAATTTCCGTGTCCCCCATCCTTGTGGTTTTTGGGATGTCCCCATGTCCCCCATCCTGTCTCTTTTTGGGATGTCCCTGTGTCCCCACCCTGGCTGGTTTTGGGGAATTCCCATGTCCCCACCCTGGATGTTTTTTGGGATGTCCCCATGTCCCCCATCTTGGCTGTTTTTGGGAATTTGCGTGTCCCCCGTCCTTGTGGTTTTGGGATGTCCCCATGTCCCCATCTTGGCTGCTTTTTGAAATGTCACCATGTCCCCATCCTGGCTGTTTTTTGGGATGTCCCAGTGTTCCCCACCCTGTCCCATCTTTGCTGTTTTTTTGGGAATTCCCCATGTATCCATCCTGGCTGTTTTTTCGAATGTCACCATGTCCCCCATCCTGGCTGTTTTTTGGGAATTTCCTGTGTCCCTCACCCTGGCTGTTTTTTGGGATGTCCCCATGTCTCCCATTCTGGCTGTTTTTTGGGATGTCCCCATCCTGGCTGTTTTTTAGGAATTCCCATGTCCCCTTCTTGGCTGTTTTTTGAGATGTCCCTGTGTCTCTCTATCCTGGCTGTTTTTTGGGATGTCCCCGTGTCCCCCATCCTGGCTGGTTTTTGGGCATTTCCATGTCCCCTGTCCTTGCTGGTTTTTCTGAATTCCTCATGTCCCCCATCCTGGCTATTTTTTGGGATGTCCCCGTGTCCCCCACCCTGGCTGTTTTTTGGGAATTCCCGTGTCCCCTTCCCACGCTGTCCCCGCCTCCCCGGCGCTGCTCACGGTGTTTTGTTCAATTGCAGAGAAGTCCCATAATGAAACGTCTTTAGGAAATTCCCCCGCCATGTACCGCGGTGAGTCCACGCTGGCTTTGGGAGTCCCGGCTTAACCCAGTCCCGCCTAACCCCACTGACCCCACTCCCTGCCCATGTCCTTCTGCTGTCGCCATGTCCCCATCGTGGCCTCAGCTTTGCCAAAATTTGTCAGCATAAATTCATCCAAGCGACCACAAAACCCCACAAAGTTCCCCATTTCTGCTGAGCGGGGTTTAAGTGAGTTAAGCCCAGCTTGGGAGGTTTGGGTTTTGTAGGGTCTGCCCCACGTGGCTGAGCTGAGTTTGGTTCCCCCATGAGCAAAGTTCAGGATTTAAATGTCAGATCCTCATCCCTCTTTTCTGTGTCTCCAGAAGAATATTTCTGGCAGGAACATTCCTGAGATTTCCAAATGAACTCAGGCAGGGATTAAAAAAGGGAAGAAAAAGCGGAATATTTGGGTTTTTCTGAAATCTGGGTGATTCCTTTGCAGAGAGGTTGAACATGAGCTGGGTGCTTCCACAGCTTTGTTGGGACAGGAAATTCCCTCTTGGTTCTGTGCCTGGTGGGAGAATCCCATCCCAAAATCCTAAATCTGGGCAGGGAATTCCCTCTGGATTCTGCCCCTTTTGGGAGAAGCTCATCCCAAAATCCTAAGTTTGGGCAGGGAATCCCTTGGGTTCTGTGCCTGGTGGGAGAATTCCATCCCAAAATCCTAAATCTGGGCAGGGAATTCCCTCTGGATTCTGCCCCTGTTGGGAGAACCCTATCCCAAATTCCTAAATCTGGGCAGGGAATTCCCTCTGCATTCTGCCCCTTCTGGGGAAAGCTCATCCCATAATCCTAAATGGTGCTTCAGGCACAATAACCCCAGGGTGGCTGCCCTGGGAATGGGTTGGAATTGTCAGGGATGTGATGGGATAACAAGGGCAGCCATGAGGGATTTTAGAGAGTGGGAGATGGGGCAGGTTTGGGAATCCTGGGAATGTCACCACCTCTCCAAAGCCACCACGAATTCCAACTGCTCCCAGATCCTGGACAGGATTCACTTCCTGCCCTTCCTGCTGCTTTTGGGGCCGAGGTTGTGTAGGGTGAGCTCTGGGAATGTCCCTTGCCGTCTCCACCCTGGCCTGGAGTGAAATCCCTGTGGAGCTGGAGCTTCCTCAGGGCCTGGCACAGCCCAGGGCACAATTCCCATCCCGTGGGGACTTTTGGGGACAAGGAGGGCATTGCCAGCTGGGAGAGCTGAAGAAGAGCAGGATGTGCCAGGCCAGGGCACGGAAAAGTGAATTGGGATCCTGGCATCGGGAGCAGGAGGGTTTGGAGGGAGCTGAGGAGCTGGGAAAGGCTCAGCAGCAGAATTGGCATGGGAGGAAATGCTGGAATGGGCTGGAATATTTGGGAAAATGGCTGGGAAAAAGGATTGGCAGCAAAATTAGCTTTGGTGGGAGCAGCATCAACCACCTGGAAGGGAGACAGGACAAGGACAAAGGGAATTCCAGTGAAGAGCTTTCCTGGGCTTCTGGATTTCCCACTGGATATCTTCGTTCAGGGAAAAGGGATCTTGAGAGTGGCTCCATCAGGAAAATGGGATTTTATCCACACAATCCCATTCTGTCCCTCATTTCATGGGGGCACAGGTGAAACTTCCTGCTCTTTGTGTTGTAACATTCCCTGGAAAACTTCCTGGCCCCAGAGGATTCAGATCCCCCTCTCCCACCCCTGTGCAGACCTGGACTCCAACCCAGGCCTTAATTAACTCAATAATTAATGAGCTGGGTGTAACAATTCTTCTCCTCAATCATTTTCCTGTGGCTGCCCCAGTGCTCCTCCTGGAATGACCTGGCTGGGAATTCTGGAGCTTTGGGATGTGAATCCCAAGGATTTGAGGTGCTGGGGGGATTTGGGTCTCTTGGCTGTTCTTCCTTGGGGTGCAGATCCCCAGGATCCCGGCTCAGCTCCAGAGGAAGCTGAAAAGGGGTGTGGAAGGCTGGGAATCCCATTCCCAGGATGTTCCTGAGTTGGGAATGTGGGGTCTGCTGGTGGGGACGTGGAGCACGGGAGATTTGTGGGACACTTGTCCCAAATTCCTCTGCAGGGCCGGGATAACCACAGGAAGTGTCACCCACCCCTTGTCCCCAGGGCTTGGAGTGATGATTCCCAGAATTCCGTGGACAATTATCAGGAAAAAACAATCCAAAAGGATAAATGGAACATTTCACTTCCCAGCAGAATTTCCCACTCTTTTCCCCTTTTAATGGAATTAAAACCTTGTTTTGTTCCTTTTCCTCTCTTTTTTTGCCAAACCTGAGGCTGTTTGAGCTTGTGCTGGGGCTGAGCGGCTGGGATGTGTTGGGATGAGCATATCCTTGGAAAACAGAGCTGATGGAGGAATTTTAGAGGGGAAAGGGGCAGCTCTGGGATGGGAATCAGATGTTTCTGGGATGATCCCAATTCACAGCAAAGTTTGGGAGCAGAGTCAATTTTTAAGCTGAAATAAACAGCCCCGAAATAAACAAAAAACAGGATTTGTTTTTCCAGCTTGGATCCCTCCAGAGGGATGAGGGAAACCTTGACATTTCCAGCTGGAACTTCCACACAGAGCCTCAGGTTCTGAGGGAATTTCTGGCTGCTCCCTGTTAGAAACAGCAAAATATTTATTATTTATTAATTGTTATTTATTATTTATTAATAGTGCTGTGCTGAGGCAAAAATCAGGGTTTTTTCCATGCTGTCCTTAGGTTCATTAAAGCCAGGAGGGTACTAATTAATCCCCCTGATTTTTAATTGCCATCATTAATACAGGCTTGTAAAATCCAGCTTGCTCCGCTTAGCGCTTCCAGCTATCCCACAGGATCCAGAGAGGGAATAAATCCCGATCAAAGCCAATCTTGGCTGATAAAATAATTAATTCCCATTTTCCGATTTGGCGGGAGAAGCTCCCGGTTGTGGTGGAGGTTTGGGAGCTCTGCCCTGGGATGGGTCGAGCAGGTTTCACCAGGAATGGGATTAAACCATGAGCAGGGATGCAGACAGACCTGGAGAAGTTGGATTTTTGGGGTAAAGTTGGGATTTTCCTGCCCTGGTAATCCATTAATCCATAATTGACTAACCGGGAGTGCACGTGGAGCCCGTGGGAGCGGCGGGATGTGGGCGTGGAGCCAATTCCAAATGTTCCATGGGTGAATCCTGGGGTTGGGTTTTCCTTCCCTAAGGCGGGAATTCCAGGAAGAGCCCCCCATCCTCACTCCCCTCCTCCTTGCCCTGACACAGCTCTGGAAGTTTCCCAGAATTCCCAAAATCCTCCCACTCACTGAGCCAAGGAAATTTTGGTCTCTCCCCATGGATCACTCCAGGATTTTTTGTGTCCCTATTCTGATCCCATCCCTTTCCTAATCCCATAACTTCCATCCCTGCTACTGCTGCTTTCCCGCCCATCTCATCCTGTTTTGTCCTCACTGATGCAGATCTAGGTCAATCATTCCACTCCTTAATGGAATTTTTTCCATGAATAATTAATTTTTTCCCCCTGCACAGAGGCCTTCACTGTGTGTGGATCCATAGGGAATTGTCTCGTGTCTTCCCTTTGTGTTTTTTCCCATTAAATTTCCCTGTCCAGCCCTAAATGGGTCATTTTGGTGGCTGAGCTGTCCCTTTCCAAGGGGAACCGTCCTTCCAGGCCTCCAGGAAAGCTGGAAAATCTCCTTGGAGCTGCTGGAGCCCTGGGAATGCTCTGCATCCCGGAGAATTCTGTGGAAAAGCAGCTCTGGGTCTGAATAAACCCTTTCCGCACCCATTTTTCCTGCTGTCCTTTGTTATATGTTAGATCCATCAATATTCCCCAATTCCATCTGATTCCAGCCCATTTTCCAGAGGCAGGGAAGGGCAGGAAAAGCAGGAACTGATGGAATGGGGACCAACCCCCAACGCTCCCCTCTGCTGCTCCTTCTCTCCCCTGCCTCCCAATCTTCCTCTCTCTCCCCTCCTTTTCTTCAATCCCAAATTCATTTGGAGCCCTCCTTCCCTTTCCAGGCACATTCCTGGGTGAGTTCAGAATCCCGGGATGGCCGGGGAGGTGACGCCTTCCATGAATTCCCAGAGACTTTTAAAAGACCTGTTCTGATTTCTTTTTTTGTTTGGTTTTTGTTTTATTTTTGTTTTATTTTTGGTTTTGTTTCGTTTTTCCTTCTCTCCCACTGATTCCAGCCCGAGGGATCTCAGAAACCACTCCCAGCTTCATGTATCCCTACGGAACTTCCAGCAGCCAGATGGTGCTCCGAGGGGTGGATCTCCTGCTGGAATGCATCGCCTCCGGAGTGTATGTACCATGGAGAGGGCGATTCCCAGCAATTCCCTGCGGGATCAGCACAAGGAATCACTCCTGGATTGGGAAAAATGAATCATTCCTTCCTTTTAGCTGCTAACAATGCTCCCATAACCTGCTCGATGAGCAAATGGAAATGCTGAGGTTTCCAGGTGTCTTCAGAACCTTGTCCAAGGATAACTCCTCACTGGTTTGCCCTAAAATTTGGGAATTTCCCATGAGCTCCTCATCACACTGTGGGGGAGGAAAACATTTGTGTCCCCCAGAATTGTCCTGGGCTCGTGGTCCAGCCCACACCATCAGACCATGGTTAGGGATGGGCTTTGATGTCCCTTCCACCCCAAACCATTCCAGAATTCCATGATCCTGCATTCCCAGGAGGATCAGGAGGAGAACACCATTCCTGACCCACTAGGAATGCTCAGGGCCATGGTTTAAGGGTGATGGTGGGAAGGAGGGTGATGGAAAAGGTGATGGGAATAAGGGTGGCCCACCAGTTAGATCAGACCTTCCCCCTGGCTTTTGGTGGTTCCCAGGATGGGAATTTCACTGTTATTTAGGAATCACAACTCTTTACTTGGGAGTCATTCCCTGGCCTTTGGAAAAGCTCTGATCTGCTCCTCTCTCCTCAGACCAGCGCCGGACATCATGTGGTACAAGAAAGGTGGGGAGCTCCCGGTGGGTAAAACCAAGCTGGAGAACTTCAACAAGGCCCTGCGCATCTCCAACGTGTCCGAGGAGGACTCCGGGGAATATTTCTGCCTGGCCTCCAACAAGATGGGCAGCATCCGCCACACCATCTCCGTGAGAGTGAAGGGTACGCCACCTTTACCTTCCCTCTTTGGGTCCTGACCTCCTGGAGCCAGGAGGGGACTTTCATGGAATGCTGGGAGGGACAGCGAAGCCTTTCCCTGGGAATGGGTGCATGTTCTTGAGGGAATCATGGAATGGGTTGGGTTGGAAGGACGTCAGAGATCGCTCAGTTCCGGGACACGTTCCATGGTCCCATGTTGCTCCAAGCGCCATCCAGCCCGGCCTTGGGCACTTCCAGGGATGGAGCAGCCACAGCTTCTCTGGGAATTCCATCCCAGCCCGTCCTCACCCTGATTCCATCCCAGTAACCCATCTAAATCTTCCCTTTTTTGAATTGAATCTTGTCCAAACGGCCCAAAACCAGGAGATGGGAACCCTCTGGTAGAAGTGGTGGTGGGTTTGTGCAGCATGGGAGAGGAAAGGGGTTTCTCCTCCTTCACTGAATCCCGGGAAACGCACTCAGTTTTTCCATCGCCTTCCTCCCCCAGGGAGTGTTGGAGGGGGGAATTCGGGGTGGTGCTGCTGTCCCCGTGTCACTGGGGTGGGGCTGTTTTCCAGCTGCTCCCTATTGGCTGGATGAGCCGGAGAACCTGATCCTGGCCCCTGGTGAGGACGGCAGGCTTGTGTGCCGGGCCAACGGCAACCCCAAACCGACCATCCAGTGGCTGGTGAACGGAGAGCCCATTGAATGTGAGTGCGGGAGAGACTGGGCCTCCTTCTCCAAAATCCCTGCCTAAATCCCAGCCCAAAATCCCAGCCAAGGATATCCTGGCTGAGCACTAGCCAGAGTGGCTTCTTCCTCCAAAATCTCAGCCAAAATCCCACCAAATTCCCAGCGAAAATCACACAAAAATCCCAGCCAAGGATATCCTGGCTGAGCATGAACCACAGTTGCTTCCTTCTTCAAAGTCTCAGCCAAAATCCCACCAAAATCCTAGCCAAGGATCTCATGGCTGAGCACGAGCCAGAGTTGCCTCCTTTTCCAAAATTCCAGCCCAAGTCCCAGTCAAGGATCTCCTGGCTCAGGAAGAGCCAGAGCTGCTGGTGGGGTCCAACACCCATGTGAGCCCCCACTTCTCTGGGATGGGCCCAGTTCACCCAGTGGCTCCCAGTTGTCTGTGGAGCTCACACACCGTCACCAGGTTTGAACTGGGCTGAGCTGGGAGGACGCTCCATGAGATTACGGGGTGGATTTTCATTCGGAATGGAATTAAAGGAGCTGTCCTTGTTTTGAAGCGTCTCCCCCCAACCCGAGCCGGGAGGTGGCCGGGGACACCATCGTGTTCCGGGACACGCAGATTGGCAGCAGCGCCGTGTACCAGTGCAACGCGTCCAACGAGCACGGCTACCTGCTGGCCAACGCCTTCGTCAGCGTGCTGGGTGAGTCTGCGGCAAGGGGAGCGCCCAAAACTCAAATTTCCACAGAATCTGAGGTTGGAAAGGACCTTAAAACTCAGCTCAAAGCTCGTCTTAAAAGGGTGGATGCGGCTCTTAGTGTCAAGGCTGGTTCCATAGGTTGGTTTCATAGGTTGGGTCATAAGTTGGTTTTGATGGTCGTAAAGGTCTTTTCCAACCTTGCTGAAAACCTTTTCCAACCTTTTTCCAACTGGTTGGTTCTGGGATTCATCTAAAATTTCACCCTTTTGGAAGGGCGGGTCCTGGAACCTTATACTATCCCAGGGTGCTCCAAACCCTCTCCTATCTGGCTTTGGACTTCCAGGAATCCAGGGGAGGCCATGACTTCTCTGGGAATTCCATCCCAGCCTCTCCTCACCCTCCCAGCCAGGAATTTCTTCCCAATATTCCACAAAAACTCTCCTATTTTGGTTTAAAATCATTCCCTTTTATCCCATTACATACTCACATCTAAAAGTCACTCTCCCAGGCTTTTCCAAGCCCTCTTTTCCCTGCTGAAGTTTTCCATGGGTTTTCCCCTTTGCTGTTCTGAGGGAATGCACAAAGGCACCCAGGCTTGGGAGCAGGAATCCATTGCCATTGATTCAAACCAGGCAAAGACTGGGCAAATCCAGGGATAAAAGTCACAAAACGAGGCTGGAAGGAGAGGTGAGGTGGAATGGAGAAGCTCTACTAGGTTTTGATAGCACCAGTAGGAAAAGTGAACCAAAAGAACAGGGAAAAGGCTGGAAAAGAGCAGCAGAATCCATTTTTCCTCCTTCTCCATGGCTGGAATTTTGGTGCTTGGCAGATGTTCCCCCCCGGATCTTGGGCCCCCGGAACCAGCTGATCAGGGTGATCCAGAACAACAGGACGCGCCTGGATTGTCCCTTTTTTGGGTCCCCCATCCCCACCCTGCGCTGGTAAGAGCCGGATCCCATCCTGAGGGGTGGGAAAGGGGGAGGTTTCCTGCTTTTCCTTCCCTTCCAACAGCACTTTGTGGTGTTGGGAGGTTTAAGGACGGCCAGGGGAACACGCTGGATGGAGGCAACTACAAAGCCTACGAGAATGGGAGCTTGGAGATGTTCATGGCTCGGAAGGAGGACCAGGGACTCTACACTTGCGTGGCCACCAACATCCTGGGGAAAGCTGAGGCCCAGGTCCGCCTGGAGGTCAAAGGTAGGGGCATGGAGGTGCCAAAATCTTGGATCTTCTGGAAGTTGCAGTAGAAATAGTTGAGGCTAAAATCTTGGATTTTCTGGGAGTTACATCAGGAATAACCCATGAGGCTAAGCGGGGTTGGTTGTGGCTGATCTGGTCTTCCAGCAGGTCAGGGCTGGGAGCTTTGAAATGGTGGAAATTCCATTTTAATATTGGGAAAAGCCCAGGCTGGGGATGGTGGAAGGGTTAGGTTGGGTGTCAGGCTGGGAGAAACCACCAGCAACTTCAACACTGACCCCAAGTGTTCCTTGGGGTTAGCTGAGGACAATAAAACATTTTTGGAATTGTTTTTACCCCGCTCAGCAAATCTGGCTGCTGACTCCAAAAAATGGGGCTCTTTTAAAAGCTCAGCACAAATTAATGACTCGTTAAATTAATTTATTTGTTCAAAGCTGGACAAACACCCCAGCTGTGCTTGTCCTTCCCTGCTCTCTGTTGAGTCCCTGAGCCAAGCCCCACGGTTTTGGGACATGACCCTTTGTGACCTCCTGCAGACCCCACCAGGATCATGAGGGGACCTGAGGAGTTTGGGACATAACCCTTGACCCCGTGCAGATCCCACCAAAGTTGTGAGGGAACCTGAGGGGTCTGGGGTGTGACCCTTTGTTTGTGACCTTGTGCAGACCCTGCCAAGGGTTGTGAGGGAAATTGAGGAGTTTGGGACATAACCCTTGAGCCTGTGCAGACCCCACCAATGTCACAGGGGGACATGAGAAGTTTGGCAGATAGCCCCTGATTTCATGCAGACCCCACAGGGATCATGAGGGGTCCTGAGGAGTTTGGAACGTGTCCCTTTGTTTGTGACCCCACGCAGACCCCACCAGGATCGTGAGGGGCCCCGAGGACCAGGTGGTGACGAAGGGCACCATGCTCCGGCTCCACTGCCGCGTCAGGCACGACCCCACGCTGCGGCTCATGGTCACCTGGCTCAAGGACGATGCCCCCCTGTACCTGGGGAACAGGTCTGTGCCCAAAATCTCCATCGATTTCTCTCCCAGAATTGTTGGGTTTTTAGCAGAACATTCCAGGTGTCCCCAGGGATAAATATTGAGCTCCCACCTAAGCAACATCTGATGTTTTTGGCACTTTTAATCTCATTGGCTCCCTCCAGCAATTCCAGCTGATTTATCAGTAAATCCAGACTTTGCCGTGGGTTTTATTCCCGGATATTTCAGGACATCTTGATAAAACCTGGGAATTCATAACGAGCCGCTCCAGAATTAATGTTTCTCTGCTGCGGCTGGCACAGCTCTAATTTCCTTTCCGTACCTGACTCCTGATTCTTGTGAGGCAAGATCTGATCCCAGGGCACGAGCCCAGGGTTGGCTGTTGTCCTAAAAATGTGATTATTCCCCAGATACGCCCCAGGGCGCGTGATTCCTTAGGAAATGAGCTTTCCCAGAATAACCCAGCACATCCTCAGCTGATGCAACCTCCAGACCAGAGATGTTCTCCTGCTCTGGTTGGGTTTCCAGCTGGATTTTGTCAGGGAGCATCCAGCCCTCAACACTGCTTCCTAAATATGTTGGGGCAGAATTTTGGGATGTTGTTTCCTTGAAGGATGAAGAAGGAAGAGGATGGTCTGATGATCTATGGAGTGACTGAGAAGGACCAGGGCGATTACACGTGTGTGGCCAACACGGAGCTGGACAAGGACTTGGCCAAGGCCTATCTTACCGTGCTGGGTAAAGCCTCCCTGACCCCACAGCTGAGTGCTTGGCTTTGAACAGGACACCCCAAACTCGAGGTCAGGCTGGAAGGGGGATCTGGGCTCCAAGATTGTCCCCTGGATGCTCAGGGAGGTGCTGGCAGAGCAGGGGTTCTATTGTCACAGGATTTGCTGTCTCATCCCCGATGATGGCACTGAAATGCTGCAAAAAATCTGGGATTTGAGGGCAAAAAATTAAACAGGAATTGTGGCACACAGCCCAAAATATCCCCAGGTGGATGTTGAAGATCCTTGAGAAAAGTCCCAAATTTGGGGGTGAATTTAGTGGGGTGTTGGGATGCTGAGGAATGGGATTGGGGCTGAGCCAGCTGATCCTGGCCCCGTGTCCCCTCTGCGTGTCCCCTTTACAGCACAGGGAGGGACAAACTTCACCCCATTCCCCATTTGTGCCACTGCGAGCTCTGCTTGGCAAACAGGGATTTATCATCCCCTGGCCACCTCAGATTCCTGGGAATGCCACAGCCTGCCAGTGCCCCGTCCACAGCTGGAACAGGAATCCCAAATAATCCCAAATAATTCTCCTAGGGTTGATTTATTTCCCCTCCTTTCCCCTAATGGCTCATTAACCCCACACCAAACTGATATTTCCCTTTTGCTGCCAACTACGGGTATGGGCAACACAGGGAGGTCTCTGGGGGAAGGATATTCCTGCTCTGCTTCCCAAAATGGATCAAATCCCACTGAAATCTGCAACTTTATGTTTGCCAGGTGCTCCTTTGGCCACCCAAGCTTAAACTAACCCGGTTTAACAAGCACTGTCTTACCTTGCAGCCATCCCCGCTAATCGGTTGAGAGATTTACCCAAAGGTAATCGTCACTAATTCCTCACCTTCCTTTTATTTCCCACCTTGGTTTTGGTTTTCCCTCACCAGTAACTCCATGAGAAATGGGTGGCAGCTGGAAAAACTGGGGGATGATGATTCCAGGTTGAAGGACCTGGAGCTCCAAGTCCTGCCCAAATTGTCCTTGAAGGAGTTGAGGCTTCCAGGTTGTCCTTGAAGGAGCTGGAGCTCCAAGTCCTTCCCAAGCTGTCCTCAAAGCATCTGGTTTTTCCAAGTTCCATCCAAATTGTCCTTAAAAATCCAACCAGATGGGTGAAAAGCTCCTGTTCCACCACATTTTGTGTTTCAAAGTGGCAGTTCCTCAGTGCAGGAATCACTTCACCTGTGCTTGAAAATCCTGATGGAAAAAAACCCAAAAATGCATGGAATTCCCTAATTTTTGTCTGGAATTTATTCCTGTTATTGCATGAGCTGGTCCTTGTGATCACATTCAAAGAAAAGGCAGATTTCTATCAAATTTATATTTCCACTAAGATTTTGTGTCCTTTTTCTGCTGTTCATTTGCATTTCTCTGTGTAAGGTCACAAAACTCCCTAAACCAGAATGTGGTGCTTTCCTCACCATTTTTTTTCTTGGGAAAGGTAGGATTTTTCCTGGGAAAGGAGGATTTTTCCTGGGAAAAGAAAATTTTTCCTGGGAAAGGCAAGATTTCCAGCCAAGACACTGTCAGAAATGACCACATTTATATTTTAAAAATCACTCCGGTCCCCTAAAGAGCTGCAGGACGTGGATTGTGCCCTGGAGCACATCCTGCCCACGGGACTGGGAGAGGTGATGGGAGCTGGGACTTGCTCCTGGGACAATTCCAGCCTCCCATTTATCCCATTCCAACAGCACGACCTGACCAGCCCCGGGACTTGGAGCTGACGGATCTGGCCGAGAGGAGCGTGCGGCTGACGTGGATCCCTGGCGATGACAACAACAGCCCCATCACAGGTCTGTCCCCACAATCTCTGTGATGGAAAATCCCTTCCCATCCAAACCCTTCGTGTCAGAACACAGGAAATTCCTCTGGCTACCCTGGAGGCCCAAGACCCCTGTGGCTTTGATCTTGACCCATGGAAAAAATTCCCAACCTTCTGTGAAGATTTACAAGCCACAAATATTTAAGTAGAATGATAGTGAATTTATCACAGGGTGAAAAATAGATTTTTGAGGTTTATAGAATGGGGGCTTGGGGTCCCAAGATGAAGTAATTTGGGTGTGCTTTGTCCTTTTTCCTTCTTCTTCCTAGTCTCCATCTTCTGGGTGATGTTGGCATTTTTAGATTGGTTTAGAGTAGAAACTCACTGTCTAACATAGGCGATAGGTATTGGGAAGTTATGGTAAATAACACACAATTTACCATAACTTTGTACTAAAAACAGGTAATTTTTAGTATAAAAAGATAACACCACTTCTGAGGCAGAGTGCCTCTGTCTGACCTGTTGAGTGGACCTCATCAGGTCAGGAGAAAGAATTCTATAGAAAAGAAGCAATAAACAACCTTGAGAACAAGAACTGAAGAGTTCTGACTCCTTCGACCTCCAGGCTGGGAAAAGAGACTTTGTAACACATCTCAGGGTCACTCTGACCAGCAGAGATTCCGAGATTTCACCCACCTCTCCCTGCTCCTCCCAGGCTACATCGTGCAGTTTGAGGAGGATCGCTTCCAGCCCGGAGTGTGGCACGACCACTCCAGGTACCCCGGGAGCGTCAACTCGGCCGTGCTGAGCCTGTCGCCGTACGTGAATTACCAATTCCGGGTCATCGCCGTCAACGACGTGGGCAGCAGCGTGCCCAGCGCGCCCTCCGAGCGCTACCAGACCAACGGGGCACGTGAGTTTTGCCCAGGTTTTGCTTTTGGTCCTTGGAATCCATCCCTCTCCATGGAGGCTCCTCCCTCCATGCCAGGAATAGGTTGGCAAGGGCGGCGTGGGGAATTTTCCGTGTGGAATTCTTGAGCCTGTGGGTGGCGTCCTTCCGGGGCAGCAAAACGTAGAGGTTTATGCAAAAGTCAGTAATTTGTTATAGAAAAACCTGGTTTTAATTCTTTTCCTTAAAGGAATCCTTCCAGTCCTTTCAGACTACAGGAAGTTGGAAATCTGTAGGAAAATCAGACTCGAGTGCAAATATTGTTAATTATTGGCTGCTATTAAAGCTGGTTGATGCTGTGGGGGTGGCGAGGCCCTGGCACAGATTATCCAGAAAAAACTTGGCTGCCCCTGGATCCCTGGAAGTGTCCAAGGCCAGGTTTGATGGGGCTTGGAGCAGCCTGGGATAGGGAAAGATGGAATTGGGTGATTTTAAGATCCCTTCCCACCTAAATTCCGTGACAAAAGAACAAAACAATCTCCAGTCCACAACCAAGATTTGAGTTTGTCTGTCCAGTGCTTTGTCAGAGAATATTTGGGAAAATTCCACACAAGGAATTCACAGGAATCTCAGCAGTTCTGCTGCATTTCTGCCTCTGCCCATTCCAGGGCGATTTTTGGAGGATCTGCTGGCATCTAGTGTTGGCTCCCAACACTGCCCGCCGTGATTCAGGCTCAAAGTGACAAACTCTGCTCCCTCCACAATGGTTCCCTTTCAAAGATTTAGGACATTTAGGGGACAAAAAAGAACCTCCTAAATAAATGGCCTCGTTTTTCCAGAGGACTGAGAGTCTCGTGTCCCATTAACCTGAATGGGAACTTCTGAAAAAATCAGGCCATTAACTTCTGCCTTGGAAGGACTTTCGGCTTGCAGGGTTTTAACCCCTCAGTGGTTGCTTTTTGACATTGAAAAATTCATTGTTTTTGGTTTTCAATGTGAATTTCAGGTCCTGAAATAAATCCAACAGGAGTTCAAGGGGCAGGGACCCAAAAAAACAACATGGAGATAACATGGACCGTGAGTTCCTCTTGGATGCCTTTTGGGATGGAGCTGTGGGATGAGGGAGAATGGGTTCAAAGTGTCAGAAGGTGGGGATAGGTGGAATATTGGGAATGAATCCTTCACTGGGAGGGTGGGGAGAGGCTGGGATGGAATTCCCAGAAAATCCATGGCTGTCCCATCCCTGGAAGTGTCCCAGGCCAGGTTGGAGCAACCTGGGATCATGGAAAGTGTCCCTGCTTATGGGGGTGGAATGCAAAGGGATTTCAGGTCCCTCCCAACCCAAACCACTCCAGGATTCCATGAAATGAAACACAAGAGGTACAAGAAAAGCTATTTTTAGTGCTGTGATAAAAAGAATAATTTAAAAAATTGGAAATAAAATAATTCAAAGACGTGGTAATCAAAGATGCCAGATTTCAGACTCAGCTTCTCGAGGATGCTCCAAAGTCGAGTCCTTGAGCAGCTCAGAGGGTTTACAGGGCCGCTCCTGCTTTGCTCCCTGCACCAGCAGGTGTCAGTCACAAATCAGGGATGAGCGGTGGGGAGAGCTGGAATGGCAGCGGGAAGAGAGGCTGGAATATGGGGATAGTAGATATGGAATATTTATTGTATAATTCAATATTATGCACATATTTGATTTATTTTATATAATATGTAAATAGAGAATCTGGGCTAGTGGAAGTGTCTCTGCCCATGGAAGTGGCTTGGAATTTAAATCCCTTTCAAACCAAACTGTTCCAGGAATAAAATCTTGGATTTTTGTGAATAAAATTTCCCGGTCCTGCCATGGCTCTGGAGGGCAAGAACTCATTCCGCCTCTCCTTGGGAGCAAAACCTCACCCTCCTTTGGGATTTGCTGATGGAGCTTGGAATACAACCCCACTGCTGAGCAGAGCTTTGAGATGAGATATCCCTGGCAGAAAAAGTAAATTTTTAAAAAATTTTTTTTCCTCCTTCTCATTTTTCTTCTCTGTTTCACCCCACTGAAGCCTCTGAACGCAACCCAGGCGTACGGGCCCAACCTCAGGTACATCGTGCGGTGGCGGCGGCGGGACCCGCGCGGGAGCTGGTACAACGAGACCGTGCGGAGCGCGCGGCACGTGGTGTGGAACACGCCCATCTTCGTCCCCTACGAGATCAAGGTGCAGGCTGAGAACGACTTCGGCAGAGCCCCCGAGCCCGACACCTACATCGGATACTCCGGGGAGGATTGTGAGTATTCCATCAGCCGCAGGTGGGATTTTGGGGATGGGCCCATCCAAGGGCAAAGGTGCCTGAGATGTGGGCGAGGCACTGAGGGATTTGGGACAAAAATCCACTTTTAGTTTGGAGAAGGCTTGGAGGATCTGGGCTGTGGAAGGTGTCCCTACCTATGGTCTCCTGGGCTATGGAAGATCTTCCGGTCCGTGGCCACCTGGGCTATAAAAAGTGCCCCTGTCTGTGGCCATCTCAGCTATGGGACGTGACCCTGACGATGGCAACCTGGGCTATGGGATTTGTTCTTGTCTGTGGCCACCTGGGCTATAAAAGGTGGTCCTGTCCATGGCCACCTAGGCTATGGAAGGTGTCCCTGTCTGTGGCCATCTTGGGCTATGGGAGATGTTCCTGTCTGTGGCCACCTGGGCTATACAAGGAGTCCCTATGTGTAACCACCTCAGCTTTGAGAGGTGCCCCTATGTGTGGCCACCTGGCCTATGGAAGATCTCCCTGTCTGTGGCCACCTGGGCTATGGGAGGAGTCCCTGTCCGTGGCCACCTGGGCTGTGGAAGCTATTCCTGTCCGTGGCCCTGGGCTATAAAAAGTGTCCTTGTCCATGGCCACCTGGGCTATGGGAGGAGTCCCTATGTGTGGCCACTTGGACTGTGGAAGGTGTCACTGTCCATGGCCACCTGGGCCATGGGAGGTGTTCCTCTCTGTGGCCACCTGGGCTGTCCATGGCCACCTGAGCTATGGAAGTGCCCCTGGCTGTGGGACTTCAGGATTTTTCAAGAAGGAAGGCGGATGAGGCAGGAGATTCCAGGTTTGAGGTCAAGGGGCACAAAGAAGGCACAAAAACTGGAAGTAAAGTTGGAATTCTGGGATAAACCAGGTGACAATCCATGACCCTGGGGCACAAACAGGGCACAAATTGGAAGTAAAACTGGAATTTTGGGGTTGGGATGGCACAGACAACACCTCCTCCAGCTGGGCATCTCCCAGACGAGACAGGACAAGGAAAATGGGGCAGAAAAGTGGGAATCAGGGAAAGACAAAGCACTGGAAGCAAACTGGACCCAGTTCAGAGGTTGTTACTGAGAAAGATCCATTGTCTGTGTCGTCACCAAGGAGTTTTAAAAATTCTTCTGGAAATTCCTGCAATAATTTGGAGGTTTGGGAGGATCTGGATGAGCCTCCAAGTGTGTGTGTATTCTATGGAGGCAAAGCAGGGAGATCAAAGCTTCTCCTGCCTCTGTTGCAGGATTGGGATGGGTCAAAAATCCCAAAAATCCACAAAAACTTTCCCAAAACCAGTCAAATCCGAGCTGCGTCACTCCAGGTCTCTCCACACAGCAGAAGCTGTAGATAGGTGGTAAAATTCCAACTGGATCAACAGCAAATTGACCAAATTATGAATAAAAATATGGAAATGAGGTTTTTTTTGATCTTTGGGGTCCAGCTTTGAGACAGGTGAGGAAGGAGAGGGTTGGACGTGCTGGGATCCCTCACCTGGAGAGGGAGGTGAGCCAGACCCTTCCCTGCAGCAGGAATTTCCCCTTTTAGCTGGGTCAGGAATGTTCTCCTGATGGCTGGAGGTGTGAAATCGGATTTACTTTCTTCCCACGGAAGAGGTGTAGCCATTGTGGGGATTCTGCTAATGGGATTTGCGATGGGAAAAGCACAGCAGGGGGTGTCCAGCTGTCCAGCAGTCCATCTGCCCGAGCTCCAGGGTCATCCCAGGTTCCTAATGGCCACTCTGCTTTGTCCCTGCCCGCCCAGATCCCAAGGCTGCGCCCACGGATGTCAGGATCAGAGTGTTAAACAGCACTGCCATAGCTCTGACCTGGACCCGGGTGCACCTGGACACCATCCAGGGACAGCTCAAGGAGTACCGAGTGAGCAAATCCCAAACTCCCCAGTCCCAAATCCCTGCCCAGCACTGACCATTAACACAGCTAAACCTCCCAAAATTCCCAGCTGGCTCCCAGGGCTGCTGGGTGTGGGGATGACAGAAAACTTCCTTTGGTCACCAGGAGCCTTTGGGTTTGGGGCAGCATCGAGGATTTGCTCTTTGGGGTGTCAGGATGGGGTCGGGGACGTCTCCTGTTGCTTCCTCCGGGCTTGGCTGCAGGATTTGGGATGCTCCAAGAAAACAGGAAGGGGTTGGGATGGTCTTGGCCATGGAGCAAAGGGGCTCTGAGGGAGTGGCCCCAACCAGGTCACGTTTTGTGTCATCCCCAAAGTACTGACGGCGTTTTTTACTGATCAACAACCCCTGCAAAGCCTAAACCTGCAGTCAGGACTAACTGAGAGCTAAAGCCAGCGTGGATCCGTGTTTTTCCAGGTCTTTCCTGGTTTACATTTAATATTTATCAGTCTTTCCAGACTTATATCTAATATTTATATTTGCTGCTGATGCCCAGAGGATGGAACCATTCAAACCAAGCCAAAACCTGAGCAGGGCCCTTCCCTGGGCATTAAAACATTCCCAAAACTTCACATCTGGCAAAGAATCTCAGCATTCCCTGCCCAGTCATCTGCTGGCTCCACTTTTCCTGATTCTGAAGGATTTTCTGAATGGATTGCTGTTTCTGCATGAAATAGAATTTACAGTCAGGAGCTTGAATGGGAGATTTCCCAAATTCAGGATTTTATTTGTGCCTGGGTGTGTCTCACCTTTCCTTGTCCATTGTGAGTGGAAAGGGAGAACCACTCTGATTTTAGTCTTTAGGAATTAGGAGCAGCTTTAGTCTGAGCTCAGTGGTTTTGCTCAATGTTTTGGGAAGCTCTTAACCCCCTGCTCAGCCTCGGATAACACCCAGATTTTCCTCATGGAGCTTCACTAATTCCTCTAAAACTTCCACCCTTAAAGACAAAATTCTGCTTCTTAACACCTAAAACCCCCCAAACCCCTTTATTAAAGGGGGGGAAAAAAGCTTCACCTGGCCTGCCTGTTTCTTGAAGGCCTATTTCTGGAGAGACAGCAGCTTGCTGAAGAACCTGTGGGTCTCCAAAAAACGGCAGTTTGTGAGTTTTCCTGGAGACCGCAACCGGGGCATCGTGTCCCGGCTGTTCCCTTACAGCAACTACAAGCTGGAGATGGTGGTCACCAATGGCCGAGGGGATGGGCCCCGCAGCGAAATGAAGGAATTCCCCACCCCTGAAGGAGGTATGTTCCCACAGGGAATTCTTTGGGATCCCTCTGAGGAGGGATTTTACCCGAGCGTCACTTGGCGCTGTCGCCGTCGGTGACATCGTTGAAGCCACAGCTGGAGTTGGCTCCTGAATCCGTTCAGCATTCCCAAAAGTCCCTCAGTTAGGGGGTCTGGACACCTCAGCCAAGAAGATTTTGGGCTGAACAAGAGAAATATTTGCAAAATCCATTCCTAGGCGCCCTTGATTCACTGCCTGATCTGTAAATGTCCCTGAGCTGCAGTTTGGGGATGCGGCAGTGGTTGGATCCTGTCACTATAGGACATGAAAAAACACAAGCTCACACTGCTGTTCTCAAGGTGAAAGAAAAGGGAAAGTTTATTTTCTGACTCTAACATTTATGGTTTTCCAAAAGTGACAGTGGATTGGAGGGTGACAGTGCCACCTCTCCAATGACACTGGTCAAACCAACAGTCCATCAACGTTCTCCTCCTCCATAAAGAAATGCAAAACAATGAGTTATTTACAGAAAGTGTGTGAGAAAGCTCACTACAAGAATGTCGACACCAGAAGGCTTAGAAAATCTTAAAAAAACAGGGTGACAGGATCCATCCTGGAAAAGGCAGGAAAACCTTCCCAGGACCTTCAGGAATCACTGCCAGGTTTTTAAGGCAAGAGCACCTCGTTCTTGTGTCAAGGATGAACTCAAGGGTTTAATTTTGTCGCTGGCACAGGAGCTATTTTTAGACACGCCGATAATTCCGAGTTGGAGCCGCAATTCCAACAGCTCGGAGTGACTTTTCCTACAGCACAGGAGGGAATTCAGGCACAGAAGGTCACAAAAATGCAAGAAAAGATTTGCAAGTCTTGTCTCAAAACATTTTGGGATCTCCCCTTTTCTCTTCCTTTCCGCGCTGTCCCTTCATTCACAATTCCTTGGGAAAATCCCAATTTTTAAAGGATTTTCTGTGGATAATTGAGATTGTTTCAGATGAAAATGTTCAATTCCTGAAAATTTTGCAGGCAGGGGCATTGTAACTTTATTTCTGGGGGATTTGGGGTGGCTTTGGACACTTGGGGTGATGGTAAGGACATGAGGGTGGCATTAATTGATAATTACAGATTTTACTGTTATCAAGGGAAAAATGCAGATTTTATTTTTTCCTATACCACCAAGCCCTTTTATCAGCTCAAACTGACATTGAGGAGGCTGAAGGATATCCTGAACAACTAAAAATAGATCCCTGAACTCTCCCATCTCTCTTCCCCCAATTAAGACACCGCAATTAGGAGGAAATCAGGAGAATAATTTAACTCCAGGCTGGATAATTCTTTCCTTCCTTCAGCAGTTAAAGAAGTGATAACCCCAAACATTCCTTAGGGTGAGCAGCAGTGGGAAGCAGAGATCTCCGGAATTCTGTTTCCTGGTGATTTTTTGGGATAAGAGAAGCCACTTTTGGGGGTTCTAAGAGAGGAATCTTTGGGATGAAAACCTTGGGATGGGAGGGAGGGGGGTGTAAGGAAGGTTGGGAAATTTGTTTCCAGCAGGCAGAACCTGGGCTGGAATTATGAGAAATTTTTTGGGGTACTTATTGTTCTTCTAAGAGAGAAATCTGAGGGATGGAAACTTTGGGATGGGTGGGGGATGTAAAGAAGGTCAGGAAATTTGGAACCAAGTGGAGCTGGAGTTTGCAAAGTTTTTGGGATGCTTTTTGTGCTTCTGAGAGAAATCTTTGGGATGGGTGGGGAGTGTAAGGAAAGTCAGGAAATTTGGGACCAAGAGAAGTGGAGCTGGAGTTAGAGAAGTTTTTGGGATACTTTTTGTGCCTCTAAGGGAGAAAATTTTGAAATTTTTGGCATGAAAATTTCCCAACCTTCAGATGGAATGGGGGTGTAAGGAAGGCCGGGAAGTTTGGGTCCAACAAGTACAGCGGTGTTGGAGCTGCATTCAAGCTCTGTGGCCTCACTGGAGAATCCCACGGGATTTTTTTGGCCAAAAACCTGATTTTTGGGATAAATCTTGTGTGATCCATTCAGGGTGTGTCTGTGTGGGGATTTTGGAGTGGCCATAGCGTGGCCAGGTCCATGGCGGGTGCGGCAGCGCCAGGTTCGTTACCCCGTGTGTGTTTTCTCCTCTCTCCCTTCTCCTCCCCGCTCCCCTCCAAGTGCCCAGCGCCCCCAGGTACCTGCGGATCCGACAGCCCAACCTGGAAATCATCAACCTGGAGTGGGATCACCCTGAGCACCCCAACGGGATCATCACAGGATACACCCTCCAATACACACCCTGTACGTGCCACATCTTCCTCCCGCGGATAAATCAGGAAATCCATCCCTTCCTGCTTTGTGCCAGATCCATGAGGAACTGGAGACTCCCTTGGTGGGACAAACTGGTGTTGGGAGGGGTCCTGGCCATCTGTAGGGGGCGTGGTTGGTGCTCAGTTCCCCAGACTCAATTTTTGAAAGGAAATTTATTTCAGATTTAGGAAGATTTTAGTGCAGCCTGAGGCATTTTTGTGCTCACCCAACACAAATTGGTTGAGATGATACCCAGAGGCTGAATGACCCTGAGCCTTCTCTGCCCACCTGAATGTCCCCAAGTGCCCCAAACTGGGAGTATTTAACAGCTCTGAGCCCCACAGAATCTCTCCAGGGTGGGGGGACAAGCTAGAGACATCTCCACTTAATCAAGGAGGGGGTGGGTTCTCAGCAGCTCCCCAGACTCAATTTTCGAGGGAAAATCAGCTGGATCTTGGATTTAGGAGCATTTTAGGTGCAGCCAGAGTAGTTTTGGTGCTCATCCAAACACAAGATTTAGGAAGTGATACCCCAGGGCCTGAGGCAGTAGAGAGCACCTGAAGGTCCCCCCCAGCAGGTCCCCAAGCCAGGGTGTCACTAAGTGCCCCAACCTGGCCACGTACAAGAGCAGCAACAGCTCTGAGCCCCTCAGTGACCCCACAGTGACCTCACAGACCACCTGAGGGGTGAGGGATGAACTGGACACCACAAAATTCCTGAGCCCGGCCTGCCCTGCCTTCCCTCTGCAGTTAACGGGTCCCGGATGGGCAGGACGGTGGTGGAGAACCTGTCCCCCAACCAGACGAGGTTCACCCTGCAGAGGTCAGACCCCATCTCCCGCTACCGCTTCAGGCTCCGCGCCCGCACCCAGGTGGGAGAGGGAGAGATCCTGATGGAGGATTCACCAGCGCTGCTGGATGAAGGTAAGGGCAGCACTCGGCTCGGCTGAGGGGACAGGGATGTGTCAAACCCAAAAAATGGCGCCGTGGCAGGATGTGGCAAACCCCCAAAATGGTATTGTGACAAGCCATGGAACAGCCCAAAAATGGCACCATGATAGGATGTGACAACCCCAAAAATGGCATCGTGGCAGGATGTGACAAACACCAAAAATGTTATTATGTCGGGCCATGGAATAGCCAAAAAATGGCATTGTGGCAGGATGTGGCAACCCCAAAAATGGTATTGTGACAGGCCTTGAGAAATTGCAAAAATATCATCATGACAGGCTATGGAACAGCCCAAAAATGGCATCATGACAGGGTGTGGCAAACCCAAGAATGTTATCATGACAGGCCATGGAATAGCCAAAAAATGGCACCGTGGCAGGATGTGGCAACACCAAAATGGCATAAAGACAGGCCTTGACAAATCTCAATAATATCATCATGATGGGCTGTGGAATAGCCAAAAAATGGCACCGTGACAGGATGTGGCAAACCTCAAAAAATGACATTGTGACGTGCCATGGAATGGCCCAAAAATGTTATAATGACAGGCCATGGAATAGCCAAAATATGACATTGTGGCAGGACATGGCAAACCCAAAAAAGGCATTGTGACAGGCCCTGGTGAACCCAAAAATGGCATCACAACAGGCCATGGAACAGCCCAAAAATGGAATCAGGGAATCCCAAAAACCAGGAGTGCAAGACAGTGATGGCCACTGAGGTTTTCCTGCAGAAGTGGAAATGGTCAAATGCTGCAGTAAAAACCCAGCTGAGGTGACCTGGGGACTGTCCCCAGGAACCTCCTGGCTGTCCCCAAGGGAGGGACATTCCTTGTGTGCCCTGGAGCTGGAGAATTTGTAGAATTTATGGTTTTTTACCAAAAGAGGGCAGGGCAAGATGGGATTCAGGAAGGAATTCCTCATTCAGAGTGTTTGGAAGCGCTGGCACAGAGAGGTTGTGGATGATCCTGCATCCCTGGAAGTGTCCAAGGTCAACTTGGGATGTGGAAGTGTCCCTGGGTGGGACTGGATGAGATTTGAGGTCCTTTCCAACCCAAACCAATCCATGATTTTGGAATCTCACTCACCTTGTGCTGAGGGTGAAGCTCTGATTTGCTCCTCTGTGTTTCTGCGTGAGTTCAACAGGGTCAGCTTTGGGGAATTTTTGAGTGCAGGGACCTCAGTGCCACCTCCCTGTCACCCCATGGGTGTCACCTGACCCTAAAAGCCTCCAGAGCCCCAATCTTAACCCCATAATCAGATCAAATTCCCAGTATCCCCTCCCTGTCTCCCCATGGGTGTCACCTGACCCTAAAAGCCTCCAGAGCCCCAATCTCAACCCCATAATCAGATAAAATTCCCCTTGTGGAACATCCATCAAATTTAAGTGGAAGTTCTGGAGCCCTGAGGGAACCAAGGGCAGCTCTCTCCCCTCTTTAGGCTCGGCTGACAGAGCTGGGATTTGGTTAGAGCTGGGATTTAATGGGGTTTTCTCTCCTTCCCTCCATCCCCCATCCCAGCTAATGGCCCTGAGTGGGGAAAGTGAATCCTGCCCAGATCCGGTGGGAATAAAACCATTCTCAACCGCCCTGGGGTGGGATCTGGCAAAATTTATTGTATGTGGGGGGAAAAAATAGCCAAGGAAAACATGAGAGGGGCCTGGAATTGCTTTAAAAGAAATTGTGAGAGCTCAGGGGTTGGATTGAAACTGAAAATTGAATATTTTTAGCTGGTTCACACCCAAATTTTGGACACTGATAATAGCGAGATAACAGTCGTGGTGTATAAATTTCATTGATTTGGATCAATTTTATGTATTGGAAGTATCAGGTGGTGCCCAAACCTGCTGGACAATACAAGGAACTCCCTCTGTGGGGTTTGGGGTGAGGATGTGGCAAAAAGACAAAATTTTGCTGTCAAAACACAAAAAAAATATAAAATCTGAGTAATTTACTCCTGTATCACAGAAATTTGCCCTCCAAACATAAGGTACAGCACAAAATAGGTGAGTTTTGCTCACTTTGATGGGACTTCCTGCCAAGCTGAGGGAGAGACGAGGCTGGAATTTAAGGAAAATAAGCAGATTAAGGAAATTAAACCCATTTGCATGCTCCAAGGAGGTTTCCTGCTCACCACACTCCTCCAATCACAGAATTTAAATCAGGTGGGATGAGCAAGGAAAAACCGACTCAAAATTCAAAATTCAGTGTCAAAACCAGTTTAAAACCCATGATATTTGAAATTCGGTGTCAAAACCAGTTTTTGTTGGGATCAGACCTAAACACCCATTTAAGTACTCGACTTAATGACACCACTGTCACATCAATGCCACTGTTGTCACCTCAGTGCCGCCACTGCCCCTTCTAGGGTGTTTAACCTGGATCCTGGCGTGGTTTATCCCAGATCCCTTGGTATGGTTTATCCCTGATTCCTGGTTTATCCTTGATTCCTAGTTTATAGCAGATTCCCTGACATGATTTATCCCTGAATCCTGGTTTATCTCAGATTTCCTGATTCCTGGTTTATCCCTGATTCCCTGGCATGATTTATCCCTCATTCCTGATTTACTCCAGATTCCCTGGCGTGGTTTATCCTCAATTCCTGGTTTATCCCTGATTCCCTGGTGTGGTTTATCCCTGATTCCCTGGCATGGTTTATCCTTGATTCCCTGGCATGGTTTATCCCTGAGTCCTGGTTTATCCCTGATTCCCTGGTGTGGTTTATCCATGATTCCTCATTTATCCCAGATTCCCTGGCATGGTTTATTCTAGATTCCTCATTTATCCCAGATTCCTGGATTCCAGAGCCTGCCTCACATTGGATTTAATCCCATTTTCCCCCTCTCTCTCTGCTCTCCGATGACTCCGAGTGTCCTGGCGGCGCGTTGGGGTTGTTTGATAAATTCCTGTGTTTTTCTCTTCCCTCTTTCTCTCCGTTTTCCCGTTTTTCCCCCTTTCTCTCCCTCTCTATCCCTGACGCTGCCTCCGAAGCCACGCCAAGCCCAGGTACCGTATCCGGAGGTAACCGGCATGGGGGCAACGGAGCTTGCCAATTAAGCTGCCAATTAAGCCGAGAAGTTCGTTAAAACCCTTCCAATGGCCACGCCAATTGGGCATTTCAATCCTTCCAGGCACAAAGGGCACCAGGGCGGCTCCACAGCGGGGCAGGCAAAGATTAAAAGGTCTCTAAGCCAGGCTTAAAAGCCGCTCAAAAATCTCATGAAAACCAAACCACGGTGGCCGTGGGCTGGGCAAGCCCAAAGGAGAGTCGAGTTCCCATTAAAATGGGATTTTTCCCTATTAAAGTGGGTTTTTTATCCTGTTTAAGAGGTTTTTTTTCTGTTTTGAAGTGGGTTCTTTTCCCTATTAAAGACTTTTTTCCCTTTTAAAGTGGGTTTTTCCCCCAATTAAAAAGAGGGGTTTTTCCCTAATAAAGTGGGGTTTTTCCCTGTTAAACAATTTTTTTCTATTACAGTTTTTTTTTTTTCAATATTAAAGATGTTTTTTTTCCTTGTTAAAGAGGGATTTTTTTATATTTTGATGGGTTTTCTTTCCCTATTTTAGCAGGGAATTTTTCCCCTAATATAGACAGTTTTTTCCCCATTAATGAAGGTTTTCCTCCTATTTTAGAGGGGGTGTTTTCCCATATTAAAGAGGGGCATTTTCTGCCTATTAAAGGACTTTTTTTAATATTAAAGAGGGCCTTTTCCCTATTAAAGAGGGTTTTTTCCCTATTAAACAATTTTTCTACCTATTAAACAGGGTTTTTTCCCTCTTAATGAGGGGTTTCCCCCTTGTTTTAGAGGGGTCTTTTTCCCTGTTTTAGATGGGATTTTTTCCATATGAAAAATGTTTTATTCCCTATTAAAGACTTTGTTTCCCTCTATTAAAGACATTTTTTTTCCATTTAAGAAGAGGGATTTTCGCCCTATTAAAGAGGGGTTTTCCCGTATTAAAGACTTTCCCCTTATTTTAGAGATGTTTTTTCCATATGAAAGAGAGGTTTTCCCCTATTAAAGAGGGGTTTTCCCTATTAAAGTATTTTTCCCTATTAAAGAGTTTTCCGCCTCTCACAGAGGATTTTAACCCCAGCTCTGCACAAACGCCTCTCCCTTTTTAACCCTTGCCATCCCCACCCCACAAACTCCAGGACATTTCTGGCTTCCAGCACCTGTGGGATCACAGCTGGAAATTTGGGATTTTTTTGTTTTTTGGAGATTCCCTGTAGCTCTCCCAGGGCTTTGATCCAGGAGATTCCTCCCATTCCCGGTGTCCATTGGAAGGGTTGAGTGGGAATTTGAGCTGTGCATGATTCTGCATGGAGCCTTCTGCTGGCTTTGCCCTCCTCGCTATTCCCAAAACGTGGTAGCAGGGAAAGAACTTTTCCAGCACCAGGGACAGCTCCTCCTCCTCCTCGCGCTTCCATGGAAAACGCGATCCCGGATATCCCAGCTCCGCCCTGCATCGCCACAACACAATTCCAACTCTCCCAAACTTGGAAAATTCTGATTTCCCCACACCCAACACACATTTCCCACATTCCAATCAGCCTTTTCCCAGCTCAGAAAAGCGGGAATTTCCCAGCAGGGAGTGCAGCTGGCCCCAAACTCATCCCAAAAAAAGCTTTTTGGGAGCAGCAGCAGCTCCCAGGCTCTCAGCAGGTCCTGCTTTGCCTCTGCACATTCCAAGCAGGAACAGCTTCCCAGGGAAGGTTTCCCCAGGGATCCAAGTGCAGGTTTCACTTTCCTGCCTCGTTGATGTTCCTTTTCCTTGGATTTTGCTGCAGCGATGTCTCTTCCCGATATTATTTTGCTTTTTCCCCTCATTCCTGAACAGAAGCAAATTTTTCTCATTTCTGTCTTTTACTCTTCCCCCCCAAAAAAGGAGGAATAACAGATTGGTCAGGTTTAGGTGGTAGGGACTTGAAAATGCGCTTAAAAATCTTAGAAATGCACATAAAAATCCTGAAAATTAACATGAAAAAATCCTGGAAATGAACATAAAATCCCTGAAAATCCACATAAAAAACCTCAGGATCAGAACCACCCTCTCCTCCAGCTCCTTCTCCATCCATTGTTTGTCTCAGCCAACAGAATCCAGATTTTCTTTGTGAATCAGGATCACCTCAAGTCCTTTTCTGCTTCTAGAGGGTCCTGCTGAATTCTGGAATCACAGCCTGATCTCTTTATCCTCCCAACACCGAATCATTCCATTCATTTCTTGCCCCACTGGAATTATTTGTGATTTCAGGGATAATCCCCCAATTATCCAGAGCCCATCCCTCCATTTTCCCCTTTCCAAAAGGAGAAATGATGCTTTGGAGAGTTGGGAAGTGGAGCTGGAGGTCGGGAATTGCTGCCTCATCTTCCTCCCCATTCCAGGCTCCAGGAGGGGACTCAGGACATGGAAAATTCCCTTTCCCACCCCGGTCCTGCTCCAGAGCTGGATCTGTTTCTCTTCATGCTCCAGAGGACGTTTCTCTTCCCAAAAAATCCTCGGAAATGCTCCCTGACTTTCCCCATCTCCACTGACTGACCCAGATCAGGTGGATTTTTATGGAATTTGTCCTGAATTGCAGGAAAATTCTCCTGGTGCTGACAGGGAATGAAAAGTTCATTTTCCAGGGAAAACCTGACACGGGGTCAGGAGGAACCAGAGAGGGTGATGGAATCGAAGTGAAGTGCAGGGATTTTCCCTCAGGAAAGGCTTCACCTTTCCTCAGCCAGGCTTTGGATGACAGGAGAGGAGATTTGGGAAAAAGAGGAGATTTTAAAAGAGTTTTTATTTGTGCTCCGAGTGAGAAAAAATCCAAAACTGGATTTTTGATTTTCCATCTTTATGGGAAAAACTTGATCAGGGAGCATAAAGAAATTGAGTTTAGACTCAAAGAGAAAATCCTGACTTTTCTCTGTCCATAAATGGGAATTTGAAGAGAAAAATTCCATTTTTCATCTTAGAAACAGAAGGAATTGCTGAGCCTGCTCTTTCTGTTCCATCGCCCCTTCTCCAATTTCTTCTCTTTCCACATTGGATTTTCAGCACTTCGCAGCCATGGACTCTCAATTCCATTCTCTTGGTAAAAACCGGGAGAATTAAAAATAAATCTCTGCCAATGTCCTCGGCCCAGTCATCAAAAATCATAAAAAATTCATCCCAATTTCTCCAAGCCTCATTATTTTGTAGACACACCCCAGGGAAAGCTGTTGCCACAGCCCAACAACACATTAAAAGCACCTTTAAATAATTAAAAGGCAGCACAGATTGGGATTGTTTCATGCATTTTGAAAAAAAAAAAGGAGCCACTTTTAATGAATTATCCTACTCTGAGCAGGATTTGTGTCTTTTCCTTAGAGTTTCCCTTTAAAAAATCCTGATTTTCTTTTAGGATTCTCCCTCTCTGGGATTTTCCCCCCTAATCTGAGCTTCAAACAGGTTTTGTGAAAGGTTTGGACTCTTTATTTTATTTTGTTTTTATGGCTCACCCCCAGCTGGGGAGGCAGCGAAGAGCTCAGCATCTCTCATTAGTGAAATTATTAATTGCTGCATCTTCAATCCATCATCTTCCCCCCATCCTTTCCTGAGAGGGAATAATGGATCTCGGAGACGGAAAAAGCCTTGAAAGGGAGGCAATTAAAGAGCTGAGTGCTCGTTTGGCGCTTTCCAGGAAGATGGGCTCGGCTGAAATGGGATAAAGAGCTGGGAATTGCTGCTGGTGGTTTTTAATCCGAATTTCCCGGGTGATTTCTCCCCCCTTGGAGCAATTTCCTGATGCTGCCCCATCTGGGATGGGGAATTGGCTGCTCTCTTTTGGAAAAGGGGGATTTCCCCCCATCCCACAAATTCCAGGTGCTCCATCCTGGCCCCAAACTTTCTGTCCAAGCCCTGGGAATGCAGGAGAACAATTCCAGCTCCTCCACAAAGCTCGGGAATGCCGTGCCTGGAGCACCACGGTGTTTTTAGGAGGATGGATGGGATTTCCAGGCTTTCCAAATGTTCAGGAATGCCACCTTGGGTCTCCTGTCTCCCTTTGGGATCTTTGTCACTCCTGGTGGCAGCCAGAGGGGACCGTGGGAAGGGACTGTCAGATCCCTGAGATCCCTTTCCTTTGGGGGATATCAAATCCCTGAAATCCCCCTTGATCCCAGAGATCTCTTTTCTTTGGGGGATCTCGGATCCTTGGGATCCCCAAAAACCCTAAAATCCCCCTTGATCCCTCTGATCCCTGAGATCCCTCTGATCCCTAAGATCCCTCTTCTTTGGGGACATCAGATCCCTGGGATCCCCGAAATCTCCCTTGATCCTTGAGATCCCTTTTCTTTGGGGGATATCAGATCCCTGAAAACCCTCTGATCCCTGAGATCCTTTTTCTTTGGGGGATACTGGATCCCTGGGATCCCTGACATCCCTCTGATCCCTGAGATCCCTTTTCTTTGGGGCATATCGGATCCTTGGGATCCCTGAAATCCCCCTTGATCCCTGTGATACTTTTTCTTTGGGGGATATCAGATCCCTGGGATCCCTGAAATCCCTTTTCTTTGGGGGATATCAGATCCCTGAAATCCCCCTTGATCCCTGTGATACTTTTTCTTTGGGGGATATTAGATCCCTGGGATCCCTGAAAACCCTGAAATTCCCCTTGATCCCCTCTGAAATCCCTGTGATCACTGAGATCCCTTCTCTTTGGAGGATATTGGATCTCTGAAATACCCCTTGATCCCTGTGATCCTTTTTCTTTGGGGGATATCGGGTCCCTGGGATCCTTGAAATCCCCTTTGATCCCTGTGATCCCTGAAATCCCTTTTCTTTGGGGGATATCAGATCCCTGGGATCCCTGAAATCTCTGAAATCCCCCTTGATTCCTGAGATCCATGTGATCCCTGAGATCCCATTTCTTTTGGGGATATTGGATCCCTGAAATCCTCATTGATCCCTCTGATCCCTGAGATCCTTCTTCTTTGGGGGATATCAGATCCATGGGATGTGCGAAATCCTCCTCAATCCCTGAGATCCCTCTGATCCCTGAAATCCCTTTTCTTTAGGGGATATTGGATCCCTGGGATCCCTGAAATCCCCCTTGGCCCCTCTCATCCCTGAGATCCCTTTTCTCTGGGGGATATCAGATCCATGGGATCCATAAAATCCTCCTTGACCTATGAGATCTCTGTGATCCCTCTGATCCCTGAGATCCCCCTGACCCCTGAGATCTCCTCCAGCCCTCATTGGGGGATGGATTCCAAAGCCCAGCGAACACCCCCGACCTCCCCCTCCCCAAATCCGAGCTCTCCTCCCGCATCCATTTCAGATTTGAACCCAGACGAGGCCTCAGCTCCGCATCCCGGGGCGGTTTAGGATCAAACCCCACCTTTCCCTCTCCATGGGATCCGCACTCCCACCCTGCCCTCCCCGAGTTTTCCAGCTCACCCCATCCCACTCTTCACCTGTCCCCGCTCCTGCCAGGCTGATTTTCATCCCTCCATCCCCTCCCGGGTCTCTCTCGGATCCATCCCCCGTTATCCTGATGGGAAGTGACGGCTCCGCTGGCGGGGATCGCTTCCCCCAGAGCCAGGGAAGTGGGGCAGGGAGGGCAAACCCCGCCTGGAGCCGCTGGCAGCTCATCCCGCTGCTCCAGGAGGGGCAGAATCCCGGAGGATTTGGGTGCGTGAGGGATGCTCTGAGATTTATCCCGGATAATCTCTTCCCATCTAAAGTCTGGAGGAGCATTAAAAACTGAATTTCTGCTTCCCCCATGGAAGCTGGAAAGCCGTGCCAGGTTTTCCACCGGTTCCCGCCTTCCCCAAATTCACTTTGTGCCTTTTGAGGTCTCGTTTTCCTCCGAGGGGAGCCGGGATTCCCGTGGGAATGCCGAGCCTGCATTAGCTGAGTGTTCCCAGCCTCCGGCGCGGCTCCATCCCGTTAATGGGAACATTAACCCGGCGACACCAATCTCTTAACCCCAAAAACCCTCCAGCAATCCGCGGAGATGGATGGGGACAAATCCCAGCGCAGGAAAAGCTTTTAGCGGCCTTCAG
Organism: Arremon brunneinucha; assembly: GCA_035583215.1. Classification (NCBI taxonomy): domain Eukaryota; kingdom Metazoa; phylum Chordata; class Aves; order Passeriformes; family Passerellidae; genus Arremon; species Arremon brunneinucha. The sequence goes on along the minus strand of JAWWEX010000117.1, from coordinate 4,000,737 downwards.
ACCCGCGGAACAAACCCAGAAGGGCAAAACGCAAAAATCCCTTTTTGGTTTTTTGTTTTTGGCTCACCACGAACACGCGAGGGCAAAGCCGAGCCTTTGGATGTGTCCCCTCCCTGTCACCTCCCCACGGCCGGGGCAGGAACGGGCTGTGCACGGGGGGCTTCGGATTGGGGTGCATGAGATTGGGGGATGCTGTGGGGTCAGCGCCAAGAGGGGTTTTGGGGTGGCTGTGGCTGCTCCTATGGCTGGATGGGGATTTGGGGTGACTGTGGCTGTTCCCGGGGCCGGATGGGGGTTTTGGGGTGACTGTGGCTGCTCCTGGGGCTGGACGCGGTTTTTGGGGTGACTGTGGCTACTCCCGGGGCTGGAAGGGGGTTTTGGGGTGACTGTGGCTGCTCTTGGTGGTCGGGCTGGTGCTTTTAAGGAGCTGGGGATGCTCTGGGTATGGATGGGTTTTTGAGGTAACTGTGGCTGCTCCTGGGGCACTTTTGAGGAATCAGGGATGCTCTGGAGACATCCCTGAGGCTGGTCGAGAGTTTGGGGTGACTCTGGCTGCTCTGGGAGAACTTTGAGGAGCTGGGAGTGCTCGGGGGCACCCCTGGAGCTGGGCTGGAGTTTTTGAGCACCTGGGGCTGCTCTGGGGTCACCCCTGACCCTGGCTGGTGCTTTCAGCTGTGCTCAAACTCTAATTTTGCATCTCAGATGGACTGAGCGAGCTCCTGCCCCTCTCAGCCTTTGGATGCTGAGTTTCAGGGCTTGGCTCTCCTTGGGAATGGGCTGGGTGTGAAAGAAAAGCCTGGCTTGCTCCTAGGACTGGTTTTCAAGTGCTTCCCTAGAGCTGCTGTGGTTTGAGGCAGATATTTATAAAATCTGGCTTTCTTCACCCATCAGAGGGATTTGGAATCCTGTGGCCTGCAGAAACAATGATGATAAATATAATTTAACCTGAGCGTGCCGGGGTGAGTCCCCTCAGAGTCACCTTTGGTATTTGGAGCTGAATTCCGGCTGCGTTTTCTGCTGGAAGGTTCCAGCCCCATCCAGTGCCCCCCGCCCTCCCTGTGGGACCCTCATCCCACTCAGGGTGGGTTAAAGGACACATTTCCCCCTTTTCTTGGAGCACATTCCCGCTTTTCCTTGGGATCACAGCCCGAGTGAGACAATTAACAAACAAATCACTCTCAGTTATCCCCCTGGAAAGCTCGGGGTGTTCCAAACCCTCATTTTGATGTAAATTGGGAGGGGCAGCGCTGCCAGAGCTCCATTCCTCCCTCCCCCGCGAATTAAACCTCCCTCGATGCCGGAGCTGCTCCTTCTCCAGGCTGGAAAAAGCTGGGAAGCTGCAGGCTGAGCTGGCAGCTCCAAAAATGCTGCAGGTGTAGTGCAGGGCCAGCCGGATTAATGGGATTAATGGAATTAATGGGATTAGTGCGTTTTCCTCGAGCTAAATCCCATTTCCTGGAATGCAGTAGGACAATGGGTGAGGACAAACCTGAGGGTTCCCTCAGCTGCATTTTTCCAGGCTGGCCGTGCTGGTTTATCCCAGGAGGGTGATGGGCAGGGAAAAGGCAGAGGACAAGCAGTTCGTTCAGGCCTGGGAATGGAATTGGGATTGGCATTGGGATTGGGATTGGGATCAAACTGGGGGACGAGGAGCAGCCCCAGGACCTCTCTGGAATGGGCTCAGGAGGACAGGGGAAGGAAAAGGGGCTTAGCCTGGCATTCCCAGTGGGATTTGCTCCTGCACCTCTCCCAAATCCTGGGATGGGTTCAGGACACCCTTGCATGGGGACAAGGGTAGGAAAAGGAGTCCAGGCATGTGTTCCCAGTGGGATTTACTCCAGCCCCTGGGATGGGCTCAGACCATCCCTGCGTGGGGCCAGGGACAGGAAAAAGGGGCTCAGCCCTGTGTTCCCAGTGGGATTTGCTCCTGCACCTCTCCCAGCTCCTGGGATGAGCTCAGGACAACTTTGCATGGGGACAGGGGCAGGAAAAGTGGCTCAGCCTGGTATTCCTAATGGGATTTGCTCCAGCACCTCTTTCAGCTCCTGGGATGGGCTCAGGACAACTTTGCATGGGGACAGGGGCAGGAAAAGGGGTCCAGCCATGTGTTCCTGGTGGGATTTGCTCCGTACCGTGCCGCCTGAGGGAGGGCAGTGCCCAGGAGACGCCACCTCAGGTACAAAGCCGGTGTTTCCCTCTCCCAGAGGCAACTGGGCCACCTCCAACCGCAGTGGAGGAAACCAGTGCAGAAACCAGTCCTGAAACCACTCCTGAAACAAGTCCTACAATCAGTCCTACAACCACCCCAACCACCACCGACACCACAACCACAACAACCACCACCACAACCACCACAACCACCACCAGCACCGCCGCCAGCACCGCCGCCAGCACCAGCGCCGCTGCCGAGAGGGCTCCGGCAGCCACCACCAGGCACGAGTTGGGTACTGAGCTTTCCTTCTCCTCTAACCCCTTTCTAACCCTACTGGGACCCTTCCCCGCCTCGATTCCTTGGGATAACGGGAAAATTGGAGCCATCCCACGGCTCTGGGATGGGAGTACGAGTTGAAATTTGGAGGGTTCTACACAATCTGAGTGCACAAGTGAGAATTTGGAGGGTTCTGTGAAATCAGGGTGTGCAAGTTGGAATTTGGAGTTTCTGTGGAATCTGAGAGAACAAGAATTTGGAGGGTTCTGTAGAATCTCAGTTTATCAGTGGGAACTTGGAGGTTCTGCGGAATCTGGGTGTACAAGTGGAAATTTGGAGAGTTTTGTAAAAGCTGGGAGTGCAAGTTGAAATCTGGAGGGTTCTGTAGAATCTGGAAGTACCAGTGGGAATTTGGAGGGTTCTTTGGAATCTGGGATCAGGTTGGAATTTGGAGGGTTGTGAAATCTGGGTGTACGGGTGGAAATTTGGAGAGTTCTGTAGAATCTGGGTGTACAAGTTGGAGTTTGGAGAGTTCTGTGAAATCTGGGAGTACAAGTTGGAATTTGGAGTGTTCTTTGGAATCTGGGAGTGCCAGTGGGTATTTGGAGGGTTCCACACCACCAGGGAACAACTCAGCCCCGCTGGGGGTGTGGTGATGCCGGATGCGGTTTGGGAAGAGGTGAAAAACCCTACAAACTCCCCCCAAAGTGTGATGTGGCGTTTAGAGCTGTTACAAACGGGTTCTGGTGCTCCTGCAGGAGATGTCAGCTCGGATTTAGCACCTCAGCTGTTAGCAAGGAGACCTGTCAGGATTTATCCGAGTCCTTGGGTTTATCCCGCTGCTCCCTGCACTGCCGGAGCCCCCGGGAACGCTGGGGAAGGGTGGGAGTTCAGCACCATCCCCGTCCCAGGCGTTTCCCAGATCTTCTCATATCATCAGGAGAAACAAACTCAGCTCTGGTGGGGAAATCTTTCCTCCTGGATGTGTTTGAGGGATAAATCTGAAAGGATTTATCTGGGGTTGAAACGCCAGGATAACGGAATTGACGGTTTATAAATAATTAGAGTTGTTCAAAAAATAAATTGAGCTAAAAAGGGAATGAAATCTGCATTAAAAAACTTGGGTGGGGTTTGGAGCAGCCTATGATAATGGAAAATGTGGACTGGGGGTGAAATGAGAAGAGTTTTAGGGTCCCTTCCTGCTCAAATGGGTCTGGGATGATTCTATGACTGAGCTCAAAGCCATTTCTCTATATTTTTGAATAAAATCAGTTTTAAATGCTTTAAAACCACCAAAACTTTCTGCAGGGGAGATCTGCAGAGAGCAGAGCAGGGAAAGAGGACAGGAGGAAATGAGGAACCTCCGGGGTCCCCATCCAGCCCTGACTGGGATTTAAGGGATTCCAGGTCACCCCACAGCGCCAGGTCCTTGCAGTGCCCTAAAGACCCCAAAATTGGCTTTTTCCAAGGGATTGTGGTGGTTAATCCCAGATTTATGGCATCAAAACACTGAAACACCTTGAGGAAAAATGACAATAAAACCCCAAGGTGTCACTTCTCTGCTGTCCCTTAAAACCCCACTAAAGTGTGGGATTGGCTCCCACTTCTGTAGGAACGGGACTCATCCCGAGCAACGTCGAGATCCCTTAACTTCAACCTCACACACGAGTGACCTCATTGTCCCACCGGGGCCACGGGGAAGTGACAATTCCCTGCCACTCCCAGCACTGGATCCGTGTTCATCCATGCAGGAATTCCAGGATGAGATTTCCCCGCTGGCCCAGATCCTCAGGGATGTGCCCCGGAAGAATTCCAGGATCAGCCGAGTGCCGTTGGGTTTAAACGCCCATAGAAATTCCCTAAAAATGTTGGGAATCCCGGAAAGAATCGATCCAGCCTTAGGCTGGGATTTGTTCATGCTTAGGCTGAGACCAAAGTGTTCGCTTCAGGTTTATGTAATGATTTTGAAAGGATTTTTTGAGGTTTTTGTGAGGTTTTAGTAAGGATTTGTGAGGTTTTGTAAGGATTTTGTGAAGATTTTTAAGAATTTTGTAGGTTTTTGTAAAGTTTTTTAAAGTTTTTCAAGGGTTTTTTGAAGCTTCTGTAAGGTTTTCGTGAGGATTTTGTAAGATTTTTAAAGGTTTTTATGATGCTTATGTGTTTTCATGAGGTTTTATAATGTTTTTGTAAGGTCTTTTTAATGGATTTTGTAAGGATTTGTGAGGTTTTTGTAAGGATTTTGTGACATTTTTTGTAAGGTGTTTGGAGGGCTTTTGAAGCTTTTTATGAAGGTTTTATGATGCTTATGTCTTTTTATGACATTTTATAAGGTTTTGGTACCGTTTTTTAATTGTTTGGAGGTTTTATAAGGTTTTGGTACCCTTTTCTATGGTTTTTGAGGTTTTGTAAGGCTTTTGTACCATTTTGTTATGGTTTTTTGAGGTTTTGTAAGGTTTTTGCCAAGTTTTGTAGGGTTTCTGTCAGGTTTTTGAGATTTTTCACCAGCTTTGACCTCTGAGCCAGGCCTAACCCCACTAAAGACTAACTCGTGTTCTAACCTGTCCCCCAGCTGCCAATGGATCGTCCATATGGGACATCAGAGCCATGGCAAACAGTAACTGGGCAAACATCACCTGGAGCCACAATTTCTCGGCAGGAACTGACTTTGTGGTTAAGTATATCACCAGTAAGCATCAGATCGCGTGGGGACTCTACGGGGTGGCTCTGCCCTTAGAGATCCTGCCAGCTCCCGCCCTTTCCTTGGATTTAATTCCATGATTCCATGGCCAGCTTGGAAAAAAAAAAAACAGAGGGGAAAACATGGTGGTTGTGGAGGTTGGGGTAGATCAGAGTTGGTTCTCCAGTGGTTCCCTCTCCGTGCGCCGACAGCCGTGGGGTTTGATGATCTTTGGGAATGTCGATGTCAATGGGAAGAGGTGGAGAACAGAGAGGAAAATGAAATTGATGGGAATTTGGAAGATGGGATTCCTGAACCTGGAGTTGGCAGAATCCTCTAAGATCCCAAACTTCCTCCTCGGTGTTCCTTAGCGTTGTACGGCTCCGTCCTGGGCTGGAAGCAGAGCCGGGGTCTCTGGGTTTGGTGCCGGTTTAGGGAGAGGTTTTTTGTCTTGTTGGTTGGTTTGGGGTTTCTGGAGAGGCAGTGCTGGCTGCTGCTCATCCCCGAGTTTATTTCCCAGCCCTCGCATCCGCTGCTGTGCTGGTCCAGAATCCCTGAAATTGTAATTCCAGGCAGGAAACCCCTCCTGCCATTCCAGCTTCCCTTAGGAGATGACCTTGAATTGTCCTTGAAACAATTCCCTGTGCAAAGCAGTGCCTGGCCTCCAAAATTCCCACATTTCAGGATATGCATGAGCTTGCCAGGCCCTAAATCCCAAATATCCCAGCTCCCAACCCACCCCTATTTTTTCCCAGTCACTGGGAAGCACAAGGAGCAAGCCCAGATGCTGAATCCATGCAGCAGCATCAATCCCTTGGGATTCCCTCTCCAGGGTTTGGCTGAGGGAGGAAATCTTGAAGATTTCTGCCCTTTCTGGACAGTCGTGGTAGTCCACCCTTTTTTGGTGGTATTTGAAGGAACAAAACCTCAAAGTCACAATTCTCAGTGGGTAACGACCCCAGCAGCTCCTTGTTCCCAGGGCAGTGACCCCAAACCAGCAGCTCCTTGTCCCCAGAGCCACATTATTCCTGCCTAATCCCAGGGATTTCATGGTGCCTTGCCTGCAATATCATGATCCCAAACCAACAGTTCCTTGCCTTGGGAAATGACCCCAAACCAACAGCTCCTTGTCCCCAGAGTAGTGACCCCAAACCAGCAGCTCCTTGGCTTTGGTATCAACCTCAAACCAGAAGTTCCTTGGCTCAGGAAATGACCCCAAGCCAGAAATTCCTTGTCTCAGTACTGACCCCAAACCAGCAGCTCCTTGGTTCAGGAAATTACCCCAAACAGCAGCTCCTGGGCTGTGGTGCCAACCTCAAACCAGAAATTCTTTGGCTCAGTACCAACCCCAAACCAGCAGTTCCTTGTGTCAGTACCGACCCCAAACCAGCAGCTCCTTCCCTCAGTACTGAACCCAAACCAGCAACACCTTGTCCCC
>JAWWEX010000117.1:3957489-3973115 GCA_035583215.1 Arremon brunneinucha | reverse complement strand
CATCCATCCATCCATCCATCCATCCATCCATCCATCCATCCATCCATCCATCCATCCATCCATCCATCCATCCTTTCTCACCCCCAAACTGGCAGCAGGGAGCCCAAACCGGGACAAACTGGGCCAAACTGGGCCAGGGGAAGCGACACGCCACCCTCAGGCCCCCTCCTGCCCGCGCACCGCCCGGCCCCCGGGAGCTTTGCCAATCGATAGAGACACTAATGCCTTAATTACTTTTCTCTAATTGCAGCCCATTAACCTGCGGCCAGCCCCGGCGCCCGCTGATCTCCCGACATCATTAACAGGAGCTGGGAAGGGCCGGAGGGTCCCAAATCTTCTGTTCCCACAATCTGAAGCTCCTCTCAGCACGGGCACCCTTCACCCAACACCTCGGGGTGTCCCGGGGTGTCCCTGTCACCTCCCCATTGTGTCACTCCACCGGAGCGCCCGAGAACAGCCAGCATTGTCCCGGGAAAGGCGCTGGAAGAGCCCCTGGGGCAAACCTGAGCCCCTCGGGCACAGCCACGGCCAAAGGGGGCTCGGGAACACCCAAAAACCCGAGAGTGACCCAGCCCAGCCGGAGCACCCCAAAATTCGGCTGTGCCGCGATTTCCTCGCGCGAATCCCATCCTGAGTTGTCTGAAGACACAGAAACCCACGGGTACCCACGGGTGGATTGTGTAATTACGGATCGATTGTGTAATCAGGGATATATTTAGGCACGGGGGGTGCACACACCCGGACCCACACAGGATTGGGGGGCTCTGGGGCTGCTCCCACCCCACAGCGAGGGGCTCCGACCCCTCCAACCTCCCCGGCCCCACACCTGCTCCGGCCCCGAGGGGGCTCTGCCGGTGGGCGCAGCAGGCGGAAGAGGCTGCGGGATGAATTATGCATCACCACCACGACGATGATGATGATGATGCTCCCCGAGCCTCTCTGCCTGCCCGCCTTGCTCTGTGGCAAGCGAGGTAAAAGCAAGGAGGAGGGAGGGAGAGAGTGGGGGGAGAGGAAAAAAAAAAATAAATAAATTAAAACCCCAACAATTCCCCGTCTCCAGGGAGCGGCGTGGTGGTTGGCAGCGAGCGAGGGAGCGCGCACGCAAGGAGGGAGGAGAGGGAGGAGCACATCCTAATGCAGAGATGCTGCAGTGGCTTTGGGCACACACATCCACCCTCGGCCAGCCACCAGGCGAGCGCTGCCTCGCAGCCCAGCCCCCGGCAGCCGCCAGGCCCCGCGGGCCCCCGGCTGATGCCCACGCAGCCCTCCCGCCGCAGGTAAGCGCTCTGTGCCGCTCTGCTGCACCCCGGAGCCATGGAGGGGGCTGCGGGTGGGTCTGAGCATCCTCCGGCCGGGGGGACGCTGCGGGGTCCCGGTGGGCTCCGAAGGGACGGGGACAGGAGCTGAGGGTGGTTCGGGCATTCCGGAGAGGATCCAGGGGTGGTTTGGGCATTCCGGGGTGGTTTGGGCATTCCGGAGAGGAGCTGAGGGTGTTTTGAGCATCCGGAGAAGAGCCAGGGGTGGTTTGGGCATCCGGAGAGGAGCCGGGGGTGGTTTGGTCATTCCGGGGTGCTTTGGGCATTCCAGAGAGGACCCAGGGGTGCTTTGGTCATTCCGGGGTGCTTTGGGCATCCGGAGAGGAGCCGGGGGTGGAGTTGGCAGGAGGCGGTGGCACTTGTGGCAGCGCTGCCTGCGCGGCCGAGGTCAGGGCGGCTGTCAGCAGAAATGTCTCTTACGTGGGGGAAAAAAAAAAAAAAAAAATCGGGGAATATTTCGGTTCTCAGCGATTGTCGCGAGGTTTTTTTTCCCGGCGCGTTCCGGCCCGAGGCACTTCGGGAGAGCGCTGGGAAAGGGGGGATCGGGTATTTCCAATGTGCTGGGGGGTTCTGCTGCCCAAAACTACTTCAGCACCCCCAGAAGGAGCGGGCAGAGCCCTGAGCAGCCCCAGGGGCTCCTCTGCAGGGAGGGAGTAGAGGGAGAGCCGTGATGTCCCAGTTCACCTTCCTGAGGGCAGATCCCAGGGCAGGGTGGGATTTGGGGGTGCTCCGGGGGGTTTGTGTGTCTGGGGCTGTGCCAAGCAGCGGATCCATCCCCCCATGGGCACGGAGGGCGCCCCACAATGAGGGCACCCCTCTGTTCCCATTCCCGAGGGATGAAAGCTGAGGGGATCATCCTGAGGCTCCTTCTCGTGTCTTCAAACTCCCCCGGCTCCCTCCTCACCCCACCCACGCTGACCCCAAAACTGCCCCGACCCCCAGCGGCCCCCAGCGTTATCCCGGCGTTCGGAGCGGGGCGGATTCCCGGCAGATCGCGGCTCTCCCGGGAAACACCGGTTGCTGTGAGGATGGGAGGCAGCAGCAGCCGGAGCTGCGAGAAATCCCGAGGCTTTCCCCGAGCCCGGCCCTGCTCCTCCCAGGCAGATCCAGCAGGAATTCCGAGGGCGCAAAGCTGGAGCACGGGGTCGCGCAGGAGATTTAGGATCAAGAAATGAACCTCTCCAGGCTGGGGATTTGAGATTTAGTGACACAACCCCAAAAACCGCTTGCTTTGCTCAGCTGCGGATCCCAAACTTTCCAGAATTCCTCAGAATTCCCAAAAACTCCAGAAAACGGGAGATGGAGAGGTCCTGTGAGCCCAGCTGCACTTGGGCTCAGGTAGAGTGAGACAAAGGGTTCCCAAAGCTCCTCTCCGTCCCCTGATTAATTCCCACAAAACTGAGCGAGCACTTTTATCCCTTTGGAATATTCGCCGAGGATTTGATGGTCTGGCTTAGGATTTTCTGCGCGGATTTACCACAAATAAACCAGAAAAGGGCAGAAAACTCAAACCGTGCGTTTAGGATTTCCCACAGCACGCGGAATTTTCACCCCACGGAAAAATGGGGATTCACGCAGAGCTGAGCCCGCGTTAAAGCCGTTAAAGGTGCGCTGGAAATTCCCAAAATCCAAATTAAAATATTTGAGGAGAGGCTGAGCCCTGCCGGGGTTTCTCTGGCAGTGGCACCGTGTCCCTGTCGCTGGCAGTGCCACCACCCCCAGAGGGGCACCTGGAGCCCCTGGCACCTCCGGGGGTCTCCCGGCAGCTCCGGGAGCCGCTCCCGCCTCAGCCGCATTCCCGGGATCGGGGCCGGCTCCCGGAGCCTGCACGGAGATCGGGGTGGGGCCCCAGGAATTTGGGATGGGGGTCTCAGGAAGATTGGGATGGAATTTTCAGGGAGATTGGGATGGGATTTCCAGGGAAAATTTGGGATGGGATTTTCAGGGAGTTTGGGATGGGATTTCCAGGGAAAATTTGGGATGGGGTTTTCAGGGAAATTGGGATTGGATTTCCAGGGAAAATTTGGGATGGGGTTTTCAGGGAGTTTGGGATGGGATTTTCAGGGAAAATTTGGGATGGGGTTTTCAGGAAAATTGGGATGGGGGTCTCGGGGAGATTTGAATGGGGTTTTCAGGCAGTTTGGAATGGGAGTTTCAGGGAAATATGGATGAGGTCCCAGGGAAATTGGGATGGGGTTTCAGAGAGCTCAGGATGGGTTTTCAAGGAGCTCAGGATGCGGTTTTCAAGGAACTCGGGATGAGATTTTCAAGGAGCTCGGGATGGGGTTTTCATGGAGTTTGGGCGGGGTTTTCATGGAGTTTGGGTGGGGTTTTCAAGGAACTCAGGATGGCGTTTTCAGGGAACCCGGGATGATGATTTCCCCGTCTCCCACGGGTTTGCTCAGTGCGGCTCTCCAGCTGCACAAAATCCCTTTCCCCGAATCCCAAATCTTTCATTTTCCATGAAAACACCCCCGGTCCCGCTGTAAAATCCAGGATCCCACTGGGACGATCCCAGGGAGCACCAGGGACATTCCCAGCCGGAGCCGGCTGTGAATCCCAACCCCAGCCCTGCCCAGCAATCCTGACCCTATATTGGAACATTCATTATCAACCGGGCAGCCATAAAAACCGGGAGGGACCAGGAAAATCTGTTTAGTGCTGATCCCTGACGAGGCTGGGAATGTTTGGAGCCCAAACCCCAAACCCAGGAGCAGGAGAGGAGGTTGGACACGGGTGTGGAGCATCCCAAGGAGCAAAAACCCGGCAGCACCGCCGGGAGCAGCCGCAGCGATTTTAACCCCAGTTTGACCAGTACAAGCACCCAGCGCTGCACTGGGAGGGCTGAGGAGCTCGGGGAAGCTTTGGAAGATCCCTGGAGCCAGACAGGCATCCCCAAACCCCAAAACATTGTGAAGGCGCTCGCTGTTTGATTAGGTCTCCCATTCCCAACCCCTTCTCCAGGAGGTTTCCCCAGCTCCCAGCTCGCTGTTCCCGGCTCCCAGGAGCGCTTCCAGCGGCCGGGAGGGGCTGGAGGAGGTGGGAGCTATTTATACCTGAGCACAGCACAGCACAGCAAAGCGCCGCCGCTCTGACGCCACCACAGCGCGGGAGGAGCCCGGGATAGTCCCGGCTTTAGGCCGAGCTTCCCCGAGCTGAACCGGGCCTGGAGAGGGCGGCGGGAAGGGGGAATGGGGGGTTTATTATGGGGAGGGGGCTCAGCTCCGTCCTGGCTGCCTGAAAATCCCGCCCGGCCCAGGGAGGATCCAACAAGAGCAGCCGGGATTTCCCGGGAAAATGGAACATTTCCCGGGAAAATTGAATATTTCCAGGGTAAATTGGACATTTCCGGGGAAAAAGGAACGTTTCCCCAGAGGGGTTGGCAGCAGGGGAATGCGCCTATGGGAATATCCCTGGCTTTAACCAGGATTTGGGGCCGATGTCGCCTCCCGAATTCCCGCTGGGAGTCACCCCTGGGTGGATTTCCAGAGTTCCAGACTCATTCTGGCTGCTCTGGGCTGAGCTTTGAGTCGGAACTCGAGTCTGGCTTAACACCAGGCCCATGCCCAGCCTGGGGGGAATTCCCTTCCCGAGCCAAAATTCCCCCATCCCTGGGGGCTGGAGATCCATGGAAAAGTCTCCTGGCTCTTCCCGCTGGTCCCCTTGGCTTTGTCATTGTCCCAAGGCTTTTTTCAGGGCTGAGCCACCCGGGGGTCCCGAGTCCCACTGGAGGTGACCCAAACCCAGAACTCCCAGGAGCTCCAGCTCCAAATCCCTGGGAATTTTCCAAGGGATATTTGAGTAGCTCGGGTTGTAATTCCATTTCACCCCAGGAGGCACGGAGGAGAGAGATGGGAATGGGTTTGTTTGGGGAGGAAAAAAACCAGTTAAAACATAAATAAATATCAATATAAATAATAACAATATGATTATGTATATAAATATAAAGTATAAATATAACTATATATACTAAATATATAAAAATATAAATATATATAATAAATCTAATATATATATTATAATATATATACTATATATATTTATACTAAATATAAATATGATTTTTAAAGGGAAACTAACTCACTGCAAAGCTCGGATGTTAAATTCACTCTGCCCAGAGCAGGAAAGTCCCACTCATAATAAAATACACTTTTTTTTTTTTCACAATTGGATTTTCCCCCCAAGCCCACCCCGCCCACTCCCCTTTCCATGTCCGGACCAAAGGCACCTCCCGGCTTTGTCTCCTGCACAAAGGGAGAGTTTGGATCAAAAGGAAACTCCCCCAAGCTCTGGGAAGAGCCCAGAACTGTGACCAATTATTCAGGAAAAGCACTTCCAGGATCAGGGTCTGCTTGGGGTGACAAACTCCACCCCAAGCCCCTCTTTTGGTCCTCATTTGGAGCCTTCCTCCCTCAGGATGGGTTTGGAGTGGCCCAGAATTCCTGCAGGACCTGGAGGTGCGGACAAATCCAACCCAAAAAAGCTCTGGGAAGGGCTGAATGCAGAGTTTCCCTCTCGATCCACCCCAGATTTCCAGGAGGAAAAACCCGTGACAATGAATCCATTTGTCCCTCCCCAGCCACGCTGTGCCAGGATGGACACGATGTCCCCAACCTTGGGAAGGTTCTGAGAGTCAGAATCCAGGGGACATCACACGCCTGTCCTTTCCTTTTTATCCCCTGAATAGAAGAGGCACAGGAGGAATCGTGGCCGGAGCGATCCCTCCCCGGGGAATGCTGCGGCAGAAGGAGCTGCCCCACTTAATCCCAAATGCTCCTCCGGTGGCTGAGAGCAGGGGATGGAATTACACTGATTTATCCCGGTAATGGATAGCGCTGAACGCGGCGTCTCCTGCCAAAATCCACCCCTGACCTTCCCAAAATCCCGCTGGAATCGTCCTCCAGAGGATGCAGCTCTGCAGTCAGAGCTGGGGGGGCTGTTCCAGGCTGTTCCCCCTCTCCAAATCTCCCCGAGCTCCCTGAATCTGCCTCCCTGATCAAGGATCGCTCCCAGATCCGGAGGGAAGGGATCCTGGGGAGCTCTCCATCCCAAAGGGAAGGGATCCTGTGGAGATCTCCATCCCCAAGGGAAGGGATCCTGTGGAGATTTCTGCTCCCACAAGGAAGGGATCATGTGTAGCTCTCTGCTCCCAAAGGGAAGGGATCATGTGGAGCTCTCCATCCCAGAGAGAAGGGATCCTGTGGAGCTCTCCATCCCAAAGGGAGGGGATCATGTGGAGCTCTCCATCCCAAAGGGAAGGGATCCTGTGGAGATTTCTGCTCCCAAAAGGAAGGGATCCTGTGGAGCTCTCCATCCCAAAGGGAAGGGATCCTGTGGAGCTCTCCATCCCAAAGGGAAGGGATCCTGTGGAGATCTCCATCCCAAAGGGAAGGGATCCTGTGGAGATCTCCATCCCAAAGGGAAGGGATCCCATGGAGCTTTCAGTCCTGGAGGGAAGGGATCATGTGGAGCTCTCCATCCTGCCCCATTCCCAAAGGGAAAGGATCTTGTGCAGCTCTCCATCCTGCCCCAGTCCTGGAGGGATCCTGTGGAGCTCCCCATCCCAGAGAGATGGAATCATGTGGAGATCTCCATCCCAGAGAGATGGGATCCTGTGGAACTCCCCATCCCAGAGAGAAGGAATCATGTGGAGATCTCCATCCCACCTGGCTCCAGAGGGAAGAGATCGTGTGCAGCTCTCCATCCTGCCCCATCCCAAAGGGAAGGGATCCTGTGGAGTTCTCCATCCTGCCCCATTCCCAGAGGGATTCTGTGGACCTCTCCATCCCAGAGAGAAGGGATCATTTGGAGCTCTCCATCCTGCCCCAGTCCTGGAGGGATCATGCGGAGCTTCCCATCCCTCCCGATCCCAAAGGGAAGGGATCTTGTGGAGTTCTCCATCCTGCCCCATTCCCAGAGGGATCCTGTGGAGCTCTCCATCCCTCCCAGCTCCCAGTGGGAAGGGACCGTGTGGAGCTCTCCATCCCAAAGAGAAGGGACCATGTGGAGCTCTCCATCCCAAAGAGAAGGGATCATGTGGAGCTCTCTGCTCCCAAAGGGAAGGGATCATGTGGAGCTCTCCATCGCTCCCGGAGGTATCGGTGACAGCCTCCATTAGCGGCGGTGACAGATCCCCTCTCAGGACACCAGCAGGCTCTCGGGTGTCTGTCAAAATACCCCGGGAACAGGGGAAAAACTGCTCCCTGTGGCCCTTCCCTAATTAAGGAAGGGAGCAGGGCTCAATGTCCAGTGCAGAATGTTCCAGAGCTTTGGAGGAGCTGCGGGTCAGAACCAGGGTCAGGAGCTTGGGGTTGGATCCAGGACCAGGAGCCTGAGGTCAGAATAATCCAGGGAATGTCAGAGAAATTCCCTGGATTTTGGAGCTGCCCCAATGAGCCCCCAATCCCAGGAGAGAGGACAGGCCCAGCTCTGACCTCCTTCTGCTGCCTCCTCTTTCTGGAAGAGATTTCAGCTGGCAGGGAGTGAGTTTAGATGGGATATCGGGAGGAATTAGTGGCTGTGAGGGTGGCGAGGGGCTGGGATGGAATTCCCAGAGAAGCTGTGGCTGCTCCATCCGTGGAAATGCCAAGGCCGGGTTGGAGCCACCTGGGATAGTGGAAGATGTCATGGGCAGGAATGGGGAGGAATTTAAGGTCCCTTCCCACCCAAACCAGTCTGAAATTCCACAAAAAATAACAAAATCCAGCTTTCCCCCTCTCTTTCCTGTTTGTTTTCAAAGTGTGAGGGGGAGAGGGAACAAAGAGAGCAGAGCTGCAGCTCCCGGGGCTCAGCAGAGGATTCAGGCTCGGAAAACAGGGCTGGAGCAAAAACCCCCCGAGTGTGATTTGCAGCCGCTGGTGCAGGAACATCTCCCGCCTCTCCCAAAGCCTCTCCCAAGCCCCGGGGCGAGGGAACTGCGGAGATTTGGAAAAGTCAACTCATTAATTAGCGCAGGGCTGGCATCTCCCGGCTCAAAGCTGCCCCTTGTCCCCAGGGCGGAGGGACAGGCCAGCGGAACAAAGGGACAGTGTTGGCAGCCGGGCCGTGGGCTCGGGACGCTGTTTGGGGCAGGATTCTCGGTGACATCAAGTGACTCCATGTGACCGAGCCGCTCCGGGGCTGCTGGAACCAGCGGCTGCTGCGTGGGAGCGGCTCCCGCCCCGCTGGGCACTGTCCCCAAATTCCCTGTCCCTGTCACAGCTCGTCCCCAAATTCCCTGTCCCTGTCACAGCTCGGGGCTCTCCCACCTGGAGCTGCCGCCTCCCTCTGGCAGCTGCTCCTCCCTCCCGGCCAGGGGAGATAAAGGAGCTCCGGCTTTATTTTGGGGCTGTCAGGGAACAAACTCCCTGCAGGGCTGAGGACGGCTGTCACCTCTCTGTCCTCTCCTGCCTGTCCCCTTTGTCCCCTCCTGTCAGTTCCCTCTCTGTCCCTTCCTGCCAGTACCCTCTGTCCCCTCCATCCCCTCTCTGTCCCTTCCTGCCTGTCCCCTCTCTGTCCCCTCTCTGTCCCCTCTTTGTCCCTTCATGCCAGTTTTCTCTGTCTCCTCTCTGTCCCCTCCTGCCTGTTCCCTCTGTCCCCTCCTGTCAGTTCCCTCTCTGTCCCTTCCTGCCTGTCTCCTCTGTCCCCTCTCTGTCCCCTCCTGTCCTCTCCTGACAGACCCCTCTGTACCCTCCTATCAGTCCCCTCTGTCCCCTCTGTCCCTCTCTGTCCCCTCCTGCCTGTCCCCTCTCTGTCTTCTCCTGTCAGACCCCTCTGTCCCCTCTCTGTCCCCTCTCTGTCGCCCCTCTGTCCCCTCCTGCCAGTCCCCACTGTCCCCTCTCTGTCCTCTCCTATCAGTCCCCTCTGTCCCCTCTCTGTCCCTTCCTATCAGTCCCCTCTGTCCCTCTCTGTCCCCGTTCTGTCCCCTCTCTGTCCCCTCTCTGTCCCCTCCTGCCTGTCTCCACTGTCCCCTCTCTGTCCCCTGCCTGGCTCTCGGTGCTGGGCTCTGCTCTGGGCACTGGGATCCGGCCCTCGAACCCAGACAAGACAAACCCCAAGGATTTCGGGATGGCTTTTGGGATGGATTTTGGGATGGATTTCGAGATGGATTTTGGGATGGATTTGGTGATGGATTTTGGGATGGAATATGGGATAGATTTTGGGATGCATTTTGGGATGGATTGATTTCGGGATGCATTTTGGGTTGGATTGATTTCGGGATGGATTTTGGGACGCTGGCGGCAAACCCTTCTCTCCGGGCGAGGACACAAAGAGCCCGGCTGGTTCCTGCAGCCCGAGCCGGGCTCTGCTGTTTGCTCAGGTGCTGCTGGTAATGAGGGGGGGTTGGGAAGGGGCCGAGCATCCCGGGGGATGCGCTAATCCCTGCTCCGGGGGCTCGGGGCGGACAGATGGGCAGGGACGGGAGCGCAGGCAGCACCAGCTGGAGCAGGGGGATGAGCAGCAGGAGCGGCCCGGGAGCTCTTGGCAGCATCTTCAGCTCCTTGCGGGGCGTTCTGGGGAGGGCAGCGGGAAATGAGGCCCTGCCGGGCTCCGGGAGAGCTCCGTGAGCCGTTTCCAAAGGGTTTGTTAACAAAGAGGGAGAAACCAGCCCGAAATCCCGGCTGGAGATCCGGGGGTGGGGCTGCTCCCACAGAGGGCTCAGGGCTGCACAAAGAGCTCAGGGTTTGGTTGGGGGGTGATTTTTGGGAATCTTTTGGGATCACAGGAGGCTGTGGAAGGGATTGGAAAGGCCATAAGGAGATGGCCTGGCAGTTAAAGAGTTTCCATTAAAGATTCCTTTGTCACAGAATTCCCAAATCCTGGAGTGATTTGGGTTGGGAGGGACCTTAAAACCCGCCCAGTGTCACTCCTGTCATGGCAGGGACACTTTCCACTGTCCCAGGCTGCTCCAAGCCCCGTCCAACCTGGCCTGGAACACTTCCAGAGCTGGAGAATCCTGTTCCAGGGCATCCCAACCCTCACCAGCCAAGAATTCCTTCCCAATATCTTCATTATTTTCACAAAAACCCGAGTTATTCCCCAAATTATTCCCCCAAATGATTCATGATTTTCACAAAACTCCCCAAATTATTCCCCAAATTATTCCCCAAATTATTCATGATTTTCACAAAACCCCCAAATTATTCCCCAAATTATTCATTATTTTCACAAAACACCCAAATTATTCCTCCCTTCTCACTCCCCACCAATATCCCCCATGCTTCTGCCTTGGTGTTTTCCACCAGAAACGCTTGGAAATGAGAGTTTATGGAGGAGGGGAGAAGAATGAGAAATAGCAAAGGACGAGGGACAACAATTCCACTCTCTGATTGTCCCCTCCCATGGGGACAAAAAGAGCTCCTTCAGCAGCTCCTGCTCCTCTGGGCACCACTGGAATTCTGCCCTGGAGTGAGTCTCACTTGGGCTGGTGGCCAGCGGGGAGGCACAGCTGGACTGTGGAGCCTCTGGAACAGCAGCCCCATGGAATATCTGAGACTGGAAGGGCCCCTCTGACCCCAGAGCCTCTGGAATTGCAGTTCCATGGAATATCTGGGGCTACAAGGGTCCTGTTGACTCTAGAATAACAGTTCCGTGGAATATCTGGGGTTGGAAGGGCCCCACTGACCCCAGAGCTTCTGGAATTGCATCCCCATGGAATATCTGGGGCTGGAAGAGTCCTGCTGACTCTGGAATTGCAATTCCATGGAATATCTGGGGTTGGAAGGGCCCTGCTGATCCCAGAGCCTCTGGAATTGCAATTCCATGGAATATCTGGGGCTGAAAGGTCCCTGTTGACTCTGGAATTGCATGCCCATGGAATATTTGGGGCTGGAGGGGTGCCTCTGATCTCAGAGCCTCTGGAATTGCAGTTCCATGCAATATCTGAGGTTGGAAGGGCCCCACTGACCCCAGAACTTCTGGAATTGCATCCCCATGGAATATCTGGGACTGGAGGGGCCCTGCTGACCCTGGAATTGCAGCCCTATGGAATATCTGGGGCTGGACGGGTCCTGTTGACTCTGGAATTGCAGTCCCATGGAATATCCAGGGTTGGAAGGGTTCTGCTGACCCCAGAGCTTCTGGGATCACAGCCCCATGGAATATCTGGGGCTGGAAGGGTCCTGCTGACTTTGCAGTTGCATCCCCATTGAATATTTTGGGTTGGAAGGGTCCTGCTGACCCCTGAGCCTCTGGAATTGCAATTCCATGGAATATCTGGGGTTGGAAGGGTTCTGCTGATCCCAGAGCTTCTGGGATCACAGCTCCATGGAATATTTGGGGCTGAAAGGGCCCTGCTGACCCCAGAGCCTCTGGAATTGCAGCTCCATGGAATATCTGGGGCTGGAAGGGCCCTGTTGACTCTGGAATTGCAGTTCCATGGAATATCTGAGTTTGGAAGGGCTCCACTAACCCCAGAGCCTCTGGAATCAGAGCCCCATGGAATATTTTGGGCTGGAAGGACCCTGTTGACCCCACTGTGTGTCCCCCCAGGGCCGCCGTCCCCACGCGCCCGTAGAGGCTCCGCAGGACCCGGCGCAGGATGGGAGGCACCGCTGGGCTCATCCACACCTCCCTGGCCGTCGGCACCTTCCTGGGTAAGAGATTCCCACGGGAGGGACTGGAGGAGGCAGGAAAATCCCTCGGGATCCACCGGGAACCTCCTGCCCGTGGGATGGAACCTCCTGCCCGTGGGATGGAACCTTCTGCCCGTGGGATGCGGGCGCTGCTGGATCCCAAATCCCCGCGTGGTTTGGGATGGGCTGTCCCATGTCTTTGCTATTCCCAGTATCCCTCTGGGCCAGGAGTGTTTGAGAAAATTCCCCCTTTCTAAACCCAAATTTAAGGAAGTGCAGGAGGAATTTCTTGCAGTCATTTCCTTCATTCATGGGGAGTAGGATTCATTCCATTCCCCATCCCGCTTTTCCAGGAATTCCTTGCTGACCATACCCCGAAGAGATCCCCCTGCTCCTGAGGGAGCATTTCTGGATGCCAGGGAGGATTTCTGGATCTCAGGGAGAAATTCCAGATCTCAGGAACGTTTCTGGGTTTCAGGGATCATTTCCAGATCTCAGGAACATTTCTGGGTTTCAGGGATCATTTCCAGATCTCAAGGACAATTTCTGGATCTCAGGGAGAATTTCTGGGAATCAGGAAGAAATTCTGGATCTTAGGGACCATTTCCACATCCCGGGGAGAAATTCCAGATCTCAGGGACATTTTTGGATGTCAGGGACCATTTCTGGATTTTGGGGACCATTTCCAGACCTCAGGGACCATCCCTAGACCTCAAGGAGAAGGTCTGGATCTCAAGGACCATTTCTGGATTTTGGGGACGATTTCTGGATTTGGGGAACATTTTCCATACCTCAGGGCCCACCCCTGGACCTCAAAGACCATTTCTGGATTTTGGGGATGATTTCTGGATTTGGGGAGTTTTTTCCAGACTTCAGGGCCTACCTCTAGATCTCAAGGACCATGTCTGGATTTTGGGGACGATTTCTGTATTTTGGAGACCATGTCCAGACCTCAGGGCCCATCCCTGGCTCTCGGGGAGGCTCAGGCTGCTCCCTGCAGGTCCCTTTTCCGCAGGGAGACATTTCCTCTCCAGCTGAGCCTGGCTAATGTCCTCCAGCCAATCCATCAGCCCGGGCAGAGCCTGCTGGCCCATCCTCATAAATATCTAATTACCTTTTAATGTTCTTTGCATCCCTGAGGAGGCCCAGGCAGGGGGAGCTGCCCTGGATCCAGAGGCAATTATCCCGCTAGGAAATTAGCCTGACCCCAGAGCTAGACTTGGGGTCTCTCAACAACCACCTGAATTCAGGCAAAAACCCCAAAAATCGCACCCTGGGAAGCCTGGGAGGGCGATTTTCACTGAGTTTTGGCTGGTGGTGCCATGGAGATCCGAGGGGGAAATCCTGGGAATACGAGGAGGGATTGGGACAAAAGGATGGAAGCGATGGATGAAGCTCAGGGAAATGTTATGGAGTGGGAAAAGAGCCAAAACCTCCAGGTCTGGAGGGAGATTTAAATATTTAAAGCTTCTGAAGTGCACAGAGACCACTCTAAAATCCCAAACTTTTGTTCAGTTGGGAAAACCTCTGGAAAATCTGGGAATCCAAGCCCTGACCTTTTGTTCCTCAGGAAGCTGCTCGTTAAAAACAACCCAAAATAAAGCCTGGGTTCCTCAGAGAGCTGATCCTCAAAAAAGCCCAAATCCATTTGGATTCTGGGCATAAAACTCCGGAAAAAGCAATTTATTGGCCACCTCCCTGCTGTGATCCAGGGCTGTGCTGTGGATGACCTCAGAAAAAGGAATTCAGCTTGGAAAATGTTCCACGGAGGAAATTCATCATTTCCTGGGCTCAGCACAAAGTGCAGCCTCCTGCACACCTGGGCTTTCAGCAAATTCCTAAAAATATCCCAAAAAATATCCCAAAAGGGAGACTTTGGAGTCACCTCCCTGCAGTTGCTACTGCAAATCTTCATTTTCAGGTGTTCTGCTTTCACCTGTTTCTCACGATGTTGGGGTTAATTATCATTTTCCCCGATACTGAAGGTTATTCCAGAGGCATGGTGAGGTTTTTCCTGTCATTCCAGCTCTCCCAGCTGGTTGGAACATGGAAAATTCCCAGCTGGTCACTCCTCTCTTTTGAAATTTAACTTTAAAATCTTAATTTTGTGCCTGTCTTCTCCCTATTTTCCAAATGCCAGAGCTCATGAACAGATCCTGTATTGTCAACATTAAAAATTGGGAATTCTGGGATGAATGGAAAAAAAAATTGGGAATTCTGGGCAGAATGGGCCCAGATCAGTCTCGGAACTCCTGGGGTTTATCAGTTCTTACTTTTAACCTTATCCCCACCTCGTAACTGTTTAATTACTGCCTTAATCAACCTCTGATTCATTTAATGAGCGAAATCCAAGCGTTTCACCCCCAGCATCTTGGAATTGTGGATTAAAATTCACTTGAACCCCTGGCATCGATTCCAAGTGGGAAAATCGATGCCTGGCACTGGCAGCCACAACCTTGGCAGGGACAAAGGGACAGCAGAGGAGAGCGAGGGGACACAGGCTCCAGGTGGGATCAGGAGGGAGGATGAGCCTGATTTGGCTTGATTGGAATAAAAAAAATCCCACGGGAAACGGGCAGGGATGGGAGTGGTACCAATAGATATTTTATTTGTTAAATAAATAGAAATTATTTACCTTATGCTCCCTAATTAATCTCAAAATTAAAGCTGCTCAGCCTGGATCCCGCCACCGCCATCTATCAGAGCACAATTAACTCATCTATCAGCACTCAATTAATTCTTTCTCATTAATTCCCCATTAACTCATTATTGCTTGCCCCTCAGTCAGCAGAGTTTATTCCAGCCGGGACTCCCTCAGCACTGACCCGAACGGGGAGAGGATTTCCAGCTTTTCTTTTAGGAAAGGAACCATCCTAGATGGAGAGGGGAAATGACCCCAAACCTGCTGCTTTTCCTCAATTCCGAACAACCCCAAACCCGCTGCTTTTCCTTAATTCCAAAGAATCCCAACTTGGTGCCTCTCCCTGTGCCGCTCTGGGGACCATCCCGAGAGCACATCCAAAGGGGAGAGGATTTCCAGTTTTCCCTTTAGGAATGGAACCATCCTAAAAGGAAAATAGCTTTGGCTGGGAGGGGAAATGACCCCAAACCCGCTGCTTTTCCTTAATTCCAAAGAATCTCAGCTTGGTTCCTCTCCCTGTGGGGACCATCCCGCGAGCACATCCAAACGGGAGATTTCCATCTTTTCCTTTAGGAACAGAACCATTGTAGATGGAAAATAGCGCTGGCTGGGAGGGGAAACAACCCCAAACCCACTGTTTTCTTCAATTCCAAAGAATCCAATCCCAGCTTGGTGCCTTTCCCTGTGTAGCTCTGGGAACCATCCCACGAGCACATCCAAATGAGAGGATTTCCAGCTTTTCCTTTAGGAACGGAACCATCCTAGATGGAAGGGGGAAACAGCCCCAAACCCGCTGCTTTTCCTCAATCCCAAACAATGCCAAACCCGCTGCTTTTCCTCAATCCCAAAGAGCCCCATCTCGGTGCGTCTCCCTGTGGGGACCATCCTGCGAGCACATCCAAACAGGAGATTTCCATCTTTCCCTTTAGGAATGAAACCATTCTAGAAGGAAAACAGCACTGGCTAGGAGGGAAAACAACCCCAAACCCACTGCTTTTCCTCAGTTCCAAACAACCCCAAACCCGCTGCTTTTCCTCAATTCCAAACAACCCCAAACCCGCTGCTTTTCCTCAATTCCAAACAACCCCAAACCCGCTGCTTTTCCTCAATTCCAAA
>JAWWEX010000117.1:3933743-3954989 GCA_035583215.1 Arremon brunneinucha | reverse complement strand
GCCCAGGGGGGTTTGGAGTGCCCATCCCTGGAGGTGGCACTGAGTGCTCAGGGTGGGGATCGGGCACAGCTGGGACTTGATGATCCCAGAAGGATTTTCCACCCTCAACATCCCACAATTCTGAGATGTTCCACCCCTCCCAGGGCACAGCTCAGATCCAAATCCACCTCCAGCTGGAAATCCACTGGGTTCTGTCCCATGAGCGTGGCCGTGGGGATCTATCCCGTTTTTCCCTGCAGGTGGAAGATGAACGGCACGGAGCTAAAGCTGGAGCCGGATTCCCGCTACAGGCTGGTGGCCGGGGATTTGGTGATCAGCAACCCCGTGAAAGCCAAGGATTCCGGCTCCTACCAGTGCGTGGCATCCAACTCCAGGGGCACCGTGGTGAGCAGGGAGGCCTCGCTCCGCTTTGGCTGTAAGTTTGGCACCGCCAGGTAAATTAAACACAAGCCCAGTTAGGCTGGGCTTAAACAGAGCCTGCCTGGGAAAAGGCTGGAGAGAATCTCTCCAACACATCGTCCCATGGAGAAATCTCCTGGCACTTCCATAGAAATTTGGAGAATTTGGAGATTTATGGACAAAGCCAATGATATTTTTGGATCTCCCACCCGAGGAGAGGCAGAGAAAGCACAGAGGTTCCTCCAGCTGTATTTTCCTGTCCGAGTTTCACTCTGCCTGTTCAGTTTTGCAGGAATTCTCAGCAGAAGAGCGGGACCCCGTGAAGATCACCGAGGGCTGGGGGGTGATGTTCACCTGCAGCCCCCCACCCCACTACCCAGGTAAGGGGGACACAGCAGAGCATGGGGCTCGCAGGTTTTCTGGGAATTCCATGGAAGGAAATTTGGGATTAATTCAGAGTTTGTAACACAACAAAGCAGAGACAGGACACATTGGTGTGTCCATGCAAGGGCCAATTCCAGCTGGGAATCCCACTGGATCCATCCCAACCAGGAAGACACAACAACAAGAGCAGTTGATTCCCTTTTCCTCCCATGGAAAGACCAATTCTAGAAGGGAATCCCCCTGGGTCCATCCCACCCAGGAGGAAAAAAACAGCGCAGTCAGTTCCCTTTTCCTCCCATGGAAAGACCAATTCCAGCCTGGAATCCCACCTGGGAGAACAAACCAATCCAGTTCATTCCTTTCCTTTTCCCCTCAGGTTTATCCTACCGGTGGCTCCTGAATGAGTTCCCCAATTTCATCCCGGCCGACGGGAGACGTTTCATCTCCCAGACCACGGGCAACCTCTACATTGCCAAGACAGAGGCCTCGGACCTGGGCAACTACTCCTGCTTTGCCACGAGCCACATGGACTTCATCACCAAGAGTGTCTTCAGCAAGTTCTCCCGCCTCAGCCTGACTGCAGAGGGTCAGTGCTCTTGAGTTGTCCCAAAAATACCAATTCTTATGGGAAAAATCTGAATTAATAAACCCCGCAAAGCATTTGGGGACAGTTCCCAAGTCATCCTCCAGCCTCTCTTAAGAGCTTCAAAAATATGGATGGGGCTGGGATGGGAGGGAAACAGCTCTCTCTCCAAGATTCCCTGTTTCCACTCCAACAGTGTGGTTTCTCTATTTTTAAAGGATAATTCTGGTACAGGGAAAAGGGAATTAAAGAGGAGGAAGGCCTGGATGGACACGGACTGGAGCAACCTGGGGTAGTGGAAAGTGTCCCTGTCCATGGCATGGGTGGGACTGGATGGCCTTTAAGGACCTTCCAACCCAAACCATTCCAGGATTCTGGGGAATCCAGAATTCTCAGGAATTGTGGAGCCCTGAGATCTTATAAAAGAGATTTTTAGAGACTTAGCAAGAGCTGTCTGAAAAAGAAAATGAAACCTCTGTCCCCTCACTCAAATGGGTTGGGAAGTCACCTCATGGCTCTCTCTGCCCTTTGAGACCCGCCCTGGGTGGCATTTCGGTGTCACCCAGGTCCCCTGAGCGGTGTTTTCCCCGTGGCAGATGCCAGGCAGTTCCCACCCAGCATCAAGGCCAGGTTCCCGGCAGACACCTACGCTCTGACCGGGCAGGTGGTGACCCTGGAGTGCTTCGCCTTTGGAAAGTGAGTGCAGCTCCACGTGGATTGGGATTGGGATTGGGATCGGGATCAGGATCGGGATCGGGATTGGGATCGACATTGGGATTGGGATGGGATGGGCAGAACTTCCACACCTCCAATGGAAGACCAGAGATGGAGGGAAATGGGAAAAGGGAGGAGCTGGCCAAAGCCAAGGCCCAGTGGGACAGGACCAGGGTGGCCACACAGGGATTGAGCTCAGCCCGGATTCACCGGCTCGGCTTTTCCGCAGCCCCGTGCCCCGGATCAAGTGGAGGAAGCTGGATGGGCCACAGTCCTCCAAGTGGATTGGCAGCGAGCCCCTGCTGCAGATCCAGCAGGCTGGATTTGAGGATGAGGGGACGTACGAGTGTGAGGCGGAAAACGCCAAAGGGAGAGACACCCACCAGGGCCGCATCATCATCCATGGTAATGCATCCAAACTCATCCCTTATCCAAGGGGACACACCAAACATGTCCCTTATCCAAGGGAACACATCTAAACACATCCTTTATCCAAGGGGACACACCAAACTTGTCCCTTATCCAAGGGGACACATCCAAAAATGTGTTCTTCACCCAGGGAACAGATTAAACATGTGTTCTTCATCCAAAGAACACATTAAACACGTGTCCTTCACCCAAGGAACACATTAAACACATGTCCTTCACCCAGAGAACACATTTTAACTTCCCAGAGCACACCAAGGTGTCCCAGGCAATGGTCCAAGGCTTTGGGACTAAAACCACCCCCTCTAATCCTGCCCCTTCCCAGCCCTAATTAAAGGTGTTGCAAAGCCCCAACCAGGACCTGCAGGGATCAGGGAAACCTTTCCTTGGTGGGCACATTTGGGCTGAGGCAAGGAGAGAGAGAGAGACAGAGCTCTTAACAGGCTCTAAAATCATCACAGCAAACATCAGGGAACCAGGGAAGGAAGGAAAGTGCTAAAAATCAAACTTGGCTTGCGCTCAAGATCCTCTCCAAGCCTGAGGAGCTCCCACCAGGGGTAACGCTCTGAGCTGTTGAGCAGATCCAGTCAAATTAAAAAACTTGAGCTGGTTACCTCATCCTGATCCCAGTTTTTCCTGAAGTTCAGAAATGGTCTGAAGCTGAGAGATGGAGGATTTAGAGGAGATATCAGAAAGAAATTCTTTACTGTCAGAGAGTGAGGCCCACAGGGTGGATGGGGATGGTGGCACAAGGGCTGTGGCTTCCCCATCCCTGGAAGTGTTCCAGGCCAGTCTGGATGGCACTTGGAGCAAGCTGGGATGGTGGAAGGTTTTCCTGCCCAAGGCACTGGAGTTCCTTTCCAACCCAAACCATTCCATGATTTGATGGTTCAGGAATGGCTGAATTTACTCTTAAGAAGAGAAACCAATTCCTCAGCCCTGGATTCTGCCCTGGTCTTGCGCAGCAGGACCCGGCCGTGCCTCTCACTGCACAAAAGGCCGGGGCGGTTCCCGTGGCAGATCCCGCTGTGCCAACGACTGTGCCGGCAGCGCTGGCACCGGGACATCCTTCTGCCAGCCTGGCACCGCCACCTCTCAGCTGAGCTCCTTGGCTCTGCCCTCTCTCTCTTGTCCCCTGCAGCCCAGCCCGACTGGCTGGACGTGATCTCGGACACCGAGGCCGACATCGGCTCCGACCTGCGCTGGAGCTGCGTGGCCTCGGGCAAGCCCCGGCCCACGGTGCGGTGGCTGCGGGATGGGCAGCCCCTGACGTCCCAGGTACCTCCTCAGCCAGCTCTAACCCCGCTCCTCCAGCCCCAGCCCCTCCTCCTGCCTCGCTCCTGCATCCCCGCCCCGGTTCTCACCCCGCATCCCCCTTCCATGTGCCCCCATCGGGCTGCGAAGCGATGGCACCATCCCCGAATCCCCTCTCCCGGCGCTGCCATCCCAGCCATTGCTTCGAGCAGCTGCAGGGACTCACAGCCGGCCAGCAGGGAGGACAAACAGCCCCTCGTGCCTGTCCTGGTGTCACCTGCACGCTGCTGCTCAGGTGTCTCGGCAAGCAGAGCACGGCAACGCGGGGGAGTGACCGCACAGACATAAAAAAATTCCTGAGTTTTCCCCCATGGAAAACCAGGCCACCCCAAGGAGTCTGTGGTGAAACTCAACCCCGACCCAGCCGAGGACCGAGTTCCATTTTTATTTTTTTTTGTTTTTCTCATCTAATGGGTTCATCCTCTTGTTTGCACAGAACCGCATCGAAGTGAGCGGTGGAGAGCTGAGATTTTCCAAGCTAGTCCTGGAGGACTCTGGCATGTATCAGTGTGTGGCTGAGAACAAGCATGGCACAGTTTATGCAAGTGCTGAATTAACAGTGCAAGGTAATTCCTCCTTTCCCAGAGCTCTGGGTTCCAATGGGACACTGAAAAAAATCTCTTCCTAATATCCTGATGTGATCCTGACATTGTGATGTCGCAGCGAGATAAGAGCGGTCAAAAACTGCTCCGCTCACCACTGAAATGGTTGCTGGTTCAACAAGACACTGTGCAAGCCTTGAAATTCTAAATCCTGTGTAAATTCTGTGTGAAAGTGGACAAAAAAATCTGTTTAGCCACAGGAAGTGGACAGGATACACAGCAGCAGCACTAGAACCTCTCTTCTACTACAAATTCCTTTTTTTGGAGGAAAGAGGTCAAAAAAAAAAATTCAGCTTTCATTCCACCTGGTTTGATGGATGGTGACTGGAGCTGAACTGCTGCCAAACTTGTTCCATGTCAGTCCAAAAGTTTATCTCCTTGTGGAGATGCCAAAGATAAATTAAAGGCCCTGAGCACCAACTGCTCAACATTAACACACCGAGGCCAACAGGTAAATCCCGATTCCATCTGCAATTCCAGGAGGAGTTTCAGGCAAGCTGGATGTCTGCGTTGGTCAGGATATTGAAGAGATTATCCTCGACATGTTCCAAAGCAGCTGTTGTTGTGTCTCTCAAAGACCTTGCACTTGTTAGGGTCATTCCCATCGCTCCGTGCCACTCGTGTGCCACATAATTCCTGCCTGGCAGGCATCAGGATCCACCCTTGGCAGCCGAGGAATTCCTCCCTTATCCC
Source organism: Arremon brunneinucha (assembly GCA_035583215.1). Taxonomy (NCBI): domain Eukaryota; kingdom Metazoa; phylum Chordata; class Aves; order Passeriformes; family Passerellidae; genus Arremon; species Arremon brunneinucha. Next base: position 3,949,874 of record JAWWEX010000117.1, on the reverse strand, counting down.
GCTCTCCAGACTCTGCCTCGCTTCTCTTACCGAGCCATCCAACAAACAAATCAATTCCCACTCGCACGGCGCTGAAATTCCCCCCCAGGACAGCGCTTCTAATCGTGCCTTAATCCTCTCTTTTTATCCCTGTAGCCTTAGCTCCAGATTTTAGACTAAACCCGGTGAAGCGCCTGATCCCGGCAGCCCGCAGTGGGAAGGTCATCATCCCGTGCCAGCCACGAGCAGCACCAAAAGCCACCGTGCTCTGGACCAAAGGGACAGAACTCCTGGTCAACAGCAGCAGGTAGCAGCACAGAGTCAGCTTCCACCTAGAAAACGTAGCTGAAATAATTTTATTTTTTTTAACAGAAGACTGGACTCGGTGATCCAAATGTGCTGCTGCATCCCTGAATTTTCTTAGTCCTCTAATTTCTCCTTTAGCAAACTCCTACACAATATTTTCTGCCTGATTTTGTCTCTGGTTTCTCCAAAATCAGTGGAAATTCCCAAATGTCCAGTGGACATTTTAACATTCCTTTGTGTGGCTCCTCCTCCTTTGCAGGGTGACGATTACGGCGGACGGGACCCTGATCCTGCAGAACATCAGCAAATCCGATGAGGGAAAATACACCTGCTTTGCTGAGAACTTCATGGGCAAAGCCAACAGCACTGGAATCCTCTCTGTCCGAGGTAGGGATGATTATTTGGGGTCAATCAAGCAAGAAACAGCCAAGAATGAATGATGTGATGTTTCTCCTTTCCTTACACTCACAAAAACCAGAATAATCAGGGAATCAAAGTGATTTCAGGTGGAGCAGCAAAACTTCTGCCTGACCCAGTAACAAACAGCCCTGGAGCAAAGCGTTTCCGTTTCCTAGTCCCTCCTCTTCCTCCTGTGAAGCTCCAGGTGTTGGAGTGGGATGAGGAGCTGGAAGGGATTGTTTGGGTGCTGAGATGGGGACATTTGCTGCTAACAGCCCTTCCCGCTTGTTCCCTGCAGATGCCACCAAGATCACGCTGGCACCATCGAGCGCCGACATCAACATGGGCGAGAACCTCACCCTGCAGTGCCACGCGTCCCACGACCCCACCATGGACCTCACCTTCACCTGGTCCCTGGATGATTTCCCCATCGACTTTGACAAGTCCGAGGGGCACTACCGGCGAGCCAGCGCGGTGAGTCCAGAGGGAATTCCGGACCATCCAAAAGGGTGGAAAATTAATTCCACACTCGTTGTTTGCATGTTTGTGCCCACCAAAGCTGCTCTGTCACTTTGCTCAGAGTGGTTGTGAGTTCCACTTCCCTGGAAGTGTCCAAGGCCAGGTTGGACAGGGCTTGGAGCAACCTGGGATAGTGGAGGGTGTCGCTGCCCATGGTTGGGTGGAATGGGATGGGCATCAAGATCCTTCCCAATTCAAACCTTTCCATGACTCCATGGTCACTCCCCTCCTAAACTGGAGGAGAAAGGGAAAGGCCTGTGGATAAAGGGAGGCAGAGATCACCCAGTGATCCCTCAATGATGGATCAATGACCACTCACTGATCACTCACTGATCAATCAGTGATCATTTAATGATCACTCAATGATCATTCATTGGTCACTCAACAATCACCCAATGATCGCTCAATGTTCATTCAACCATCACTAAATGATCACTCAATTTTTGCGCAATGGTCACTCATTGATCACTCTTTGATCACTCTTTGATTACTCTTTGATCACTCTTTGATCACCATCCCAAACCAAACAGACCCAGCACAGCCTCAGCCTTGGCCAGCACTGGATCCATCCTGGATCCATCCAGCTCCATACCCATGGGGGAATCTTTTCCCATCTCCCTCCTCTCCACCTCCACCACCACCCACCCACCCAAACCCACCCCACACTGGATTCTGGCCCGTGGCCAGTCACTTTCTGGTGCTGTCCCCACCATGTTGTCCCGTTGCCCTGCAGAAGGAGGCCATCGGGGACCTCAGCATCTCCAACGCGCAGCTGCGGCACTCGGGGCGTTACACCTGCACGGCCCAGACCGTGGTGGACAGTGCGTCCGAGTCAGCCACGCTCACCGTCAGAGGTAATTCCCTATGGGAGCGTTCCCTGCTCCTGGCAAATCCAGAGAAATGACATGGCCTGTGCCATCAGCTGCTCTGTTACCACCTCACACCCAATAATTCCATTATAAGGCTCAGTGGGTTTTATTTTCACCCAAAACCTGGGTTTGATCATCTTGGAGGTCTTTTCCAAACTTTCCAACCAAGCTGAGAAGCTTTTCCAGAGGCTAAAGCTGGCGGTGAAGCTTCCCAGCTTCCAGAAAAGAAAGGCCCAATGTAAATTTGTGACTTGCACAATGCACAGAGTGACAAACCTCCAGACCTTCCACATCAGTGACACATTTCCCATCTCCCCAGGACCTCCAGGCCCACCTGGAGGGGTGGTGGTGAGGGACATCGGTGACACCAGCGTCCAGCTGAGCTGGAGCCGTGGCTTCGACAACCACAGCCCCATCGCCAGGTACCTCATCGAGGCCCGGACCCTCCTGTCCAACCAATGGAAGCAGATGCGCACCAGTGAGTGTCCCCACAGTGGCACCGGTGACACACCGAGGCCACTGGCCACCGGCCAGCCCTGGCTCCGTGCTGCTCCTCGCTCTATTCCTTCCCCACTGGTGCTGTTGGATTTTACAGATCCCGTAAACATCGAGGGCAACGCGGAGACGGCGCAGGTGGTGAACCTCATCCCGTGGATGGATTACGAGTTCCGGGTCCTGGCCAGCAACATCCTGGGAATTGGGGAGCCCAGTCTGCCCTCCAGCAAAATCCGCACCAAGGAAGCAGGTGGGTGTGGAGACAAGCCCAGGTCCCATTTCCCTGCCCAGGATGGTCCCAAGGGATGAATCATCTCCTGGAGAGCTCCCAGAGCTGAGGCCACCACAGGATTTTCCATCCTTTTGCCCATTTCTGTGTCAAAGATGAGCAGGGTTAGAGCTGCACTTGCCAGCACTACATCCAGCTGGGAATGTTTGTTCCATGTCCAGCTGCTTGGACAGAAACAATGGGAGAACAGCAGGAGAACCTCACCCAACCCACCAAATGCAAACCAGCTTCTTCCTAATAAAACTCCCCTCCACATCCCCTCCACATTCCTGCTTTTGAGCCCCATCCTTGTCCCCAAGGACATCAAATCCTTGTCCCTAAATCCCCTGGTCAGGCCCAAGCTGGAATTCCACAAAGCCCAGTCCTTTCCTGGGGGCTGTCCCATCTGGTGTCACCAGTGTCACACCATGTTTGTGCTCCTCTCCATCACTCCCACCTCCTTAACTCAAACTCTGCTTTTTTGGGGACCTCACAGCACCGACGGTGGCACCGTCCGGGCTCGGCGGCGGCGGAGGGGCTCCCAACGAACTCATCATCACCTGGACGGTGAGTTGGGGACAGGGAAAGCACCAAGGTGGAACCACGTGGCATTTTTGGGGGAGAATCAGTGCTGCCATCCTAGTTTGGATATGGGGTTGAGCCCAGGGCTGGTTTGGATGCACCAAATGCACATTTTCTTAGGAAATCAGTGCCAGCGTCCCAGTTTGGATATGGGGTTGAGCCAAGGGCTGGTTTGGAGGAACCAAGCAATATTTCCTTTGGGAAATCAGTGCCACAGTCTCAGTTTGGACATGGGGTTGAGCCAAGGTCTGGTTTGGACGGACCAAGCACACATTTCCTTCCGGAAATCAGTGCCACAGTCACAGTTTAGACACAGGGTTGAGCGAAGAGCTGGTTTGGATGCACCAAGCACACATTTCCTTTGGGAAATCAATGCCACCATCCCAGTTTGGACACGGGGTTGAGCCAAGGGCTGGTTTGGGTGGACCAAGCGCACATTTCCTTGGGAAATCAGCATCATCATCCCAGTTTGAACACAGGGATGGTTTGGATGCACCAAGGGCTGGTTTGGATGCACCAAGCACACATTTCCTTTGGGAAAGCAGTTCCAGTGTCCCACTTTGGACAGGGGGTTGAGCCAAGGGCTGGTTTGGATGGACCAAACACTCATTTCCTTCGGGAAATCAGCGCCACCATCCTGGTTTGGATAAACCAAATCCCAGTTTGGAGGGACCAAGGCTCTCTCTCTCTCTTCCCAGCCGACGCTGCGGGACTACCAGAACGGGGAGGGCTTTGGGTACATCGTGTCCTTCCGGAGGAAGGGCAGCCAGGCCTGGCTGAGGGCGCGGGTGCCGCACGCGGAGTCGCTGCACTTCGTGTACCGCAACGAGAGCATCGCGCCCTACACCCCCTTCGAGGTGAAGATCAGGGCCTACAACAGCAAAGGGGAGGGCCCTGAGAGCCTCACGGCCATCGTGTACTCGGCAGAGGAAGGTAAAGAGCAGCAGGAGAGCTGGAAGTGTTCACCTGGAGAGGAGAAGGCTCCAGGGAGAGCTCAGAGCCTCTCCCGGTGCCTGAGGGGGCCCCAGAAGAGCTGGAGAGGGATTTGGGACAAGGGATGGAGGGACAGGACACAGGGAATGGCTTTCCACTGCTAGAGGGCAGGGATAGATGGGATTTGGGATGGAATTGTTCCCTGTGAGGATGGAGAGCTGGGATGGAATTCTCAGAGAAGCTGTGGCTGCCCCTGGATCCCTGGGAGTGTCCAAGGCCAGGTTGGACGGGGCTTGGAGCAGCCTGGGACAGTGGGAAGTGTCCCTGCCATGGCAGGGGTGGCACTGGATGAGCCTTAAGGTCCCTTCCACCCAAACCATTCCACGACAGCACAGACTCAGAATTCCCAGTTTTGTCCAACCCACCACCTTTCCTCGGCCAGACCCCTGCAGATCCATGTGTGTCCAGGAGCTCAGACATTCCTTTGGCTCCTCTACTCCTCCAGACCCTCAGAGTGAGGATCCCCTAAGCCCAGCCCCAGCTGCCCCACAGCCTCGGGGCAGACACGGATCCCAGAGCTCACAGCTGTGGCCCTGCTTGTCCCCCTAAGTCCCTAAATCCCTTACACCAGCTGCCTGCCAGCGGATGACACTCCAGGAAAACCTTTTGTTCCCAACGGGGCCCAAAGTCAGGAAAAGGATTTTATTCCTCTCTTTCAGAACCCAAAGCGGCTCCTTACAGGGTCATTGCCAAGTCTGTCCTGTCCTCGGAGATGGATGTGTCCTGGGAGCCCGTGGAGCAGGGAGAAATGACCGGAGTGCTTTTGGGATACGAGGTAGGAGATTCCAATGGGAACGGGACACCCTGAGAGCCCAGCAAGAAAAATCCCCCCGGGTTATGTGAGGTAAAAGGAAACAGCATTTTGATTCTAAAGGTTGGGGGATAATTCTCACACCACGTGGTTCTAATGGGGCTGGCCCTGCTCTCTCAGGAGAGATTAAAGGGAATCATCCCATTTTTCCTGCCTGCCTTTCCTGGGAGGCCGTGGCCTCATTCCTGGGCGCACACAAAGCAAAACACATGGAAACAAATACCCAAAGGCCCTTCAGGGTGGGCTGATTTGGGATTTGCAGATCTCTCCTTCCTAAACCCATCCCGTCCTTTTCCACGCAGATCCGGTACTGGAAGGACGGGGACAAGGAGGAGGCGGCTGACAGAGTGAGGACAGCAGGGCTGGTGACATCGGCCCATGTCACCGGCCTGAACCCCAACACCGACTACCACGTGTCAGTGCGAGCCTACAACCGGGCAGGGACCGGCCCCCCCAGCCCCGCCACCAACGTCACCACCACGAGACCTCGTGAGTGAGCCCTGGCCCCTCCACCTTCCACAGGATCCCCCAAAATCCCCCAAACTTTGATCTTGGTCCTCTGAACACCCCACAGTGGTGACAGCTCAGGGGGTGGTTGGGACCAGCACAGCCTTCTCCTCCCTCCTTGATTTACCCAATCCTGTCTGGTTTTGCATCCCTCAGCACCAAAAAGGCCACCTGGGAACATCTCCTGGACTTTTTCCGGCTCCACAGTGAGCATCAAGTGGGACCCCGTGGTGGCCAAGGCAGACGAGTCGGCGGTGACGGGGTACAAGGTGAGGCCAGCGAGGCTGGGATTCTCCTGGAGGTGATCCAAGGAAGTCACAGGGAACGGGAGCTCAGCATTCCCTCTCCCCACAGATGCTCTACAGGCAGGATTCCCACTCGGCCCCCACCTTGTACCTGGCCAGCAAGAGCCAGATCGACATCCCCATCCCTGAGGACTTCACTCACGCCTTCGTCCAGATCCGGGTCACCGGGCCCGGTGGGGATGGGACTCCAGCAGAAGTTCACATCCTCAGGAACAGCGGTACCTGTGCTCCTCTGGCCACACCCCCCCGCTGACCACACCCCTTCAAGTGACCACACCCATCCATGTGCTCCTCCGACCACACCCACACAGACCACACCCATTCAACTGACCGCACCGACTCCTCTGACCACACCCACTCCACTGACCACACCCACTCTAATAGCCACACCCATACCATTGACCACACCCACTCCACTGACCACACCCACTCCCCCTTCCAGGGCCACGGGAGAACGTCCTCCCACAGGGTTTTAGGTTCAAACTCTGGAATTGGTCATTTCTGGAATTGCTTTTTTCCTGGAATCAGCCTTGGGTTCCCTTGGGGTGTTCACTCATAGGAATTCCTGACTCTTCTCCTTCTCCCCACTCCTCTTCCTAAACTCAGCTTTAGGAGTTGAGTTCCTGACCCAGCTTTAGGATCTGCAGCCTCCAGACCCCACAACACCCAACTTCCCAAGAGTTACAACCTAAAAACCATTTAAGTTTTCCACTAAGAGTGAAACCCCATTTCTGTAGGGCCGCAGCTCCATCGAATTCCCTAAATCCAGGGGCAAACTCCCAGTGCCCACCCCCCAAATTCCTGCTCCCAGCACTCCCAGGAGTTTCACCAGCACCAAACACACAAAAAACCCCACAAAACCTCCCTTAATTCCTTATTCCCTGTTTTTCCAGGGACGAGCATGATGGTGGAGGACTCGGGGATGAGACCAGCGCCACATGTCATGGTCGTCACCACCAACTCCCTGCTGATGGTGGCCCTGATCAGCTCCCTGGAGCTCTGACCTCGGCTCCTCCCTGTCCCATGGGAATAACACAAATCCCATGGGAACAACACCAAATCCCATGGGAACAACGCAAATCCCATGGGAACAACACCAATCCCATGAGAACAACACCAAATCCCATGGGAACAACACCAATCCCATGGGAACAACGCAAATCCCATGGGAACAACACCAAATCCCATGGGAACAACACCAATCCCATGGGAACAACACCAATCCCATGGGAACAACACCAAACCCCACTTTGGGGCAGCACCGCAGGGAGAGGATTGGAAGATTGGACCACGTGGTTGGAAGGGAGGAAGAAATTAAAAACAGCTTTTCTTTTTTTTGGTTTTGAGGAACAAAAGCTTTCGTACAAGACATGGGTCTTCAACTGATTAAATGTTTTTTAAGGAAAACGAAGAAAACGAGGAATTCTCCGGGAATTCTGCAGCCAGCTGCCTCCGCCCTCACTGTATCCATAGGTTTTCTGCCTTACTGAAGCCATGTATGAGATAACCAGACTGCTAAATTTGACTTTTTTTTTAAACTCTGTACAGTGAATTCCGTGGGGGGACGGGGACTGAGGAGTTCAGGGAGCAGCATGTTCCACACCCATCCCACCACAGCCAGCTCGGAGTATTTGTGGGACAGGACTGATCCCTTTTCCCCACAAAAAAGAACCAAACCCTGCAGGAACCAGCCCAAGGAGGGATGAGCTCTGCCCCAGCCTGAAAAGCTTTTTTTACTACTCTGGTGTTCACTTGCAGCCCCAGCCTGGTGCTTCTCTCAGCTGTGAGGTGCAAATTCCGTGTTTTCCCATATCCCACGTGCTTTTGGGGTGGATTTGTCACCCTGTTTGCCTCTTTGGGAGAAAGGGAACCTTTCCCAGAATCCTTAATTCGGGCAGCTCTGCCTAAAAACAGAGGTGTCAATAAATCCAATTTCAGAGGGGCTTAAAGAAGGAATTTTTTAAAAAATGACAAAATTAAAACAGGAATGGGAGACTCCAGGAAGCCACCACTGGGACAAGAAGGAAAATTTGGACTCGGATTCATCTCCCTGCACTGAGAATTCACCCAGCCAAAATTCCAGGCTCAGATTGGGACTGCAAAGGCTGAGATCCAGCCAGGGAGAGGCTCCGGATTCCAGCTCCGACGGCCGCCGGATATCCCAAGGAAGTTCTGGGACGCTGAGGAGCCCCCTCCACTCCAGAGGCTGGGAAAAGCAGGAATGCTGAGCTGAGCACCCACAGGACTGGCTGGGAATCGATGTTGCCTGTTGAAATCTCTGTCTCCCAGTAAAGCAGTTGACCAAAGTTAACGAGAATTGCTTGGTGTTGCTGCTGGTTCCATCCCAAGGGGGGTTTTTAGGGATTTTCCCTGGCTGTGATTCCTCAATCCCAGACAAAACCGTGCCAGCCTGGGCAATCCCAACCCTGGAATTTCCTGGCTGGGCCCTGATGCGCAGTTTTCCCTTTAAATGCCAATTTTTAGCCCAGGTGGTGGCAGGAAAATCCCTCTCCAGACAGGGCAGCTCAGGCTTTGTTAAGCCCTGTTTTGGGCAGCCCCTTCTGCCATTCCATTAATCCAGGGTTGGGAGAGCCACGGGGAGGGATCTGCACCTCCAAATCCGGCATTTGGACCTCGGGAAATGACAAAAATCTGCATTTTTGGCTTGGAATGCTCCTTAAAACCTCTCAGGAGGTTCCTAAAATACAGCCCAGGGGTTAAAGGTGTGCAGAGCCAGGGAGAGAAGTGGAATTTGGGGGATTTGGAGGGAGGATGGAGAGAGGGAAGGATGGAGAGGATGGGAAGGATGGAGAGAGGGAAGGATGAAGGAAGGATGGAGAGAGAGAGTAGTTTGAAGGATGGAGAGAGGGAAGGAGCCCTGGTCAGCCCCAGCCTCTGGTGATCCCAAAGGTCCCAGAGTTCAGAGCAGACAGAGACATTTTTTCCTAAATTTCTGCCCTTTATGCTGGGAATTCATGGGTAGTAATTAAGAAAAGATGATTTTGCAGGGAGAGAGGGGAAAAAGGAGGGATAAAAAGCGTTTTTACTTTCCTACTTGCACTGACCTCCATCCTTTGCTATTCCCTTTTCCTTCCTTCTCCTATTATGATAAACATCCCCCAATCCTTAATATCCCTTCAAAAATCAAAGAGCACCCTTAAAAAACCCCGTTAAAGGCCCTTTGTGACAGCTGGACCCCAGTGGCCATCCCAGCCCTCGGTCTCCAAATAAAAACTCCAATTATGGATTCATTTTCCCTGCTCTGAGCATCTGGCTCCCCTCAGAAATTACAAAACCCCGCACCCCAGAGATGAAGGAGATTTTTGGCTCCCGCTCTGACCCCCCCAGCAGAGCTGGAGCTTTCATCCCGCTGGATTTGGGAATCCCAGCTGGGCCCAAGACACTGAAATTTCCATGACAAAGAGCAGAGAGGCTCCTGCAGATGGGGCAGCTCTGGACCATTAACTCCCAGCCCGCTGTGATGGGTCATTCCCGATTTTTCCATGTTCAGGAGGTGAAAAAAACCCTCTGGGAATCAGCTCTGGGAAGTGCCTGGTTTGGTTTTCATTCAAATAAATAAAATTATTTCCCTCCATATCCATGTTTTTCAGTATCAAAGCATTTTTGTGTCATTCTGGTAAAAGGAAAAACCGTGGACGACCCCGAGAATCCCATCCTGAATTCCTAATCCAGGCTCCAAAGTGGCCAAAAATACAAACTTATAAACTGTGTCTTTTGCAAATAAATTCTAAATATCCCATTAAATACTTATGGGATCCATGGAACTTCCTGAGTTGGAAGCGGAGGATCACCAAAATCCAGCTGTGGATGACCTAAAGAATCCTATTTGTAATTCCTGAATTCTTAATCCAGGGTCCAAAGTAGCCAAAAATATTCAATAATAAACTGTGTCATTGCAGATAAATTCTAAATATCTCATTATACAGTTATGGGGTCCATGGAATGTCCTGAGTTGGAAGGATCACCAAAATCCAAATGTGGATTTTGGAAAGGGATGATCACCAAAATCCAACTGTGGACGACCCAAAGAATCCCATTCTTAATTCCTGAATTCTTAATCCAGGCTCCAAAGCAGCCAAAAATATTCAATAATATTGATCAATCCATGGAACATCCTGAGTTGGAAGGGGAGGATCCAACAATGGACGATCCCAAGACTCCCACCCTGAATTCCTGATCCTAACAAAGAGCCAAAGCCAGGGAATTGAGTCAATCTCCGTTCATTTCTTGTGCTGCTCTTTTCCCGCAAATCCTGCCCAGGCAGCAGATCCCGAGGCCGAACACGGTCCCCATGATCACCCCGCTCCCAATTCCCAGCACGACCTCGGAAAACCACTGCTTCTCCCAAAAATGCTCCCGCCGCTCCCGGGGGCCCGTGGCGTTTTCCGGCACTTCCAACCCTTTGGCCGCCAGCTGCTGCTCCCAAGTCAGGGATTTCTCGAAGTCCAGATTCACCAGATCCCTGGGGATCACCCTGAGGCCGAAGTAGATCCTCTTGACGAGCTGGAAGGAGCTCAGCACCTGCACGTCGCAGCGGTAGGTGCCGGAATGCGACTCCAGCACCGGCGAGAAGCTCAGTGAACGGCTGGGATTGCGGAAGGGATGGAACAGGAGGTCGTTGGTGGTGATGAGCCCCCGGGCGAACTTCCAGGTGTAGCCGAAATTGGGTCCCTCCAGGCTGGCGGCGTCCCGGGAGAGGCAGGTGAGCCGGAGGGGTTTTCCCTCGGGAACGCTGAGGTGCTGGAGGCCGCAGATCCAATCGCTGAGGCAGCGCGAGCGCACCAGGGAGCAGTTGCGGTGCTCCCCGGCCGGGCTGACCTCGCACAGCTGCTCCTGCTTCACGCCCAGCCCGCAGGTGACGCTGCAGGGCGTGGAGTTCACCAGCACCATGGGCTTCAGCCCCAGCGGGACGGACTCCACGCCCGGAGGGAGAGTCACGTCCAATGCTGGTTCTGAGGGAGGCTCCGAGGGAAGCGCCGATCCCGATCCCGATCTTGCTTCCGAGGGAAGCTCAGATCCCGACGGAGGCTCTGAGCCCGGTTCTGAGGGAAGCTCTGAGCCTGATCTCGCTTCTGAGGGAAGCTCAGACCCCGGTACCAAGGGAAGATCCGATCCCAATCCCAGTTCCGAGCCCGGTTCCAAGGGAAGATCGGATCCCAATCCTGGCTCCGAGGACAGTTCTGAGCCTGGTTCCAAGGGAAGCTCCAATTTCGATCCCAAGGGAAGCTCCAATCCTGCTCCTGAGGGAAGCTCTGATCTTGATCCCGAGGGAAGTTCTGAGCCTGGTGCCAAGGGAAGCTCCGATCCCGCTCCCGAGGGAAGCTCTGATCCCGATCCCGAGGGAAGCTCCGATCCTGAGGGAAGCTCTGAGTCTGGTTCCAAGGGAAGCTCAGATCCTACTCCCAAGGGAAGCTCTGATCCCAATCCCGAGGGAAGCTTCGATCCCGAGGGAAGCTTTGAGTACAATATCAAGGGAAGCTTCGAGTGCAATCTCAAGGGAAGCTTTGATCCCGATCCCGAGGGAAGCTTCGAGTACAATCTCAAGGGAAGCTCTGATCCCGAGGGAAGCTCTGATCCCGAGGGAAGCTTTGAGTGCAATCCCAAGGGAGGCTCTGATCCTGATCCCGAGGAACGCTCTGATCCTGATCCCAAGGGAAGCTCCAAGCCCATTTCCAAGGGAATCTCCATCCCCGGTTCCATGGGAAGCTCCATTCCCAGTTCCAAGGGAAGCGCCGCTGGAATGCACAGGGCACACAGCAGGATCACCACGAAGGGGCTCTGCTCCATCTCCCAGGTGCTTCTGTGTCTGGGTTCAGCACTCCAAACCCCCTGGAATCATTCCATGAACCTTCCAGGTCCTTCAGGATGTCCCTGACATCCCACCAGATCTAATCCTTCCACCTGGGAAAATCCTCCTGGATGTGGAGCTGGAGGCACAACTAAAAAAAGACACAGCAAGGTGTTACTGGATCCAGCAGGGTGGGAATTCCAGGAATTCCATCGGGAATGCTCTTTGAACAGGACAGGAGGATGTTCTGATCCATTGGATCCAATCCAACTCTGCCCGAATTCCATCAGTTTTGGGTGTGTTCGGCAATTTCGGAGTGAAATTCTCTCCTCTCTGTAAGACTCCCATCATTATTTTTGATGGGTTTCATTTTGGATGGATTCCCACTGGAAAAGGAGCAGCTCCAGTTTAATTTCCCCACCAAACTCTGAATTTCCAGCAGGAATTACTGCTGGAATCTCCCAAATAATAGAGGAAATCCCAAAATCCCACTTCCTCATGGAGGCCCTGTCCAATCCTCACTTATACAAACACACCCCAGTGTGGGGCACTCCCCAAATCCAACCCCAACATTCCAACCTCTACTGGATCCATGGGAATCCAGGGTGGTCTGAGCCTGGTGGGCTCTGGTCACTCCGTGTCCACACCAGGCCCTGGAGCTGTTCCCATGGGAGCAGCTCTGATGTCACAGATGGGGCACAACAGCCCCAAACATTCCAAGGTAGAACCCTCAGGAAGGTCCAGCAAATCCTGGGGCCTTCAGAAGCTCCAGGGGAGGCTCTGGATGAAGTTCCCAGCCTTGGAAGGAGCCACAGGAGCTGGGAGAGCTTTCAGAGCCCTCATTCCTGTGGGATCCAACCCCAAACCTCCACTGATGGATCCACAGGAATCATTCCCATGCTGCCATCCCAAGAAAACACTCGGAGAGGAGATTCAGGTGGGATCATGCGGTTCTCAAGCATCCCAGAAAAATCATGCACTGCTGAAGTGTTGTTTCCTGGAAAATCCAGGTTTTTGGATGGAGGAACCCCTCACAGTTCTATGGAAACAAATCATGCACTGCTGGAGTGTTCTTCCCTGGAAAATCCAGGTTTTTTGATGCAGGAACTCCCCACGGTTCTATGGAATCATGTTCTCCATAGGTTCTGACCACAATTTTATGGAAAAGGCATCCCATAATCAGAGTGTCCTGATGGGCATCCCTGGATTCCCTCAGGGATTTGGGGTTGCTGAGTTCCTCTGCCCATAATGAACATCCAGATCTATTTCCCTTCCTCACACTCCTCAAACTGAACTGAGGAGTTCCCAAAGCTCCAGGAGGATTTTCCACCCCCAATCCCCCTGGAGCTGCCCTCCCCTCCCAGCTCTGAGTGCACTCAGGGATCTGGGAATTCCAGACTGGTTTGGGTGGGAAGGGACCTCAAATCCCACCCATTCCACCACCCCAGGATGCTCCAAACCTCGTCCAGCTTGGCCTGGGACATTCCCTGGCTGGGAATTCCATTCCCTGAGCACTCAGGGTTTGGTTTTACTCCTTTCCCTTCACTAAAACCAACAAAAAATACCCTAAAAACCCCAAACACGGCATGTTTGAAAGATTCCCAAATTCCAGCACGACAGGAACCCCCAACATTTCCATGGAAAAGCCAAGATTTACCCGTGGATTTTAGGAAATGGAAGGTACCTCTTTATTTACAAACACAGAACCACCACCGCTGCAGGAGCTGCTCCAATATTGTACAAAACCAGGGAATAAATCAGGAAATAAAATAAAATAAGGATGGGAATAACCAGGAAATAAAATAAGGATGGGAATAAAGCAAGAAAGAAAATAAAATAAGGATGGGAATAAAGCAGGAAAGAAAATAAAATAAGGATGGGAATAAAACAGGAAAAAAAAATAAAATAAGGATGGGAATAATCAGAAAATAAAATAAAATAAGGATGGGAATAATCAGGAAAGGAAATAAAATAAGGGAGGGAATAACCAGGAAAGAAATTAAAATAAGGATGGGAATAAATCACAAATAAAATAAAGATGGTAATAAAGTGAGAAATAAAGCAGAGATGGGAATAAGGCAGGAAATAAAATAAAATAAAATAAGGATGTGAATAGCCAGGAAATAAAATAAAATAAAATAAGGATGGGAATAAAGCAGGAAATAAAATAAGGATGGGAAAAATCAGGACAGAAAATTAGGATGGAAACAAACTGGGAAATAAAATAAGGATGGGAATAAAGCAGGAAATAAAAGAAGGATGGAAATAAAATAAAGATGGGAACAGACCAGGAAATAAAGATGGGAATAAAGCAGGAAATAAAAGAAGGGTGGGAATAAACAAAGGCATTTACACTGTACAAAGGGGAAGCTGAGTTTGGGGCATTCAATGCTTTAACCCAACCTGCAGAACCTTGGCCTGGGCTTTTTTAATTTGGGGGTCAGGCCCAGCAGCCAGGGTGGGTTTGGCACAGCAGAGTCACCCCACAAGCAAAAAGAACAAAAAAAATAAAAAGGAATTTTACACTCGTGGTCATAAATTTCCCCAAATGTCCCCAAAGGTGGGAATGAAAACACCAAGTTTTGAAAAATTTCAAAACCTCTGATTTCCAAATGTTTTCTGTCTCCTCATTTTTACACCTGCACGGTTCTGGCTGCAAATCTGTCGTTTTCCAACTGCTTTCTTGCTTTTCATGTCTGCAGGAAATTTAAATTTCTCCTGATAACCCCAATAATTCCACCTGGGGGAACACTGAGAGCAATGAAACTCCAAAGTCTGGAGGAAAAAAAAGGGATTTAGGAATGAAATTTCCTCTGATCAGGATGTTGGTGTGGGAGAAGAGCCAGGCTGTGAGTGCTGGGCAGGGAAATGCCATTCCCATTCCTACAGGAATTCCTGAAGGAATAAAAGTTGGGAATGAGCTCCCAGATTCTGTTTTAACCCAGAAGTGGGAAAAATAGAAATCCTTTGGAAAAGTTCTTCTTCAGTTCTGACAAAAAAATTGGTTTTTGTTTATCAAGGAGGAGCCTGGATATTCCTGGAGGAGAAATTCCCAAGGAGGAGAAGGAACAAAACCACTGGAAAGGACAGGAGGGAACTCCAGCAAAGCTTTGGGAATCACAGGCTGGGAAAAAAAAAACATTGGAAAATGACTTTTTTTATCTAAAGCTGCTCCTTCTGCCACTGGCAGAATGGGAAAAACAAACACAAAACCAAGGCAGATTCCAGAGGGGCCTCAGGAATCGGAAATTCCTGAAATTCTGGGCTGGGATCAGCAGCTCTGCCCTGGGAAAAGCCAGGCTCGGAGAGTTGGGAATTCCCAGCTGGAAAAGGAGGCAGGAGACAGTCAGGAATCCAAACTCACACTTTTGGGCCGTTCTTCCATCCAGGAATGCTGAGAGATTTTGGGAGATAAAAGCTGGAGAGGCTCTGGAGTGGCAGGGAAGGGGCTCAGGTCACTTTGGGACAGGGATTTGTCCCCAAAAATTCCCGGCTGGAGCTCAAGTCCCAGCCTGATCCATGGATGGAGCTGCTCCCTCTTGCAGAGTCATTCCTGCCCCAAACCACTCCCTGAAATCCTTGGAATTCAGTCTGTGCCAGTCCTGCCTGGGAATTCCAGCATTTTCCACCACTGGGGAGCCAAGGGAGGAAAGGAGACAGGGAGGGAGGGGAGAGTCTTCATAGCAACTCTGAGATTGCACCACCTGCTGAAGAGAGCAGAGACGGGAAAGTGAGCGTGCAGCTCCCAGGAACACAGAGAGCCCCAGGAGGAGCAGGGAAAAATGGGAAATGCAGGGGGAAATGGAGGGGAAAAAATGGGAAATGTATTAAAAAAATGGGAAATGTATAAAAAAAATGGGAAAGGTATAAAAAAATGGGAGATGTAGGGGGAAATGGGAAATGGAGGGGGAAATGGAGGGAAAAAAATGGGAAATGTATAAAAAAATGGGAAATGTATAAAAAAATGGGAAATGTATAAAAAAAATGGGAGATGTATAAAAAAAAAGGGAGACGCAGGGGGAAATGGGAAGTGTAGGGGGAAATGGGAAATGTGGAAAAAATTATGGGAAATGGAGGGGGGAAAATGGGAAATGCAGGGAAGAAATGGGAAATGAAGGGGAAAATGGGAAATGAAGGGAAAAGAATGGGAAATGCAGGGGGAAATGGGAAATGAAGTGGAAAATGGGAAAAGAATGGGAAATGGAGGGGGAAATGGGAAATGAAGGGAAAAGAATGGGAAATGGAGGGGGAAATGGGAAATGATGGGGAAAATGGGAAATTAAAATGAA
>JAWWEX010000117.1:3892051-3920547 GCA_035583215.1 Arremon brunneinucha | reverse complement strand
GCTAAAAAACATTGAGCTGGATCGAGGAATATTTTGGAAAAGGATTTCCAGCAAAATAAGCATCGCGATGGATTGAGGAATTGAGGAGATGTTGGGAAGGGTTTCCATGTTTAGAGCTAGAAAAGAATGGAGGTGGATCGAGGAATTCAGGAGATCTTGGGAAGGGTTTCCATGGCTAGAGCTAAAAACCATCGAGTTGGATCCAGGAATTCAGGAGATCTTGGAAAAGGATTCCCAGCAAAAAAAGCACCAAACTGGATAAAGGAATTCAGGATATTTCTGTTTCTATGTTGTTTTATCCTTAGTACTTAGACAGCAAAATGATGTGAAGTTCAGCTCTACTTTAACTTCCTTTTCTTCCCTGAGTTTGTGCAGGAATTTTAAACTCAAGGACACATTCCCACACTGACTTGCAAGAGCTCCCTCCCATCCCGACCCTCCCAAAAACCCAACCCCAACACAACCCCTGGACCCTGCAAGAACACCCCAAAAGCAGCAGTTCCACCCCACTGGGAGCATCCCAGTCCCTTCCCAGGGCACTTACTGGTCCCAGACCAACAATTCTACCTGGAAACCACAGGAAAACCTCAAAATCAGCAGTTTCACCCCACTGGGAGCATCCCAGTTCCTTCCCAGGGCACTTACTGGTCCTGGGGGTGGTACTGGACTTTATGAGTCCAGTACCGACCAACAATTCTACGTGGAAACCACAGGAAAACCCCAAAAGCAGCAGTTTCACCTCACTGGGAGCATCCCAGTCCCTCCCCATGGCACTTACTGGTCCTGGGGGTGGTACTGGACTTTGAGTCCAGTACCAGACCAACAACTCCAATTGGGAAACCATAAGAAAACCCCAAAATCAGCGGCTCCACCCCACTGGGAGCATCCCAGTCCCTCCCCAGGGCACTTACTGGTCCCGGGGGTGGTACTGGACCTTTAGTCCAGTATGAGACCAACAATTCCACTTT
Source organism: Arremon brunneinucha (assembly GCA_035583215.1). Taxonomy (NCBI): domain Eukaryota; kingdom Metazoa; phylum Chordata; class Aves; order Passeriformes; family Passerellidae; genus Arremon; species Arremon brunneinucha. Next base: position 3,919,579 of record JAWWEX010000117.1, on the reverse strand, counting down.
GAAACTCTAAGAACACCCCAAAATCAGCAGTTTCACCCCACTGGGAGCATCCCAGTCGCTTCCCAGGGCACTTACTGGTCCCGGGGGTGGTACTGGACCTTGAGGATGGGCGAGGGGAAGCGGAACCTCTGGTCACAGTCCCCGGACAGAACGTCCCACTGGGACACAATGTTGTCGGTGGAGGCGCTGACCAGCTTGTGCCCATCGCGGCTCCAGCTGCAGCACGGGAGGGAACACACAGAAATGTTACTCCCTGAAGGTTATGGGGGAAAAGGGGGTCAGGGAATGCACAGAAATGTTATTCCTTGAAGGTTATGGGGGAAAAGGGGGTCAGGGAATGCACAGAAATGTTATTTCTCAAAGGGCAGGGGGAAAGGGGCTCATGGAATGCACAGAAAGGTTATTCCTTAAAGGTGGGCAGAGGGGAAAAAGAGCCCAGGGAAAAGTTATTCCTTAAAGGGGTCCAACAGAGCCAGGAGGGAAACAAGCTCAGGGAATTCCCAATGAAGTTATTCCTTAATGGGCAGGGGGAAAAGGAGCCCAGGGAATTCCCAATAGTTATTCCTTAAAGGGATCCAATGCAGGAAGGGGGAAAGCGGCTCAGGGAATTCCCAATAAAGCTATTCCTTACAGGAATCAAACACAGCCAGGGGAAAAGGAGCTCAGGGAATTCCCAATAAAGTTATTCCTTAAAAGGCTCAAATGCAGCCAGGGAGAAAAGGAGCTGGGGACTCCATGGGGATTCCAGGAGAATTCCATGGGGATTCCAGCAGATTCCCACAGTTCCTGGGCTCCGCTCACCACAGCGAGCACACGGCGGGGCATGTGGGATTGTTGGGATGTGGGTTTTTGGGAATTGTTGGGATCCCTAGCAGTGCTCACCAGAGGGAGCAGACAGGGTGGATGTGGGATTGTTGGGATTTTTGGGATCCCAGCTCACCAGAGGGAGCAGACGGGGCAGATGTGGGTTTTTGGGGATATGGGTTTTTGGGATTGTTGGGATTTTTGGGACCCCAGCTCACCAGAGGGAGCACACAGGGAGGATGTGGGGTTTTGGGGATGTGGGTTTTTGGGATTCTGTGATTTCTGGGATTCCCAGCTCACCAGAGGGAGCAGACGGGGTGGATGTGGGATTGGTGCGATGTGGGATTGTTGGGATTTCTGGGATGCCCAGCAGTGCTCACCAGAGGGAGCAGAGGGGGTGGATGTGGGATTGTTGGGATTTTTGGGATCCCAGCTCACCATAGGGAGCACACAGGGTGGATGTGGGTTTTTGGGGATGTGGGTTTTTGGGATTCTGTGATTTCTGGGATCCCAGCTCACCATATGGAGCACACAGGGTGGATGTGGGTTTTTGGGGATGTGGGTTTTTGGGATTCTGTGATTTCTGGGATTCCCAGCTCACCATAGGGAGCACACGGGGTGGATGTGGGCGCTGATGATCTTGGCGATGCCGCGCGTCAGGAAGTCCCAGATGACGATGCGCCCGTCGTTGCAGCCCACGGCCAGCAGCGTGCCCCAGCGGTTGAAGGTGCACGTCAGAGCCATGCTGATACAGTCCAGGGTCCCGTCCGCCTCCTGAGGGGACAGAGAGGGGACAGGGTAGGGACAGCACTGGGACAGTGTGTGGATGGTGTGGGAACAGTGGGGATAGCATGGGGACAGTGGGGACAGCGTGGGAGAATGTGGGACAGCGTAGGGACAGCAGAGGGATAGCAAGGGGACAGTGCAGGGACAGCACGGGGACAGTGTGGGGATGGTGTGGGGACAGTGTGGGGATGGTGTGGGGACAGTGGGGACAGGGTGGGGACAGCACAAGGACAGTGCGAGGACAGCATGGGGACAGGGTGGGAGAATGTGGGACAGTGCAGGGACAGCGTGGGAAGAGTGCAGGACAGTTTGGGGACAGCGTTGGGACAGTGTGGGGACAGCATGGGGAGCGGGTGGGGACAGTGTGGGGGACAGTGCAAGGACAGTAGGGACAGTGTGGGGGACAGTATGGGGACAGTGTGGGGGACAGTATGGGGGACAGTGCAGGGACAGTTTGGGGACAGCACAGGGAGAGGGTGGCGACAGCGTAGGTAGCACGGGGACAGCAGGGACAGTGTGGGGACAGTGCAGGCAGTGTGGGGATAGCATGAGGACAGCATGGGGACAGTGCCGGGACAGTGAGAGGAAAGCATGGGAGAATGCGGGATAGTGCAGGGATAGTGCAGGGACAGCGTGGGGAGAGTGCAGAACAGTCTGGGGACAGTGTGTGGGACAGCGTGGGGATAGTGCCCAGCCAGGACCCATCAGACACGGAGACACCCAGCGGGACCCGGCCAGCCACAGTTAGAGCCACTCACACTCAGCCACACCCACTCAGACCCGGTCTGTCCGAGCCCAGTCCCGCCTGTTCAGACCCAGCTGGATCCACTCAGACCTGGCCAGAACCGCCCAGACACCCGGTCAGACCCGGGCACCCCCGCTCAGACCCAGCCAGTCCCGCTCAGGCCGCCCCCGCCGGGGGATGCTCGGAGGCAGCGCCGTTACCTCGGGGTAGTTCTGGCCGAAGGACTCTGCGGAGGAACGGGAAAGCGGCGGCTGAGCGAGAGGCGGCCCCGCCGAGCCCGCCCGGCTCCCCCGCTCCGGTACCGGCACCGCCACCCCCCATGCCCGGTGCCGCCGCTGCCGGTGCCGCCCCCGCTCCCTCCTCATTCCCATTCCCAGCCGCGCCTCCCCTGTTCCCGTTCGCACCGGGCAGCTCCAGGTTCGTGGTGCCGCCGTCCCGCCCCCGCCGTTCCCCGTTCCCCCTCCGCTGCCATTCCCATTCCCCCTCCCGTTCCCATGCCGCGTTCCCGCTCCTGCTCCCATTCCCGTTGCCATGCCCCGTTCCTGCTCCCGTTCCCGCTCCCATACCCGCTCCGGTTCCCATTCCCCCTCCCGCTCCGGTTCCCGTTCCCTCTCCTGATCCCGTTCCCATTCCCTCTCCCGCTTCTGTTCCCGTTCTCGCTCCCATTCCGTTCCCATTCCCCCTCCCGTTCCCGTTCCCCCTTGCCCCTCCCTCTCCGGTTCCCGCACCCCATTCCCATTCCCTCTCCCATGCCCCTTTCCCGCTCCCTCTCCCATTCCCCGTTCCCGTTCCCATTCCCGTTCCCGTACCGAGCAGCTCCAGGTTCATCGCGCCGCCGCCGCCGCTCCCGCTCCCTCCGCTCCCGTCGCCGAAGGACCCCGCGGGGGCCTGCCCGGCTCCGCGCCCCGCCGTTCGCCTGCCCAACAGCCGCTGCTTTCCCCCGCTCCCGCCGCGGCTCCCGGCGCTTCCCGGGCCGGCTCCGCTCGCTCCTTCCGGCGGGCTCGGGGAGCGGCGCCGCTCGCTACCGGTGCGGCGGCGGGGCCGGGAATGGGCGGCGGCGATCAGGCAGCGCCGCGGGCAGCCCCACAGCGGCGCGCGGAAAGGGCCGGGTGGACCCCGCGGCCGCACAGGAAGGTTCCGGGAAGGGGGAGCGGTAATAAAGCAGCACCAATAATTAAATTAATTAAAATAATTTTTATTCTAATAATCAACTGAAATACCGGGGGAAGCTGGGCCCTTGATGGTATTGCCTGGATTTCTACTGGAAAGGACTGGCTGCTTTTAGAAAAAAGGAAAGAAAAAATAAATAAAAGGAAAGAGAAGGAAATAAAATGAAATAAAAATTTTAAAATAATAAAAATTATAAACCAAAATATAAAACATCGAACAATAAAAATATAAAACAAAATATTAAAAATAAAGAAAAATATAATTAAAATAAAATAATAAAAATATAAAAATAAAATAATAAAAATATTAAAACCAGATAAAAAATATAAAATAGAGTAAAATAAAATAAAATAATATAAAATAAAATAAAATAAAATAAAATAAAATAAAATAAAATAAAATAAACCCTGATTTGAGGGATAAAAAGCTGTGGAATCTCCCAACACCAACTCCAGGCAGGCAGAAAAATTTCACCTGGAAATTCCCAAAACCCCAGCAGGGAATTGTGGGGGTGGAATCGCAGGCACCGAGCTCGGCCTTCATCGCCCTTCATCATCCCCGCTCCTCTGGCGCCATCCCGAGGCCATTCCCGCTTTTCCAGCGGTTTTTCCTCAGAGTCATTCCTGCTTTTCCAGGGGTTTTCCCTAAGGGTCATTCCCGAATTTCCAGAGCTTTTTTCCGAGGCCATTCCCACTTTTCCAGAAGATTTCCCTCAGGGCCATTCCCACTTTTCCAGAGGTTTTCTCTTAAGGATCATTCCCGCTTTTCCAGAGGATTTCCTCAGAGCCATTCCCACTTTTATAGAACTTTTCCCTGAGGGCCATTCCCATTTTCCCAGAGGTTTTCCCCTAAGGGTCATTCCTCCTCTTCCAGAGCTTTTCCTTGAGGGCCATTCCCACTTTTCCAGGGGTTTTCCCTGAGGGTCATTCCCAAATTTCCAGAGCTTTTCCCTGAGGGCGATTCCCACTTTCCCAGAGGTTTTCCTGAGGCCATTCCCACTTTTCCAGAGGATCTACACAAATCCACTCTGGGAATGCCAAAACAGGGATTGGATCCACTCTGGAATGGCAGAGCAGAGGCTGGATCCATAAAAATCCCTTCTGGGAATGGCAGGAGAGGTTGAACCCATCCAAATCCACTCTGAGAATGCCAAAACAGGGACTGGATCCATAAAAATCCCTCTCTGGCATGTCAGGAGAGGTTAAATCCATAAAATTCCCACTCTGGAATGGCAGGAGATGTTGGATCTGTCCCCATCCCACTGGGAATTCTGGCACATCCCCCCCAGGTGCAGAAAATAAATAAAAAAAACAATTTTTGATTTTTCTTTCCTCCATAAAAAGCTCCCGAATCCATTTTATTGCACAAAGAAAGGAAAAGATTCCCACTGAACCCATCCTCGGGCAGCTGGAATTGCAGCCAAGGAATTCCAACCTTCCCTGGGAACTCCAGCTGGAGAATTCCCAACTCCTCAGTTCCTCATGGAGCCACCAAGGGGCATCTCCTGCTCCACATCAGCCCAATTCCACCCCAAAAATGCAGGAAAAATTCCAGGAATTTGGGAAAAACAACCTTGTCCAGGATCCCCCTCTTCCCTATCCCCATTTTTTAAAATTTTTCCAACCAAATTCCAGCCCTGGAGTGAAAGTGAGGGGAAGAAGGAGAGATCTTTCTTCCCATCCAACTTTGAGAAAAAAGCTGGAAAATCCTCATTTTTTTAAATATTCCTGTGCACACTCAGCCCAATTTAAAACTTGCCATGACAATCCCATGAATTCCAAGCCCCAAATCCTGATTTTAAAGGAATTTTGGCACTTTTTTCCCCATGGAAAAATCAAGATTTTTAAGGATTTTTGTGGTGGTACAAAGCAGAACCTCTGAGGAATGCAGTGTGGGAGCGAGGGAAGGTTTCTCCAGCCATTCCAAGAAATTGAAGGAAGCAAAGGAGAGGGGAAAAAGAGGAGGAAAAGGTGGGATTAGGGATCAATAGCTTATCCAGTGGGGTTTTCCAAGTCCCCATAGAAAAAAAAAAAAATAAATGGAAGCTTTGCTCCTGTCCATGTAAACATTTCCAGCTCCTTGGAGCTTCCCAACATTTCCTTATCCTAAAGTTTGGTGCCTTTTCCTTCCTCTCCCCTGGAATTTCTGCCAAAGGCAGAGGGAGGAGCAGGATGGTTCTCCTGGGGGCTTTGGGAAGGGATTTTCCCATCCCATGGATCCCTCCCAAGGCTTGGGGTGGGGTTGGCAAAGGGTTTGGGGTTTCCATCCCTCGATTCCATGGGGAGAACGGGATTGGGATGGAGCTGTCACCCCTGGAGCTCCTCCCTGTCCCAAACAATTCCATAGGGTGGGATTGGGATGGAGCTGTCATCCCCCTGTCCCACACAATTCCACAGGGATAACAGGATTGGGATGGAGCTGTCACCCCCCTGTCCCACAGAATTCCTTAGGGATAACAGGATTGGGATGGAGCTGTCACCCCCGGTCCCACACAATTCCATAGGGATACCAGGATTGGGATGGAGCTGTTATCCCCATCCCAAACAATTCCATAAGGATAACAGGACTGGGATGGAGCTGTCACCCCCTGTCCCACACAACTCCATTGGGATGGAGCCGTCCCCCCCGGAGCCCCTCCCTGTCCCCCACAATTCCATAGGGATAACAGGATTAGGCTGGAGCTGTTATCCCCATCCCAAACAATTCCATAGGGTGGCATTGGGATGGAGCCGTCCCCCCCGGAGCCCCTCCCTGTCCCCGCAGCTCCGCGCCAGGGCCGGGGCTGGAATTGCCCAATTCCCGCCTCAATTCCCGCAACCCTGCGGCGGTTCCCGCTCAGGTGGAGTCATCCAGGCCTTTGTGGGGGTGCTCGGGGGGCGGCCGGCAGAGCCTGTCCATGATTCCCTGCAGCATGGGCTGCACGATCCCCAGCAGAGGCCGCTGCGAGGAGTCCCCGTCCCAGCACGCCTCCATCAGCTGCCAGCATTCCTCGTCAAACACCGGGAGCCGCTCCGGGCGCACCCCTGCAAACACAGCGGGGTCACCACGAATGCCGGGAATGTACAGGGAAATGGTGCCCACATCCAGGGAAAGCAGGTGGAGGGGTTGGGTGGCACAGGAGATCACCAGGAATGTCCAAGGAAAGCACATGGAGGGGTTGGGTGGAACAGGGGATCACCAGGAATTTACAGGGAAAGCAGGTAGAGGGGTTGGGTGGCACACTGGGATCACCAGGAATGCCAGGAATTTCCAAGGAATGCCCTGCCCACATCCAAGGAAAGAAGGTGGAGGGGTTGGGTGGCACAGGAGATCACCAGGAATCCACAGGGGATCCACAGGGGATCACCAGGAATTTCCAGGGAAAACCCTGCCCACATCCAGGGAAAGCAGGTGGAAGGGCTGGGTGGCACACAGGATTACCAGAAATTTCCAGGGATTTCTAAGCAAAGCAGGTGCTGGGGTTGGGTAGCACAGAGGGATCACCAGGAATGTCAGGAATTTCTAAGGAAAGCAGGTGGAGAGGTTGGGTGGCACAGGGGATCACCAGGAATCCACAGAGGATCCACAGGGGATCACCAGGAATTCCAGGGAAAACCCTGCCCACATCCAGGGAAAGCAGGTGCAGGGGCTGGGTGGCACAGAGGGATCACCAGGAATGCCAGGAATTTCCAAGGAAAGCCAGGCCTGGTGCTCACATCCAGGGAAAGCAGGTGGAAGGGCTGGGTGGCACACTGGGATCATCAGGAATGCCAGGAATTTCCAAGGAAAGCAGGTAGAGCAGTTGGGTGGCACAGGGGATCACAAGGAATATCAGGAATTTAAAGAGAACGCCCTGCCCACATCCAGGGAAAGCAGGTGGAGAGGTTGGGTGGCACAGCAGGAACACCAGGAATTTCCAAGGAAAGCACATGGAGGGGTTGGGTGGCACAGGGGATCACCAGGAATTTCCAATGAAAGCCCTGCCCCTGCTCACATCCATGGAAAGCAGGTGAACCCAATCCCAGAAATCTTTTCCACCTTCAGGAATTCTGGGATTTTTCCCTTTCACCTGCCCACCAGCAGAACAAAAGTGGATTTTGGATTTTCCCCCCAGCCCAGGTGCTCCAGGTACCTCTCCTGACGTTGTTCCACAGGTGATCTTTGCTTGCACACCTCTCAAAAGCCTCAGGTAACTTCACATGGCCCGAGCAGAGGTACCAGAACAGGATCCCAAAGGCATAAACATCCACAGAATTGTCATATTTCCCTGGAAAAAACCAGCAGGGAAAAACCCCTGGGAGCTGGGCAGGCTGAGGGGTGATTCTAGGCTCCCACCTCCCCAAATTTAAACCTCAGTTTCACAGCAGGAAGGCAAAACTTGTGTGAAACCCCAGCAGGAGTTAGGATCAAGGTTAAGCTGTTCTAATTTCCAGGATTTATAAATTTAAGTACAAATTAAGTATAAATTTCCAGGATTTATATGTTTATAAAATAAGGATTTATAAACTTAAGCTGTACCAGGAATTCCCAAACTGAGCTCAGGTGTGTTTTAAACACCAACACCTGTAAGGCTCAGCTCTGTCAGAGCCAAACCTCAGCCCAGAAATATCCCCTAAATCCACACAAATAGGGATGTTTCCTTTGGATCCCAACCTTATCCAAGCAGGAGCAGCTCTGGCAGAACAAAAGGATTGGGATAAGTGGGATTTGAATTTCCAAGTGGCTCCAAAACTCAGGAAAAACCCTCAGAGCAGTGCCAGAATTCCCAGAGAATCCAAAGGTGGGAACAGCTTGGGAATTCACACTCCAAGGTAGGAACAGATTGGGAATTCCTTCCAGGGAATCCTTCCTGGAGTATTTCCCTATGACAATTTACCCTTCTAATTGCAAGGGTGTTAATTAGCAGAGCCGACCAACCCCATTATCCTCTGTCAAGAGTGGCACTTAAACCACAGGAAAAATCCAGGGAATGCATGGAAAGCAGGGAATTCCCTGGGGCTGGAATGGTCTCAGGAGCTACTGAGAGATGAATTCCAAGGAATTGCCTCCAGAATTCCAGATCCAGGGGGATCCTACCTGTGAAGAGCTCGGGAGCCATGTGGATGGGGGTGCCCACGATGCTGCCAGACATCATCGCCTCAGGTTTGCAGAACCCCAAATCTGTGATTTTGGCCCTATTTTTTTTGTCCAACTGGGAAAAAAAAAGCCACAGGCAGGCAGGTGAGAATCTATTACTCCCATAAAATGTTGAATTTTGATGTTGTGTTTGTTTTGCAAAAAAAAAAAAAAAATTAATAATTTTTTTCTGGTTGTCATAACCATGTATTGACAATAGGAAAATGCTGGAAAATAAATAGCTGGGAAATAAACAGCTGGAAATGCTGGAAAATAAACAGCTCGAGATGTGTTCTGTGGCAGCAGCTTTCTGGTCACAGAGAGCAACACACAACTGTCCCAGGCATTGTCCTGCCTCTGCAAAAGGTTCAGCACAGAAAATTTGGGTCATTTTTGGCCCTGTTCTCCAGCCCAGGCCAAAGGAAAGAAGCCCCCAAATCTCTGCAGAAGATCAGAGAAAAGAATGAGAAGCAATTTCTATCTTCACTTGCTGCACCTGTTATTGTGAGTATGTGGAATTTGTTATGGAGATTTGTTCACCAAAGGGTGGATTTTTAATTAACCAGTGGTGATGGTTAATTAAAAATCCACCCTTGGATTGGAGGACTAATGAGGTCCAGCTGTACAGTGACTGTCTATAACAGCAATAGTTTTCTAGGGTTTCTTAATAAATAATTATATTGAATCCCCTTAATAGGGTTTCTTAATAAAGATTAATATTGATCAGCCTTCTGTGAATCATGGAGTCAATGCCAATTATTCCCCAGCCAGGGGCTGAGGTGATTTTGTACATAAACCTCTGCCCTGTGTGAGGGGCTCCTGCTCCCTTTGTCCCAAAATTCCAGCCAGGAAAGGAAGCAGCAAAATCTCCCTGTGGCTGACACCAACACAGCTTAAAATAACCCATGTGGAGAAATTTATTCCCTCACTTAAAGCTTGTTTTTTCCCAAGAAAAAGGGGATTTTCCTTACCAGGACATTTTTGAGTTTGATGTCCCTGTGCACCAAGCCCTGGCTGTGCAGGTACCGGATCCCTTCCACCACATCCAATGCAATCTGCAACCGTGGCTCCAATTCCAGCCCAGCCTGAGGGGAAAAATGTGGATTTTAGTCCCAAATGTTGCTTTGGCCTGCTCTTCTTTACCAAAATTCAGCAATTCTAACTTTGTTTTATGGATTAATGGGGAAATTTTAATTAGAAAATCTGCTTTGGGTTGGAAGGGAGATCAACACTCATCCCATGGGCAGAGACATTTCCCACTAAACCAGGTTTAGTCTGAGGGGGAAAACTTAGATTTTAGTCCTAAAAGTTGCTTTGGCCTGCTCTTCTTTACCAAAATTGAGTAATTCTAGCTTTGTTTTACATATTAAAGGGTTTTTTTAAATTAGAGAATCAATTTTGGGTTGGAAGGGAGATGAAAACTCATCCCATGGGCAGGGGGGCACTTCCCACTAAAACAAGTTAGGTCTGAGGGGAAAAACTCAGATTTTATTTCTAAAAGTTGCTTTGGCCTGCTCTTCTTTACTAAAATTGAGTAATTCCAGCTTTGTTTTATGGACTAATGGGGAATTTTTAATTAGAGAATCAGTTTTGAGTTGGGAAGGAGATTAAAACTCATCCTGTGGGCAGAGACATTTCCCACTAAACCAGGTTTAGTCTGAGGAGAAAAAGTCAGATTTTATTTCTAAAAGTTGCTTTGGCCTGCTCTTCTTTACTAAAATTGAGTAATTCTAGCTTTATTTTACAGATTAAAGGGGTTTTTTAATTAGAGAGTCAGTTTTAGATTGGAAGGGAGATCAAAACTCGTCCCATAGGCAGGGACATCTCCCACTAAACCAGATTTAGTCTGAGGGGAAAAACTCAGATTTTATGCCTAAAAGTTGCTTTGGCCTGCTCTTCTTTACTAAAATTGAGTAATTCCAGCTTTGTTTTACATATTAAAGGGGAATTTTTAATTAGAGAATCAATTTTGGGTTGGGAGATTAAAACTCATCCCATGGGCCCAGGGACACTTCCCACTAAACCAAGTGGCTCCAAGCTCTGTCTTGGCACTTCCAGGGATAAAATAAAAACAAAATAAATATTGAATAAGAGAATTTGGCACCTTCAGCCCCGTGTAGAGGTCCCTGTGCAGCCTCTCCATGATCAGCAGCACAGCAATGCTGGAGCCTCCTCCATAGCCATAATCAATAACGGAGCCATGCAGGTGCACCAGCCTCTCGTGGGACTGCAGGGACCTGCACAGGGGTCAGCACAAAAAATTTGGGTTATTTCTATCCCATCCTCCAGCCCAGGCCAAGGGAAGAAACCCCAGAGTCTCTACAGAGGTTCAGCACAGAAAATTTGGGTCATTTTTGGCACCATTCTCCAGCCCAGGCCAAGAGAAGAAGCCCCAAAATCTCTGCAGAATGTTCAGCACAGAAAAGTTGGGTCATTTTTGACCCCTGAGTCCCTGCAGGGACTGACAGAATGTTCAGTACAGAAATTTTGGGTCATTTTTGGCCCCATTCTCCAGCCCAGGCCAAGGGAAGAAACCCCAGAGTCTCTAGAGAAGGTTCAGCACAGAAATTTTGGGTTATTTTTGGCCCCGTTCTCCAGCCCAGGCCAAGAGAAGAAGCCCCAAAATCTCTGCAGAATGTTCAGCACAGAAAATTTGGATCATTTTTGTCGCTGTCTCAAGCCCAGGCCAAGGGAATCCCTGAAGAGACCTGAACCTTTTTTATGCTGAACCTTAAAAAAAAAACCATTTGTTTAAGGTTCAGCATAAAAAAAACTGGGGTAATTTTTGGCCCCTGAGTCCCTGCAGGGACCTGGAGCAGATTCAGCACACAAAATTTGGGTCATTTTTGTCCCTGTTCTCCAGACCAAGGGAAGAAGCCCCAGAGCTGCAGATTTAGATTCAGAGCAGCACAATCCTCAGCTGTCTGAGCCAATTAAACTAAAAAAAAAAAAAAAAAGGAAAAAAAAGAAAAAAAAAGCCTTTTTAAAGGTTAGAGTCACAAAAAACCCCATTCTTCTCTCAGCTGGCTGTGCCTGCAGCTGTTTACTGCAAACCAGCTGCTGTCTGCACTGCAGAGCCATCCTTGGCTTTTTTGGGGATTCAGGCAGGACAAGGAGAGGGAAAAGAGAGAGAATTCAGCACCAGGAATCAGGGGAGGAGAATTGCTGGTTATTATGGTCTGTAAACTGGAATTTCCTCTGAATTTGGACAGCACAGGCAGCAGGGAATTTGATTAAGGAAGGAAGGAGCTTTCCAGGAGCTCCAATCCCAGATTCCTGCAGCTCTGGGCTGGGTGACAAAGGGGACATCAGCCACAGGCTGGTGGCTTTTCCAGCTTGAATAATCCTGGGAAATCACCCAGATCCCTGTGGAATGGGGGAAGCACTCAGCATACAGACCTCATGTAGTGAAATTCCAGTGCCAGGTCGTTCCAGTGCTTCTCATCCGGAGGGACGACGGATTTGAGGGCGCAGGGGAAGTGTCCCCCCCAGCTGTCACACAGGTACACCACCCCGTACTGGCCCCGGCCCAGCTCCCTGCCCAGCTTGGGCTTCCCTGCAAGGCACGATCCCAAAAATCAGCCCCCAATCCCAAAAAACAGCCCCCAATCCAAGGTGACAAATACCAAAAATCAGCCCCCAAATCCAGGGCACAAATTCCAAAAATCAGCCCCCAATCCAAGGCATCAATCGCAAAAATCAGCCCCAATCCAAGGTGACAAATCCCTGGGATCAGCCCCAGTTCAAGGCACCAATCCCTGCAATCAGCCTCCAGTCCAAAGCACCAATCCAAAAAATCAGGCACCAATCACAAAAATCAGCCCCCAATCCATGATTTTTCCCTCCTGCACATTTTCAGCTGTGAGGTAGTTGGGAGGTACCAGTTGAAACCTGGCTGGAAAATGGAGTGAAAATCCAAACTGGATTTTCTGGGTAATGGAGTGAAAATCCAAAGCGGATTTTCTGGAAAATGGAGTGAAAATCCAAACTGGATCTCATTCCCAGCAGTGACCCCACTCCCAGCAGTGTCCCCACTGCCACCAATGACCCCATTCCCAGCAGTGACCGTTCCCAGCAATGACACACCCCCAGTAGGATCCATTCCCAGCAGTGTCCCACTCCCAGAAGTGACCCCATTCCCAACAGGTTCCCATTCCAACAGGATTTCCCTCCCACCAGTGACCCCATTCCCAGAAGTGACCCTTCCCAGAGCAGTGACCCCACTCTAACAGGATCCCCCTCCCAGCAGGATCCATTCCCACCAGGATCTATTCCCAGCAGGATCCCATTCCCAGCAGGATCCCACTCCATCAGGAACCCCTCCCAGCAGTGCCCCACTCCCAGCAGTGCCCCACTCCCAGCAGTGACCCATTCCCAGCAGGATCCTATTCCCAGCAGTGACCCCACTCTCAGCAGTCACCATTCCCAGCAGTGACCCCACTCCATCAGGAACTCATTCCCAGCAGTGACCCATTCCCAGAGCAGTGACACACTCCCAGCAGTGACCCCATTCCCAACAGGTTCCCACCCCCAGCAGGATCCATTCCCAGCAGTCACCCATTCCCAGCAGTGACCCCACTTCCAGCAGGATCCATTCCTAACAGTGACCCACTCCCAGCAGTGTCCCCACTCCCATCAGTGACCCCACTCCCACCAGGACCCCACTCCCACCAGGACCCCACTCCCAGCAGTGACCATTCCCAGCAGTGACCATTCCCAGCGGTGTCCCCACTCCCAGAGTAGTGTCCCCACTCCCAGAGCAGTGTCCCCACTCCCACAGCAGTGTCCCCACTCCCACAGCAGTGTCCCCACTCCCAGCAGGACCCTCCCCATGAGGACCTCACCGTGCAGCAGCACGTCCTGCAGGGATCTGCTCTCCAGGGAGAGCCGGGCCAGCCGGGGCGCGTGCTCCTTCCTCACCCGCAGCCACAGGTCCTCGGTGCGCTCCAGCCGGCCCGAGTGGCCGTCCTCCAGCTGGGGGACAGCACGGCGTCACCGGGGTGGCCATGGGGGACACCCGGGCTTGGAATGGCCAGCACGGCTCAGAAACATTATTTATGTGGGTGGGTGGGTGGGTGGATGGATGGATGGATTTATATATCTATCTATATATATATCTATATATATATCTATATAGATTTAGATATATGTAGATTTATAGATAGATTTAGGTAGATATTTAGATTTAGAGATACATATAGATTTAGATAGATATACAGATTTAGATATATTGATTTAAATATATATAGATTTAGAAATATAGAGATTTAGAGATATAGATTTATAGCTAAATATAATAGATATGTTCTTTATATGTTATATAAATATATTACTGTATATTATATATTTTTTACTTATATATATATAAATTTAGATATATAGATTTTTATATATATTTAGATCTATATAGATCTATCTATATATATAATAGATAGAACGATAGATAGATAGAACGATAGATAGAACTATACAACTGCTGGGAAATTTTTGCAGTTAAACCCCCACATTTCCCTTCCCAACCCTGAGCTCCTGAGCAGATTTTGCTTGCTTTGCAGTTAAAACCCCACACTTCACTCCAATTTCCCAATCTCCCAGTCAGTTTTTTGATGTTTTTCAGTTAATCTCCACACTTCCCTCCCCATTCCCAGTCTCCCATGCAGTTTTTGCAGTTAAACCCCACATTTCCCATCCCCATTCCCACTCTCCTGGGCAGTTTTTTGCTGTTTCAGCAGTTTAACCCCACGTTTCCCTCCCCATCCCCAATCTCCCAGTCAGTTTTTTGATGTTTCAGCAGTTTAAACCCCACATTTCTCTCCCCATTCCCAATCTCCCAGTCAGTTTTTTGCTCTTTTTGCAGTTAAACCCCCACATTTCCCTCCCCATTCCTGATCTCCCAGTCAGTTTTTTGCTGTTTCAGCAGTTTAACCCCACGTTTCCCTCCCCATTCCCAATCTCCCAGTCAGTTTTTTGATGTTTCAGCAGTTTAACCCCATTTTCCCTCCCCATTCCCAATCTCCCAGTCAGTTTTTTGCTGTTTCAGCAGTTTAACCCCACGTTTCCCTCCCCATTCCCAATCTCCCAGTCAGTTTTCAGCTGTTTCAGCAGTTTAACCCCATTTTCCCTCCCCATTCCTGCTCTCCCTTCCCCGGACCTGGCGCAGGGAGGCGGCGAAGGCCTCGTGGGAGCTGTTGAGGCGCGTGCGGAACTGGCTGCAGATGCTCTTGGCCAGCTTGGAGGCGCTCAGGCTCTCGATGGCGTCCTGGGCCACCTTCCTCTTCCACTCGCTGGTGATGGCCGGGGGGCTGACCCACGTGATCCGCTGGATGATCTGGGAAAATCAAGGAATCACAATCCCAGAGTCATGGAGTCACCAGCTGGAAGAGCTTTGGGATCATCCAGTTCAACCCAGCCCCAACACCTCAATTAAATCCCAAAAATCAGCCCAAATCCATGGCACAAACCCCTGGAATAAGCCCCAAATCCAAGGCACAAATCCCTGCAATCAGCTCCCAATCCAAGGCATCAATCCCTGGAATAAACGTCCTGTCCAAGGCACAGATCCCAAAAACGAGCCCAAATCCAAGGCACA
This sequence comes from Arremon brunneinucha, assembly GCA_035583215.1. Classification (NCBI taxonomy): domain Eukaryota; kingdom Metazoa; phylum Chordata; class Aves; order Passeriformes; family Passerellidae; genus Arremon; species Arremon brunneinucha. Next base: position 3,904,391 of record JAWWEX010000117.1, on the reverse strand, counting down.
AATCCCAAAAATCTGCCCCAATCCACAGCACAAATCCCTGGAATAAGCCTCCAGTCCATGGCACCAATCCTAAAAATCAGCCCCAAATTCAAGGCACCAATCCCTGGAATAAGCCCCAAATTCAAGGTACAAACCCCTGCAATAAACCCCCAATCTAAGGCACAAATCCCAAAAATCAGCTCCAATCCAAGGCACCAATCCCAAAAATTACCCCCAATCCAAGGCACAAATAAATCTCAAAAATCAGCCCCAATCCAAGGCACCAATCCCAAAAATCAGCCTTCAATTCCAGGCAAAAATCCCTGCAATCAGTACCAATCCAGGGCACAAATCCCAAAAATCAGCCCCAAATCCAAGGCACCAATCCCTGGAATAAGTCTCCAGTCCAAGGCACCAATCCCAAAAATCAGCCCCAAATCCAAGGTACAAACCCCTGCAATCAGCCCCAATCCAGGGCACAAATCCCCGAAATCAGCCCCAAATCCCCGGAATCAACCCCAATCCATGGCACAAATCCCAAAAATCAGCCCCAAATCCTTGGAATCAGCCCCAATCCAAGGCACCAATCCCTGGAATCAGCCCCAATCCAAGGCACCCAGTGCCACATCCAATCTTTTTTCAAACACATCCAGGGATGCCGACTCCACCACCTCCCATTCCAGAACTTTATCACTCTTTTAGTAAAATCCTCAATCCAACCTAAATTTCCTCCTGAATTCCTCCCCTGAGCTGGAACTTTATTCCCTGCTTGGATGGATGAGCAAGAACAAAACTTTTCCTCAAACAATCCCAGCTCAGAGTGGGAACAAATTCAAGATTCCTCCTCCTCCTCCCTTTCTGGGACAGGATCCACTCTGGAATTCTGTGGTTTCTAATGAAGGGTGAGGCAGAGCAATTTAATTACCCACTAATTACAGGAAGTGCTGATTCCAACATCTGGAATTTCCACACAAAAAGCTCCTTCCCTGGGAATTTCACCAATTTGGGAACTGCTCTCCCTGATTTCCCACCAATATTGTGGAATGAAAATCCTGGAATTCCCAGAATGGTTTGGATTGGAAAAGATTTTAAATTTTATCCCATTCCACCACCCCAGGTTGCTCCAATCTCCATCCTTGGGCACTTCCAGGCATGGAAATCACCAGGAATAAAGTCCCAGAGTGAATTTTTGGAGCAGCTGAGAAGATTTTTTGCTCCAAAATTCCATTTTCCAAGCGTCCACACCTGTTTGATCTGTTCCCACAACATCCTGGTCACTGTTGAGCCCGAGTGGAATGTGACCTCCACGTGATAAGCTGCATTCAGGATCTGGAAAAGCAGAAAAAAGAGGGAAAAATGGGAATTCTGATAGCCAGGAGCTTTGCCAGAGCCTGTGAAAATGGAAAAAATTGGGATAGTCCATGAATCACTTGGTTAATTGATTTATTGTGTTGTTTCATGGGAGTTTTTAGGCAGCAATTTGATTATTTTGTACAGATTTAGGAGATAATTGATTTATTGTGTTATTTCACATTGATTTATTGTGTTATTTCACATTGATTTATTGTGTTATTTCATGGGTGTTTCTAATTTTATTGTGTTGTTTCATGGGTGTTTTGAGGCTGTAATTTAATTATTTTATACAGGTTTATGAGATATTGATTTATTCTATTATTTCATGGGTGGTTCTAGGCCATAATTTGATTATTTTATAAAAGTTTATGAGATGATTTATGTGTTGATATTGATTTATTGTGTTATCTCAGGGGTATTTTATGGCTGTAAATTTATTATTTTATACAGATTTAGGAGATAATTGATTTATTTTATTATTTCATGGGTAGTTCCAGGCTGATTATACAGATTTAGGAGATAATTTGATTATTTTATACAGATTTAGGAGCTAATTGATTTACTCTATTATCTCATATGTATTTCATGGCTGTAATTTGATTATTTTATACAGGTTTATGAGATAATTGATTTACTGCGTTACCTCATGTGCCTTTTTATGCTGTAATTCAATTATTTTATACAAGTTTATAAGATAACTGATTTACTATGTTACCTCATGGCCATAAATTGCTTATTTCACCCAAATTCAGGCCCATGGCAGTTCCAGCACCCCAATCCCCACCTGTTTGAGATAGTTGCTGGTGATGTGCACGGATCCATCCCGGGGTTTCTCCAGAGTTTTAAGGTGTTTTTATGGCCATAATTTAATTATTTTATAGAGGTTTAGGAGATAATTGATTTATTGTATTATCTCATGTGTGTTTTATGGCCATAAATTGCTTATTTCACCCAAATTCAGGCCCATGGCAGTTCCAGCACCCCAAATCCCAGCAATTCCAGCCCCATTCCAGACCTGTTTGAGATAGTTGCTGGTGATGTGCATGGAGCCCTCCCTGGGGTTTCTCCAGAGTTTTTAGGCCATAATTTGATTATTTTACACAGGTTTATGAGACAATTGATTTACTGTGTTACCTCATGGCCATAATTTGAGCATTTTACCCAAATTCAGGCCCGTGGCAGTTCCAGCACCCCAATCCCCACCTGTTTGAGATAGTTGCTGGTGATGCACACAGATCCATCGTGGGGGTTTCTCCAGAGTTTTAAGGTGTTTTTATGGCCATAATTTAATTATTTATACAGATTTATGAGATAATTGATTTACTATGTCATCTCATAGCCATAATTTGACCATTTCACCCAAATTCAGGCCCATGGCAGTTCCACCACCCCAAACCCCAGCCATTCCAGCTCCAATCCCCACCTGTTTGAGATAGTTGCTGGTGATGTGCACAGATCCCTCGCAGTGTTTCTCCAGAGTTTTTAGGTGGTTTTATGGCCATAATTTGATAATTTTGTACAGATTTAGGAGCTAATTGATTATCTCATGTGTGTTTTACGACCATAAACTGCTTATTTCACCCAAATTCAGGCCCGTGGCAGTTCCAGCACCCCAAACCCCAGCAATTCCAGCCCCATTGCAGACCTGTTTGAGATAGTTGCTGGTGATGTGCACGGATCCATCCCTGGGTTTCTCCAGAGTTTTTAGGTACTTTATGACCACAATTTGACCATTTCCCCCAAATTCAGGCCCGTGGCAGTTCCACCACCCCAAATCCCAGCAATTCCAGCCCCATTGCAGACCTGTTTGAGATAGTTGCTGGTGATGTGCATGGATCCATCCCTGGGTTTCTCCAGAGTTTTTAGGTGGTTTTATGACCATAATTTGATAATTTTATACAGATTTAGGAGCTAATTGATTATCTCATGTGTGTTTTATGACCATAAACTGCTTATTTCACCCAAATTCAGGCCCGTGGCAGTTCCAGCACCCCAATCCCCAGCAATTCCAGCCCCATTGCAGACCTGTTTGAGATAGTTGCTGGTGATGTGCACGGATCCATCCCGGGGTTTCTCCAGCCCCCGGGGGGGGTGCACGGAGCCCTCCCAGGACTCCTCCAGGCTCTTGAGGCAGCGCTCCAGGGTGCCCACGAAGCTCTCCCTCAGGTAATCCACGGAGCTGATCAGTTTGTTGGCCACAGCCTGGTTCAGCCTGGAGATGATCAGCTCCTGGATCTGCTGGATGCAGCGCTTGATGTCCTTGGAGCTGACGGGCTCGCCGCTCTCGGGGATGATGATGTCTGCAGGGAAAGGGAGAAAAACCATCCTGGAGGTCTGGGGTTGTGGGGAGAACAGTCCTGAGGGGTGCTCTGAGGGGCACACGCTGATCCTAATGGTGTTTTAAAATAATGATCTTCTCAATGATGCCAGAATTGCATTGTTATTGTTTTAGACAAGATTATGATCATTTTTTCCAAGATTATTAATTATTATTGTATCCAAGATTTATTATCTTTTTCTCCAAGATTATGATCATTTTCTTCAAGATTATTATGATAATTTTCTCCAAAATTACTATTATTTCATCCAATATCATCATCATTATTTTAACCAATATTATCACTACTCTTTTATCTACGATTATGACCATTTTATCCATTAGTATCATCATTATTTTATCCAAGATTACTACCATTATTTTATTCAATATTATTATCATTATTTTGTCCAAGACTATCATTATTTTATTCAATATTATCATTATTTTATCCAAGATTATTAATGATTTTATCCAAGATTATTATAATGATTTTATCCAATAATATTATCATTATTTTATCCAAGATTATTAATGACTTTATCCAAGATTATGACCACTTCATCCACCATTATTTTATCCAAGATCATTATGACTTCATCCAAGATCATTATGACTTCATCCAACAGATCCTACCAAAAAACAGATATTGCCTGATCCCTGATTTCCATCCGTGTTTGGGGTTCTGGGACCATCTGGAAATTGCAGGTTGGAGTCTCACTGAATTCCTGGAATTATTGTGGTCATGATCTACCTGATCCCGGATTTTGATTCATATTTAGGGTTCTGTGACCATCTGGGAATTGCAGGTTAGAATCCCACTGAATTCATCAATTATTGTGGTCAGGATCTGCCTGATCCCAGCTTTTGATTCATGTTCAGGGACTATCTGGGAATTGCAGGTTGGAATCCCACTAAGTTCATCAATTATTGTGGTCAGGATCTGCTTGATCCCTGGATTTTGATTTGTGTTTAGGGCTCTGTGACCATCCAGGAATTGCAGGTTGGAGTCTCACTGAATCCATCAGTGAGATGGATTCCAACTATTGTGGTCAGTATCTGCCTGATCCCAGATTTTGATTCATGTTTGGGGCTCTGTGACTATCTGGGAATTGCAGGTTGGAATCTCACTTAATCCATCAATTATTGCGGTCAGGATCAGTCTGATCCCAGATTTTGATTTGTGTTTAGGGCTCTGTGACTATCTGGAAAGAGCAGGTTGGAGTCTCACTGAATTAATGAATTATTGTGGTCAGGATCTGTCTGATCCCTGATCTTCATCCTTGTTTAGGATTCTGTGACTATTTGGGAATTGCAGGTTGGAGTCCTACTGAATTCATGGAATTATCATGGTCAGGATCTGCTTGATCCCAGATTTTGTGTTTGGGGTTCTGTGACCATCTGAGAATTGCAGGTTGGAGTCTCACTGAATTCATGAAATTGTTGTGGTCAGGATCTGCCCGATCCCAGATTTTGATTCATGTTCAGGGCTCTGTGACCATGCAGGAATTGCAAGTTGGAGCCTCACTGAATCCATCAATTAGTGTGGTCAGGATCTGCCTGACCCTTGATTTTGATTCATGTTCAGCATTCTGGGACCATCTGGGAATTGCAGGTTGGAGTCTCACTGAATCCATCAGTGACATGGATTCCAATTACTGTGGTCAGGATCTGCCTGATACCATATTTTGACTTGTGTTTATGGTTCTGTGACCATCTGGGAATTGCAGGTTGGAATCCCACTGAATTAATGGAATTATCATGGTCACTATGTACCTGATCCCAGCTTCTGATTCATGTTTAGGGCTCTGTGACCACCCAGGAATCACAGGCTGCAACCCCACCAAACCCCCATGCCAACTCTGCCTTTCTTCCCACCTCCCCCCGCACCAAACCACCCCAAACCCTCCATCTGCCTCCTCACCTCTAAACTCCATACTGGCAGCATCCTCCAGCAGCTCCTCCTTCATATTCCCCAGCGTGTCCACGATCATCTCCTTCATCTCCTCCTGCTTGCGGTTGGCGATGCCCATCAGCGACTCGTAGAGCTCGTTCTCCTTCCTGCGCGTGTACTCCAACCTCTTGGGGGTGATCTGCAGGTCCCTCTGCATGTCGAAGGCCTGGTTGATGAAGATGTTGAGGCAGCGCCCGTGAACCTCGCTCAGCCTCGTGGCTGCCTCCACCAGGTGCTGCTGCAGCACCTGCCTGGAGAAGGAGCTCAGCAGCCTCAGCTTCTCCAGCTGCTCCACCAGCATGGAGGAGCCGGGAGCGCCGCAGCCGCAGGGGCTGGAGGGGCTCAGGTACTCCAGATCCAGCAGCTGCAGGTGGAGCTGGGATTTGGTGTCCTTGGGGTGGGATTTGGTGTCCTTGGGGTGGGATTTGGTGTCCTTGGGGTGGGATTTGGGAGAGCTCAGCTCGCTGCCGGCCTCGGGGATTCGCAGGAAGAAGATGGGGAGGGAGAATTTTTGTTTGATTTCCCGAAGTTCTGCCTGGTCCGACGGGGACAGCTGGGGCTCGCTGATGGCGAAGGTGACAACGGGCAGCACCTGGTCCACAAACTCGGCCAGGGTGGACTCAGCTGACTGGAAGCCTCGGCATGGAGCCACCACGATGTCCACTTCCTGGGAAAAAGGAAAAAGGAGGAGGTTGGAGAGGTTTTTTCTGTGGAGTCATTCACACAGCAAAAAATTGGAATTCTTCAAAGCAGATCTGGAGTCTCAGTTGCAAGGCTGATCCCTAACTCCAAATTCCTCATTTTGGACCAAATCTTGGGAGTTTTCGCCCAGTTTAGGACAAGGCTGATCCCTACCTCCAAATTCCTCATTTTGAACCAAATCCTGGGAGTTTTAGCCCAGTTTAGGACAAGGTTGATTCCTGGACAACTCCAAATTCCTTATTTTGAACTTTAGGACAAAACTTAGGACAAGTGTCCTGGGAAAGAGCCAGCAGGGGAATTCATTGAACAGGGCTGTGGCAGTGCCACCCCAAACTCCCCACAGACCAGGGCAGGGACAACGGCAGTGCCACCCCTAACTCCCCACAGACCAGGGCAGGGACAACGGCAGTGCCACCCCTAACTCCCCACAGACCAGAGACACTGGCAGTGCCACCCCAAACTCCCCATGGACCAGGGTGGGGACAATTTGGGAATTATTTTATCAGGCTGTAAATGTCACGTCCCACATGGCAGGGACAGTGGCAGTACCATCCCAGACTCCCCAGGGACAGTGACAGTGCCACCCCCAGCTCCCTATGGACAGTGGCAGTGCCACCCCAAGCTCCCCAGGGACAGTGGCAGTGCCACCCCTAGCTCTCTATGGATAGTTGCAGTGCCACCCCAAACTCCCCAGGCACAGTGGCAGTGCCACCCCAAGCTCTCCAGGGACAGTGGCAGTGCCACCCCAAGCTCCCCAGGGACAATGGCAGTGCCACTCAAGCTCCCCAGGGACAGTGGCAGGGCCACCCAAGCTCCCCAGGGAGAGTGGCAATGCCACCCCAAGCTCCCCAGGGACAATGGCAGTGTCATCCCAAGCTCCCCAGGGACAGTGGCAGTGCCACCCCTAGCTCCCTATGGATAGTTGCAGTGCCACCCCAAACTCCCCAGGCACAGTGGCAGTGCCACCCCAAGCTCCCCAGGGACAATGGCAGTGCCACTCAAGCTCCCCAGGGCCAGTGGCAGTGCCACCCAAGCTCCCCAGGGCCAGTGGCAGTGCCACCCAAGCTCCCCAGGGACAGTGGCAGTGCCAGGCACGGTGCCACCCTGACCTTGAGCAGCGCGCAGGGCAGCACCACCTCCAGCTCTGCCACCCTCTGTGCGGGATCCTCGGCGTCCCCTGGCACCTGCAGGTCCTGCTCGGGGATGGTGTCCCAGTGCCCGCTGTGTGCCACCAGCGCCTGCACCAGCTCGTACTGCCCGGGCAGTGCCAGGCTCAGCCGCGGCCGCGCCCCGTGCGTGAAGCGAACGCGGCGGCGCCGGCACCGCTCCTCGGTGCCAGTGCCAGTGCCAGGGGTGGGCAGCAGCTCCTCGGTGCCAGTGACAGTGCCAGGGGTGGGCAGCAGCTCCTCGGTGCCAGTGACAGTGCCAGGGGTGGGCAGCAGCTCCTCGGTGCCAGTCCCAGGGGTGGGCAGCAGCTCCTCGGTGACAGTGCCAGGGGTGGAAAGCAAGTCTGCAGTGCCAGCACCGGGCAGCAGCTCCTTGGTGACAGTGCCAGGGGTAGAAAGCAGCTCTGGAGTGTCAGCCCCAGGCAGCAGCTCCTTGGTGGCAGTGCCAGTTTCAGGGGTTGAAAGCAGCTCCTTGGTGCCAGTCTCAGTGGCAGGCAGCAGCTCCTTGGTGGCAGTGCCAGCCCCAGGCAGCAATTCCTGGGTGCCAGCTCTGGGCAGCAGTTCCTGGGTGCCAGTCCTAGGAGTGGGCAGCAGTTCCTTGGTGGCAGTCCCAGGGGTGGGCAGCAGCTCCTTGGTGGCAGTGCCAGCCCCCGGCAGCAGTTCCTGGGTGCCTGTCCTGGGGCTGGGCAGCAGCTCCTGGGTGGCAGTGCCAGTCCCAGGGGTGGTAAGAAGTTCCTTGGTGCCCATCCCAGGGGTGGGCAGCAGCTCCTGGCCCAGCAGGGTGTTGAGCAGGTGCCCCTTGGCACGGCAGTTCTGGCCCAGGATCAGCAGGCATGGCCTCCAGCTCACCGAGCGCTGCAGCTGCTCCTCCTCGTGCCGGGGGAACGACACCGGGCTGGGGCCTGCAACGGGACAGGGAACGGGCAGTGACCTTAAAAATGGGGCCCAAAATGGGGACAGGGAACAGGGATTGATCCTAAACATGGGGCCTGGAACAGGGATCAGGGGTTTGATCCTAAAAATGGGGCCTGAAACAGGACAGGGAACGGGGATTGATCCTAAAAATGGAGCCTGAAACAGGGATCAGGGATTGATCCTAAAAATGGAGCCTGAAACAGGGATCAGGGTTTGATCCTAAACGTGGGGCCTGAAACAGGGATCAGGGTTTGATCCTAAAAATAGGGCCTGAAACAGCACAGGGATCAGGGGTGCAGCCCTAAAAATGGAGCCTGAAACAGGGATCAGGGCTTGGCCCTAAAAATGGGGCCTGAAACAGGGATCAGGGTTTGATCCTAAAAATGGGGCCTGCAATGGGGGTCAGAGTATGGCCCTAAAAATGGGGCTTGAAATGGGACTGGGGTCAGGGATTGATCCGAAAAATGGGGCCTGCAACGGGACAGGGATCAGGGGCTGGGGCCTGAAACAGGACAGGGATCAGGGGCTGGCCCCAAAAATGGGGCCTGCAATGGGACAGAGATCAGAGCTTGATTCTAAAAATGGGGCCTGAAATGGGGACAGGGATCATCAGGGCCTGGCCCTAAATCTGGGGCCTGAAAGGGGACAGGGATCAGGGCTTGGCCCTAAAAATGGGGCAGTGCAGCCCCACAGCCCAGCCCAGAGCTGCTGATGGGGCAGTTCCTGCTGTGCCAACACAGGACAAGGATTAATTCAGTTTTGTTACAGGAGCACAGAATGCCAGAGCCTGGAGAGGGATCAGCCCCAGGGAAGGCACTTTGCTGCCAGCCAGAAGGTTCTGGAACAGCCTCAGAGCCCATAAGGTTCCCTCAGAGCCCACAAACGTTGCTCACATCCCACAAACCTCCCACAGATCCCACAAAGTGCCCTCAGAGCCCACAAACGGCCCTCACACCCTACAAACGTCACTCAGACCCCACAAACCTCCCTCAGACTCTACAAAATTCCCTCAGACCCTGCAAACAACACTCAGACCCCACAAATGTCGCTCAGACCCCACAAATTGCCCTCAGACCTCACAAATGGCCTTCAGAGCCCACAAACCTCCCCTCAGACTCCACAAACCTCTCACAGACCCTACAAATGACCCTCAGAGTCCACAAATGGCCCTCAGACCCTACAAATGTCACTCAGACTCCACAAACCTCCCTTACACATCACAAACCTCCCACAGACCCCACAAAGTGCCCTCAGAGCCCACAAATGGCCCTCACACCCTACAAATGTCATTTAGACCCCACAAACCTCCCTCAGAACCTACAAACATCACTCAGAGCCCATAAACGGCCCTCAGAGCCCACAAATGTTGCTCACATCCCACAAACCTCCCACAGACCCCACAAAGTGCCCTCAGAGCCCACAAATGGCCCTCACACCTTACAAAATTCACTCAGAGCCTACAAACAACATTCAGACCCCACAAACCTCCCTCAGACCTTACAAACCTCCCTCAGACCTCACAAACAACACTCAGACCCTGTAAATCTCCCTCAGAGCCCACAAACCCCTCCCAAACTCCACAAACCTCCCTCACATCCCACAAATGACCCTCACAGCCCACAAATGACCCTCACACCCCACAAACGGCCCTCACACCCCACAAACTTCTCCCAAACCCCACAAACCTCCCTCCCGCCCCACAACCATCACCTGGCTGTGCTATTTCAGGCTCAGGGCTGAGTTTGGCTCCTGTTTTCCTTTTTAAAAAGCCCTAAATGCAGCTTTGGCAAGAGCTAAATGCAGCTTTACCCTCGTGCACAGCACAGAGTGACTCTGACAGCCCCAAAAACACAAATCACAAACAAATCCCTCAGCAGGAACACAAAAATCCCTAAAAAATGAAATTAAATGGGAAAATGAACAACCAGGCCCTAAAAAATGCCCAATTTGAGAGGTACAAAGCACCAGGATTGCTCTGATACTGGATTTTATAGGGTTAAAAATTCTGTTTAAAATTTGCTGTTAAAATCCTTTATATTTTTTTTCATGAGTCATGTTCTGGCAGCCTGAATTGTGAGGAAAACAAAATCCTCCCCTCCTCACGCTCTAAATCCCATTAAAGAGATCCTACAACACATCCCTCTCCTCGCTCTGACAGCTTAATCACTCCAGTTTTAATTAAAATCAGCCAAATTTGGAGCAATTTGTGTAGTTTTAGATTGGTTTAAAGCTCATTTAAAGCCCTGCCCAAGCTTTGCCTTCCCCTCAAATCTTTCAGGATTTTGGAGTTTTTCTACCCCAAAACTAAGGAAAAATCCTATTTGTGGATCAGCACTGCCCCACAGAACCCCAAATCCCAAGTTTGGGAATTGTTGAAGGGAGGAATTTCTCTTTGAAATGTGATTTTTGGGATTTTTGTTTTCCAAACAAGCCTTTCAAGAGCCACATCAAGTGACCAGAGGGTTGGAAGCTGACCAAGAGCTCACAAAAGATAAAGATCTGAGAAAAAAACCCACAAATTGCACATTTGAGCCTTCATCTGTAGGATGGCTTTGATCTGGGGGCATTGCTTGGAGCTTCTGCTGGGATTCAGGATGTGGAGCATGAAAAAAGCAATTCAGGGAGGGCTGAGGATGCAGCAGAGCTCCCTCTCCTCCCTCATGGAAGGAGTGGATCCTTAAATCCAGCAAAAATATCTCCAAAAATATCTCCTTGGAATTGGTGGATCCTTAAATCCAGCAAAAAATATCTCCTTGGAATTGATGGATCCTTAAATCCAGCAAAAATATCTCCAAAAATATCTCCTTGGAATTGGTGGATCCTTAAATGCAGCAAAAATCTCCCCTTGGAATTGATGGATCCTGGTTCCATCCCTGCCCCATCTCTCCTCCATCTCTGCCCCATCCCAGCCCCATCCTGGCTCCATCCCTATCCCGGTTCAATCCCAGCTCCATCCCTGCTCCATCCCAATTCCATCCCTGCCCCACCCTGGTTCAATCCCAGCCCCATCCCGGCCCCATCCCATCCTGGTTCCATCCCAGTCCCATCCCCTGCTCCATCCCAGCCCCATCCCCATTCCATCCCAGTTCAATCCTGGCCCTAGCCCTGCTCCATCCCTGCCCCACCCTGGTTCCATCCCAGCCCTATCCTTGCTCCATCCCAATTCCATCCCTGCCCCATCCTCACTCCATCCCAGCCCCATCCCAACTCCATCCTAATTCAATCCTGGCACTATCCCTGCTCCATCCCAATTCTATCCCTGCTCCATCCCTGATCCATCCCAATTCCATCTCTGCTCCATCCTGGCTCCATCCCTGCTCCGTCCCAGCCCCATCCCAATTCCACCCCAGCTCTATCCCAGCCCCCTTCCCTACCCCGGCTCCATCCTGACTCCATCTCAGCTCTATCCCTGCCTCATTCCTGCCTCATTCCTGCCCCATCCCAATTCCATCCCTGCTCCATCCCTATCCCTGCTCCACCCTGTCCCATCCTGACTCCATCCCAATTGCACAACAGCTCCATCCCAGCCCCATCTCAGCTCCACCCTGGTTCCATCCTGGCCTCTCCCAATTCCATCCCAGCTCTATCCTGGTTCCATCCCTGGTTCTACACCAGCCCCATCCCTTCTCCATCCCAATTCCATCCTGGCCCCATCCCATCCCCACGCCAGCCCTATCCCTATCCCTGCTCCATCCCAGTTCAATCCCTGCCCCATCCTCACTCCATCCCAGCCCCATCCCAATTCCATCCCAATTTAATCCTGGCCCTATCCCTGCCCCAACCTGCCCCATCTCAATTCCAGCCCAGCTCCATCCCAGCCCCATCTCTGCTTCCGTCCCCATCCTGTCCCCACCTTCATTCCATCCACATCCCCATCCCCATCCCCATCCCCATCCCCATCATGTCAATTTTCTCTCCTCATTTTGTCCCCATCCATATCCCATCCCCATCCCA
>JAWWEX010000117.1:3872492-3887098 GCA_035583215.1 Arremon brunneinucha | reverse complement strand
GAGGATTTGGAGGGGGATGCTCCGGTAGGATCCGGGAGGATTTGGAGGGGGATGCTCCGGTAGGATCCAGGAGGCTCCGTGGCTGCGGCACCGGGAGTGACGGTGTGGAAATGTGGGAATGTGGGAATGGCCCCAGGCTGCTCCTGCCGGGCCCGCGGGGCCGGAGGAGGAGGAGGAAAACAAAACACAAGCCCCGGGCACTGCAGCGCTGCGGGAGGCACCGAGCCCATCCCGGAGCAGGGATCCTGCTGGAATCCAGCACGGAATTCCCCTGGATTTGGGGGAAAAAGCAGCTCTGACCCCCGGCGGCTCAGCGGGGTTTTATTGGTGAATTCCCAGCATGGAATTCAGGTGTGCAGGGATGGGAGTGCCGTGGGCAGGGCGGGATCAGAGGGCAGAGTGGGTGCTTTCAAAAAGCCCTGGAGGAAAAAGTGGGAAATGTGGGATGCAGGATGGAGCCCCTCGGTGTCACCGGTGGGGTCAAGGTCATGATGGCACTGCCAGGAGATCAAATCCGTGTTCCCAGGGGAAAACTCGGCTGCTTTGAGCACAGAGAGCCCCGTGGCTGCTGGAGGTGGCAGCTGGGGCCTTCCCTTGGTGGCCCAGCAGCTCCTGAGGATGCTTGGGCTTTGCTGCTGCCCCAAAACAGCTGGAGGAGCCAGGGCTGGGCACATCCATGGCATGGGAGGGTGGCATGGGTTATCCCAGAGGAGCTGTGGCTGTCCCTGGATCCCTGGCAGTGTCCAAGGCCAGGCTGGATGAGTTTGGAGCAGCCTGGAATAGTGGGAGATGTCCCTGCCCACCCCTGGACCTGGATGAGGTTTAAGGTCCCTTTCCCAGCCAAACCATTCCATGATTTTCTGACTTTAATTCCATGATCCATGAGCTCAGAGCCATGCTTGGCACATCCAAGGTGTTTTTCCCTGTCCTTTCTCCATCCCACGTGGGTCACAAAGGCTCAGAAAGAGGTGGGAATGTTGGAGCTGCAGCTTCCCATGGCTGTGCCCACCACCCCAAACACTCCAGGGCTGGCACATCCCACCCGGAGCTGGAGCTCCACAGCCTCCTGCAGCAGCATCCGAGGCCAAACAAACCCCATTGATTTTATCGAGCTGCCCGTGCTCCCTTCCTGCAGGTCTGCTGCCAGGGCTCACCTTTAATGCAGCAATTCATTAAAAGAGATCCTCAAACTGGGCACAATTCATTAAAATAAATCCTCAAACTGGGCACAACTCGGGCAAGGCTGCTGCCCACAGGTACCACAGCGTGCCAGGCGCTGTGCCACGGCCACCACCAGTTCATAAATTAATAAATAATTAATTAACAGAGCTGAGTTTTCCTGCCCCAAACCCCCTGTGGGGGTGGGTGCAGGCTGGTCCTGCTCCAAATCCAGATTCCTGTCCCTGTGCATGGGGCAGGATCAGGGATTCCAGTCCCCATGGATGGAGCAGGAACAGAAATTCCTGTCCCTGTCCTGTCCCTGTCCTGTCCCTTTGGATGGATCAGAGATTCCTGTCCCTGTCCTGTCCCCATGGATGATGAAGGCTCAGAGATTCCTGTCCTCGTGGATGGGACAGGACCAGAGATTCCTGTCCCTGTCCTGTCCTGTCCCCATGGATGGGACAAGATCAGAGATTCCAGTCCCCTTGGATAGGGAAGGATCAGAAATTCCTGTCCCCATGGATGGTGAAGGATCAGAGATTCCTGTCCCCATGGATAAATAAGGATCAGAGATTCCTGTCCCCGTGGATGATGAAGGATCAGAGATTTCTGTCCCTGTGGATGGGGGAGGATCAGAGATTCCTGTTCCCATGGATGGGGCAGGATCATGGATGGGGCAGGATCAGAGATTCCTGTCCCTTTCCTGTCCCCATGGATAATTAAGGAGATCAGAGATTCCTGTCCCTGTTCTGTCCCCATGGATGATGAAGAATCAGGGATTCCTGTCCCTGTGGATGATGAAGGCTCAGAGATTCCTGTCCCCATGGAAGATGAAGGATCAGAGATTCCTGTCCCTTTCCTGTCCCCATGGACGGAGCAGGATCAGAGATTCCTGTCCCCATGGATAATTAAGGATCAGAGATTCCTGTCCCTCTACTGTCCCCATGGATGGAGCAGGATCAGAGATTCCTGTGCCCATGGATGGGAGAGGATCAGAAATTCCTGTCCCTCTACTGTCCCCATGGATGGAGCAGGATCAGAGTAAACTCTTGCCTGCAGTGAGATGGATTTGAGGTGGCACCCTGGAGCCAGCACAGCCTGCCTGGTGTCACCTCCAGCCCTGAACTCCAGCAGATCCATGGCAGATCTCCCTTCCCAGCCCTGGCTTTGGCTCCTCTGCTGACACCCTTGGGGAAAAGGAGGGAAGAAATGAGTTCTGGCGAGGAGCAGAGCTGGTGTGTGACAGCTGTGCTCAGCAATCCCTGGTGGCAGCGATTCCTGCCGGAGTGATGGGATCCATCCAAAACCCTGCATCCAAACTGCCACTGCTCCTGAGCCAAGGGTTTTCCCTGGATTTCTGGTTTCCCTGGATGTGTTTTCCCTGGCTCTCTGTTGGTTTTCCCTGGGTTTCTGTTTTCCCTGGATGTGTTTTCCCTGGCTCTCTGTTGGTTTTCCCTGGGTTTCTGTTTTCCCTAGCTCTCTTGGTTTTCCCTGGCTCTCTGTTTTCCCTGGATCCCTGTTATCGCCAGAGCATTCCCACACATGGGCACACATCCCATTATCCCAGACCATTCCCACACCTGGGCAATGAATTCTATCATTCCCTGAGTGTTCCCACACATGGACAGTGAACTCCCTGCTATTCCCTGCTATTCCCAGAGCATTCCCACACCTGGGCAGTGAATTCCATTATCCCAAGACCATTTCCACACCTGAGCAGTGAATTCCCTGCTATTCCCCACACCTGGACAGTTCATCCCATTATCCCAGAGCATTCCCACACCTGGGCAATGAATTCTGTTATTCCCAGAGTGTTCCCACATATGGACGTTGAATTTCCTGCTATTCCCATACCTGGGCAGTGAATTCCCTCCTATTCCTCACACCTGGGCAGTGAATTCTGCTATTCCAGACCATTCCCATACCTGGGCAATGCATTCCCTACTATCCCCACACCTGGGCAGTGAATTCCATTTTCCCCAAAGCATTCCCACATCTGGACAGGGAAGTCTGTTATTCCCAGTGTTACCACACGTGAACATTGAATTTCCTGCTACTCCCAGAGCATTCCCACACCTGGGCAGTGCATTCCCTGTTATCCCCACACCTGGGCAGTGAATTCTGTTATTTCCAGAGCATCCCCACACCTGGACAGTTCATCCCATTATCCCAGAGCATTCCCACACCTGAGCAGTGAATTCTGTTATTCCCAGAGCATTCCAACACATGAACATTGAATTTTCTGCTATTCCCAGAGCATTCCAACACCTGGGCAATGAATTCTGTTATTCCCAGAGTGTTCCCACATGTGGGCAGTGAATTCCCTGCTATCCCCACACCTGGACAGTTCTTCCCATTATCCCCAGAGCATTCCCACACCTGGGCAATGAATTCCTGAGTAGACCATTCCTACACCTGGGCAGCACATTCTGTTATTCCCAGAGCATTCCCACACCTGGGCAATGAATTCTGCTATTCCCAGAACATTCCAACACATGAACATTGAATTTCCTGCTATTCCCAGAGCATTCCCACACCTGGGCAGTGCATTCCCTATTATCCCCACACCTGGGCGCACGTCCCATTATCCCAGAACACCTGGGCAATGAATTCTGTTATTCCCAGTGTGTTTCCACACGTGGACATTGAATTTCCTGCTCTTCCCAGAGCATTCCCACACCTGGGCCATGCATTCCCTGCTGTCCCCACACCTGGGCACACATCCCGTTATTCCCATTATTCCCGTTGTTCCCGGCTGTCACTCCCGACAGCTCTGGGCTGTCGCTGTCACTCGGGTGCCCTGCCCAGCATGAGTCACGTTTGTCACATGCTGCTGCTGCTGCTGCTGCTGCTGCTCTCAGCTGTCCCCGAGGAGCAGCAGGCTGTGGGGGAGTGCTGCCTTTGCCATTTGGGAACATCCAGGCGTTCTCCTTGGCGTTTGTGGCAGCTTGGGATGCTGCGGGAGAAGGGGCCGGGCTGGGCTGGTTGTCACCCTTGGGGACAGCTGTGAGCCTGTCCCCAGCCTGGCTGGGTGGTGGCAGGAGCCTCTTGGGCCTGCCTGAGGAGAATCAGGTGGAAAAGCAGCAGCAGGGCTGGAAAATCCTAAAGGGGATGAGCAGGATCTGCTGGATCCTGCTGCTGTTTGGGGGCTGTGGCCTCCCTCTGTGCCCTAAAATATGGGATGGGATGGGAAGGGATGAAACTTAAAATCTGGAATGAGATGGGGTGGGAAGGGATGGGATTTAAAATCTGGAATGGAATGGGAAGGGATGAGACTTAAAATATGGAATAGGATGGGAAGGGATGAAACTTAGAATATGGAATGGGATGGGAAGGGATGAAACTTAGAATAGGGAATAGGATGGGGTGGGATGGGATGAGGTGGGAATGGATGAGACTAAAATCTGGAATGGGATGGGGTGGAATGGGATGAGACTTTTCCCTGTGCCCTAAAATATGGAATTGGATGGGGTGGGAAGGGATGGGATGTAAAATCTGGCATGGGATGGGGTGGGAAGATATGAGACTTTCCCCTATGCCTTAAAATCTGGAATTGGATGGGAATGGATTAAACGTCCCCCTGTGCCCTAAAATCTGGAATGAGATGGGGTGGAAAGAAATGAGATTTCAAATCTGGAATGGGATGGGAAGGGAGGAGACTTCCCTCTGTGCCCTAAAATATGGAATAGGGTGGGGTGGGAAGGGATGGGATTTAAAATCTGGAATGGAATGGCAAGGGATGAGACTTAAAACTAGGAGTGGGAAGGGATAAGACTTAAAATCTGGAATGAGATGGGGTGGGAATTGATGAGTCTTCCCCCCATGCCCTAAAGTCTGTTATGGGATGGGTTGGGAAGGGGTGAGACTTTCCCCTATGCCTAAAATCTGGAATAGGATGGGATGGGAATGGATTAAACTTCCCCCTGTGCCCTAAAATATGGAATGAGATGGGCTGGGAGGGATGAGACTTAAAATCTGGGATGGGATGGGGTGGGAACTGGTGAGACTTCCCCCTGTGCCCTAAAATATGGAATGAGATGGGGTGGAAAGGGATGAGATTTAAAATCTGGAATGGGATGGGAAGGGATGAGACTTAAATCTGGAATGGGATGGGGTGGGAATTGATTAAACTTCCCCCTGTGCCCTAAAATATAAAATGGGATGGGGTGGGATGAGACTTCCCCCTGTGCCCTAAAATACGGAATTGGATGGGAATTGATGAGACTTCCCCCCCGTGTTTGTGCAAATGTTCCAAAGAGCTGCAGAGCCTTGCCTGGAGCCCCTGGGCGGGCTGGGGGTGAATCAATAATTAACAATCCTCACAACTGAGCAGGATTTCTCAGCCTGGGGCCGTGCTGGGAGGTCGTGGCAACCAGATCCTCTCCTTGTGTGTCCGTGTGCAATGTGAGGAGGGGGTTTGGGTGTCAGGAATGGTTCAGGCTGGGTGGCAGCAGCAGCAAAACCACCCTGCAGAGCCTGGCATGGCAAGGGCATTGCCACGAAGCCCAAAACTGTCCTCCAAGTCCCAGTTTTCCTGCGAGATGTCCTGATTTGGGCTAAAATGGGATTTTTCCAGCTGTGGGACATGGAGCAGAGGCTTTGAAGTCCATAAGAACCAAGTCCCAACACCAAGCAGCAGAGCCTGGATGTGCTGATGTGAAAGCTCAAAGAAATAAAGATATTTTTGGGTTCAGCCCTGTGTTTTACAGCTGTCCACGCTGAGAAATGAATCTGTGTCCATTGCTGGGGTTGGTAAGCAGTGGCTGTTCCAAAATAGCCTCTGCTCTGTGCCAGGAAAATGCCTCAGCTCTGGAATTGCAGGAATATCCTGGGAAAACACGAGAAAACAGAGCTTGTGCAGCAGCACAGGATTGGTTTGTGGCCACCCCTCACAGCTCCTGAAAACAACAAACCCAGAGCTGGAATTCAATGGGTTCCAGCCTGGGATCCCTCCTTGCTTCCCTCGTTTTTTATTTTATTATTTTTTTCCATGCAAATTTGGTTTTTTCCATGCAGACCCCGTGCCTGCCCAGCCCATGAAAGCCTCTCTCAGGAAAACTCAGAAAATGCCTGAGGGGATTTGTCTGAAAAGGTGAATTTTGCTCGGTTGGAGCTGTTGGATCCAGAAGCCCTGAGGGCATCTTGGCTCCCAAAATCTTTCCAGCTCCACTTTTAGTTTGTTTTCATCTCCCTGGGGAAGGGAGTTGGTTGTTTCTTTTAGCTTTGACCTTGTGCAGCTCTGGCTGAAAAGAAATCCAAAGTTCCACTTTGTAACAATTTCTAATAAATTTTCCTAAAGAAAGAAAGAAATTTAGGTAATTTGAGACAACTAATCATTTAACTTAGTATTTTGTATAAGAGCTTCCACAGAAATAATATTAAAGATGTTCAGCTCAGGCAAATTCACCAGCAGAACTAAATTTATAAAAAAACAATGTGAAATGGGAACTGAAAGTTATTTATTTATTTTTTAATTCTATTTATTTATTTTTTAACTCTATTTATTTATTTTTAAATTCTATTTATTTATTTTTAATTAATTATTTTTTAATATTTTATTTTTAAATTCCGTTTATTGCTGCAGAAGATCATTCAAGATTTGGAAGTCCGTGTCACAAATAATTTGCCTGAAGGCTTTAAGGGAGTTGGGGTTTTGTTTTCACCTGGACCTTGTGCAGCTCTGGCTGAAAAGAAATTCCAAGTTCCACTTTGTAACAATTTCTAATAAATTTCTAAATAAAGAAAGCAATTTAAGTAATTGGAGACAGCTAATCATTTAACTTGGGTAATATTTTGCATAAGAACTTTCACAGAAATAGTATTAAAGATATTCAACTCAGGCAAATTCACCAGCAGAACTAAATTTATTTTTTAAAAAACTGAAATGAGAACTGAAATTGTTTATTTCTGCAGAAGATCATTCAAGATTTGGAAGTCCATGTCACAAATAATTTACCTGAAGACTTTAAGAGAGTTTGGGTTTTCTTTTCCCCTGGACCTTGTGCAGCTCTGGCCGTGCCCTCCATGGGAGGAATCTGGGGGTTTGGAGCTCTTACCTCTCAAATGCTGCCTCTGTTTCCATAGAGACTCTATAAATAGAATAAAATTTAAATTGTTATTTCCCCAAGAAGCCGTTCAGCACCGGGAGATTCATTATATATTTCCAAGGAAGAGCCTCAAAGGATGGAGATTTGCGTTGTGAGTGGCTCAGGGAAGGGTGAAAAGCTTTTCCTGCAGAGTTTGGGGACACAGGATCCCTTTGCTGGTTCCTCCAGGTGTGCTGGGTTTGGGTTTGTCTGGGATTTTTAGGGGAAGGAGCTCGTTCTGCATGGCCCTAGGCTGTTCCTCTGCCTGCAGCTCCTGGAACATCTCAGCTGTCCCAAAATCCCGACTTTGTGCCACCGGGGCTCTGAGGATGCTCTGAGCCCTTGGGAAATGCTGGGATTTGGGATTTGGAAATGCTGGGATTTGGGATCTGGAAATGCTGGGATTTGGAAATGCTGGGATTTGGAAATGCTGGAATTTGGCATCTGGAAATGCTGGAATTTGGGATTTGGAAATGCCGGGATTTGGGATTTGGAAATGCTTTGAAAGTCGCTGCTCCTCAGTTCTTCTCACACAGGGGATGTGGAGGGCACGGGGCCAAAATCTCCTGGGATGCAAATCTGGGTGTTCCAGGGGAACCCTGGATTTCCAGTGGAACCTCGGAATTCCAGTGGAACCCTGGCCTCAAATCTAGGTATTCCAATGGAATCCTGGATTTCTAGTGGCTGCAGGGAAACCTGGCCTCAAATCTGGGTATTCCAGGCCAAAATCTCCTGGGATGCAAATCTGGGTGTTCCAGGGGAACCCTGGATTTCCAGTGGCTGTAGGGAACCTCAGATTTCCAGTGGAACCCCAAATTTCCACTGGAGCCCTGGCCTTAAATCTGGGTGTTCCAGTTTCAGAACCCTGGATTTCCAGTGGCTGCAGGGAACCCCGAATTTCCAGTGGAACCCCAAATTTCCATGGGAACCCCAAATATCCAGGGGAACCCCAGATTTCCAGGGGCTGCAGGGAACCCCCGATTTCCAGGGGAACTCCAAATTTCAAGTGGAACCCTGGCCTCAAATCTGGGTGTTCCAATGGAATCCTGGTGAGATTCCAGTGGAATCCCAGATTTCCAGAACCCTGGTGAGATTCCAGTGGAACCCCAGATTTCCAGTGGCTGAAAGGAACCATGGATTTCCAGGGGAACCCCAAATTTCCACTGGAACCCTGGCCTTAAATCTGGGTGTTCCAATGGAATCCTGGATTTCCAGTGCCTGCAGGAAAGAACGCTGGATTTCCAGTGGAACCCCAAATTTCCAGTGGAACCCCAAATTTCCAGTGGACCCCTGGCCTCAAATCTGGGTGTTCCAGTGGAACACTGAATTTCCAGTGGCTGTAGGGAACCCTGGATTTCCAGTGGAACCCCAAATTTCAATGGGAACCCCAAATTTCCAGGGGAACCCTGGATTTCCAGTAGCTGCAGGGAACCCCCGATTTCCAGGGGAACTCCAAATTTCCAGTGGAACCCTGGCCTCAAATCTGGGTGTTCCAATGGAATCCTGGATTTCCAGGGGCTGCGGGGAAGAACCCTGGCCCAGATTCCAGTGGAATTCCAAATTTCCAGATCCCTGACCAGGTTCCAGTGGGAACCCTGGATTTCCAGTGGCTGCAAGGAACCCTGGCCTCAAATCTGGGTGTTCCAGCAGCACCCCAGATTTCCAGTGCTTGCAGGGAAGATCCCTGGCCAGGTTCCAGTGGAACCCTGGATTTCCAGGACCCTGGCCAGGCTGCCCTGGCTGTAATCAGGAGCAGGATCTGTTCCACCATCCATATTCATGATTTCCCCGTGGCCAGCTGCCACCCAGGGATTGTTTGCTGGGAGTGTGGGATGCAGCCCCTGGAAAGGGAGAGCTGGGAATGCTCAGGGCAACCACATGTCCCCATCTCCTGCAGGAAACCAGCAGCTGCCCAGTTTGCATTTATATGTTATTATATATTATTTTATATATAATTATATCTCATTTATATAATATTATATCTTATTTTTATATTATTACATATTATTTTAATATAATATGCGTTACAAATTTTTAATATTTTAAATATTTATGTATATTATTATATACTTTATAATAGTTTTATATTTATAAACCCAGTTTGGACTGGGTTTAGTGGCACAGGGCTGGTTCATGGAGAATGTCACAGGGATAAAACCCCTGATCCTTGCTGAAGCTTTTGGGGCTCTTGGTCCATGGCTGAGGCCACTAATACTTAATATTTCCAATATTTACATTAATATTTAGTAATTCCAAGTACCAGTATTTAGTATTTCCAATAGTTCCACGAATACTTTGTATTTCCAAGTTAGTATTTCCAGTATTTCCACTAAAACTTCATCTTTCCAAATGCTAATATTTAGTATTTCTGGTAATTCCACTAATACTTAGTATTACCAATACCCCCATTAATATTTAGCATTTCTAAGTACTAATACTTAGTATTTGCAATATTTACCCATTCCCTCAATTAACAAGCAGGACCCGTTCCCTCAATTAACACCCTCAATTAACAGCATCCATTCCCTCAATTAACAGCGCCCATTCCCTTGAATAACAGCGCCCGTTCCCTCAATTAAGTAACAGTACTGATTCTCTCAATTAACAGCACCCATCCTCTTGGTTAATTAACAGCACCCATTCCCTCAATTAATTAAATTAACAGCACCCATTCCCTCAATTAACAGCACCCATTCCCTAAATTAACAGCGCCCATTCCCTAAATTAACAGCGCCCATTCCCTAAATTAACAGCGCCCATTCCCTAAATTAACAGTGCCCCTTCCCTCAATTAATACCCTCAATGAACAACACCCATTCCCTCAATTAACAAAGAGCACGCATTCCCTCAATTAACAGCGCCCATTCCCTCAATTAATTAGCAGCCCCCACTCCCTTGATTAACAGCACCCATTCCCTCAATTAACAAACAGCGTCCATTCCTTCAATTAACAGCACCCATTTCCTCTATTAACACCCTCAATTAACAGCACCCATTCCCTCAATTAACACCCTCAATTAACAGCGCCCATTCCCTCAATTAACAGCACCCATTCCCTCAATGAATACCCTCAATTAACAGCACCCATTCCCTCAATTAACAGCACCCCTTCCCTCAATTAACAGTGCCCATTCCTTTGATTAACAGCACCTATTCCTTCAATTAACGCCCTCAGTGAACAGCGCCCATTCCCTCAATGAACAGCACCCATTCCCTCAATTAATACCTTCAATTAACAGCCCCCATTCCCTCAATTAACCCCCTCAATTAACCCCCTCAATTCCCCCTCTTTCCCCCACAGAAAATCCAGCAGCTCTCCGAGGGCTCCATGTTCAGCCACGGCCTCAAGCACCTTTTCCACAGCCGCCGGCGCTCGCGGGAGCGCGACCAGCAGAGCTCGCAGGAGCCGGCCACCCCGGGCCCACCGACGGCCGCCGCCTCATGCACAGCCCACGGCGTGGCCTCGGACCACGAGTCCCCGGACGAGAAGGAGCGCTCCCCGGAGATGCACCGCGTGTCCTACGCCGTGTCCCTGCACGACCTGCCCGCCCGGCCCACGGCCTTCAACCGCGTGCTGCAGCAGATCCGCTCGCGGCCCTCCATCAAGCGCGGCACCAGCCTGCACGGCGCCGGCCGCCGCGCCAAGAGCGGCTCGCTGGAGCCCCAGAAGGGCAGCCCCCACCTGGGCCGCAAGGCCCCCCAGGACAGCGGCCTCACGGCCATCCTGCATCAGCACCAGGGCAGGCCCAGGTCGTCGTCCACCACGGACACGGCCATCCTGCTGGCCGAGGGAGGGGCTGTCTACCTGCTGGCTGAGGATGGTGAGGGGCTGGCGGATAAGGTAGGGATGGGGCGTCTTGGAGGGGTTGTGTTGGAGGAAAGGGGGGCTCTGGAGGGGGTTTGGGGCTCTGATGAAATCCCTGTGATGTGCAGGTAGTGGGGTCAGGCTTTGCTCCCATTGCGAGGGGCTGGTGGATAAGGTAGGGATGGAACATCTGCGGAGGAAAGGGATCTGGAGCAGTTTTGGGGCTCTGGTCAAATCCCTGGTGAGGTGCAGGCAGTGAGGTTGGACTTTGTTGCCACAGCGAGGGGCTGGTGGATAAGGTGGAGATGAAGCGCCTGGAGAGGTTGTGTTGGAGGAAAGGAGGGTCTGGAGGGGTTTTGGGGCTCTGCACAGGTCCCTGGTGGGGTGCAGGCAGTGGGGTCAGGCTTTGCTCCCAGGTTGTCATCCACCACGGACACGGCCGTCCTGCTGGCCAAGGACAGTGAGGGATTGATGGACGAGGTAGGGATGGATCACCTTGGAGAGGTTGTGCTGGAGGAACGGAGGGTCTGGAGCTGTTTTGGGGCTCTGATCAAATCCATGGTGAGGTGCAGGCAGCAGGGTTGGACTTTGCTCCCACAATGAAGGGCTGGTGGATAAGGTAGAGATGGAGCGCCTTGGAGGGGTTGTGCTGGAGAAAAGGGGGGTCTGGAGGGGTTTTGGGGGTCTGTACAAATCCCTGGTGTGGAGCAGGTAGTAGTGCCAGGCTTTGCTCCCAGTGACAGGGTAAGAGGACATCACCTTGGTCTGTACCTCGGAAGGCTCAGGTTGGACATCGGCAGGAATTTCCTCATGGAAAGGGCTGGAAGGGGCTGCCCAGGGGGGTTTGGACTGCCCATCCCTGGAGGTGGCACTGAGTGCTCAGGGTGGGGATTGGGCACAGCTTGGACTCCATGATCCCACAGGGATTTTCCAGCCTCAGGGATTCTGGGATTCTGTGGCTGCACCTGGATTATGGAGCACGAGAACAGAGTGGGGCACCCCAAAATTCCCTTGGGATGGGGCTGTCCCTCAGGGCAGTGCTGGTGGCACCAGACAGTGGTGGCAGCCCTTGGGAACCTGGAGCTGCTGGAATATTGAGGCTTCTCATGGGGAACTGAAGGCAGGGACACAATTCCCAGGGATTGAAAGGCCCTGGCACGACCCTGTTCCCATAGGATTGGGGGATCCAAAGGCACCTCCAGGCTCAGCTGGCAGCTGCGATTTGGTCCCATCCCAAGATCCCAAGTGATTTTGAAAGCAGTCTGTGCCAGGCTGATGGGCAGGATGGGGTTTCCATCTAGTGTTTAGTGCCATTAATTATGCAGCAGCCCAATTAGCACCTGCTGAGTTCAAGGGAGAGGCGCTGAGAGGTGCTCTGGGAGCTGGGGGGGATTTTCCCTCTTGGCTTCTCCCCTTGACCTTGGGAGCTTGGAGGGTTCCACACCCTGAAATGGCTCTCAGGGAAATGAGGATCCTTATTTTTGTGTTTTTAATTCAATCCTTCTTTTTGTGTTTTTAATTCAACCCTTCTTTTTGTGCTTTTAATTCAATCCTTCTTTTTGTGTTTTTAACTCAATCCTTCTTTTTGTGCTTTTAATTCAATCCTTCTTTTTGTGCTTTTAATTCAATCCTTCTTTTTGTGTTTTTAACTCAATCCTTCCTTTTGTGCTTTTAATTCAATCCTTCCTTTTTTTATTTTTAATTAATTCACCTGAACCAGCAAAGTGAACTGGGAAAGCTCAGAATGGGGAGGTGCAAGCTCTGACAGGGATATGGGAATGTGATCCCAAGGATAAAATTGTCACTGTGTCATCAGCTTTCCAAAAATCTCCTCTCCCCAAATCAGGACACCCCAATCCTTCCCTGGCTGTCCCTGCTCCTCCCTTCTGGAATGTCCCAGGCAATGAGGAGCATCAGGTTGTTCATTTGAGCATCTGCAGCCAAAATTTCTCCCTCGTGGCCTCCTCTGGGGCATGGCCCATGTCCCTGCCTTGCCAGGACCCCAATCCCGCTGGAATTATGGCCAAAACCTCAATCCCACTGGGACAGAAGCATCCAGAGCAGATCCCTGTCCACCCCCTGAGCAGCCCAGAAAGGGGATGAATAATTAACTGCATATGACACAAAGAGTAATAAGAAGAGAGACAACACCTTTGTGAGGCAGTGGAAAAATAACTTATTTAGAGAAACACGAGCCCTGCGATATTCCCGAGCCGGATTGGTTTTCCAGGAGCCCTCAGGAGCCTCCTGCCCGCAGCAGAGCAGCTCCTTTTCCTCAGGGATGGGCTCCAGAGGGGGGTTGGCACCATCCCTGCCTTGTCCCCATGGATCTGGCACCTCCTCCCTGTTCCCCATCCCTTTGGAAGCCCCATGGGATGCTCGGGGCTCCTGGGAAGGAGCCATTCCCACCCCACACACACAAATTTCATGCTGAATTTTCCACCCCTTCCACGAGGAGCAGATGCTGGAAGGTCCCTCGTGGGATCACTCAGTCTCAGCAAGTGCTTTTTGAACAGCTATTGGGGATTTTTTTTTTCTTCCCTTTTACTTCTTCTTGTTCAATTAATTAAGCTCCTGCAGTTCTGCCTTCCCTTTTGCTGCGCTGGTTTTTCACCCCGTGGACCCTACACAAAATTCCTCCTCGCTGTACCCCCTAATTCTCCCCCGGAGTAGCCTGTGGTGACAGGGGACATCCAGAGGGGCTCAGGGGGCTCGGTGGGACCATGGGGCAGTGACAGGGGACATCCAGAGGGGCTCGGTGGGACCATGGGGCAGTGACAGGGGACATCCAGAGGGGCTCAGTGGGACCATGGGACAGTGACAGGGGACATCCAGTGTCGGTGCCGGTGCCCGCCGCGAGGCCGTGCTGGCGGCCCGTGTGCCGGTGGCAGTGACACTGTCGGTGCCGGTTCCGGTGCTCACCACGAGGCCGTGCTGGCGGCCCGTGTGACAGTGGCAGTGACACTGTCGGTGCCGGTTCCGGTGCTCGCCACGAGGCCGTGCTGGCGGCCCGTGTGACAGTGACAGTGGCGGTGGCACTGTCGGCCCGGGGGAGGTGGCGGCAGGGCGGGCGCTCGGCAGCGCGCTGGGAGCTTTCCGCTGATCTCCCTAATCCCCTGCTGGTGACCCGCCAGGCGCAGGGGCGGGCACACGGGAATTAGCGAGGCCCCGGTGCCGGCAGCAGCGGCCGGGGGTGCCCCCGGTGCCCCGGGGCTCAGCCGGTGCCGGTGCTGGCGGGGCGCGTCGGCCCCGGAGCGCGGCCGGAGCTGGAGCGGGGCGGCCGCGGGGTGCTGTGCCTGGTGCTGCCCGGGAGCTGCACGGACTGCGGGGACTGCGGCATGGTGCACGTGCAGGTGGGCACCGGGGGGGGAACGGGCCGGGGGGAGCGGCGGGGCCGGCGGCCGTTAGAGGGCGGCGTTACCGGCGGCCGTCCGTCCGTCCGTCCGTCCGTCCCTCCCTTTCTCCGTCCGTCCCTTTCTCCGTCCGTCCCTCACTCACTCTATCTGTCCATCCGCTGGTTTGTCCGTCCGTCCGTCTGTCCGTCTGTCCCCGCC
>JAWWEX010000117.1:3824028-3839360 GCA_035583215.1 Arremon brunneinucha | reverse complement strand
GAGAGGAGAGGAAAGGAAAGGAAAGGAAAGGAAAGGAAAGGAAAGGAAAGGAAAGGAAAGGAAAGGAAAGGAAAGGAGGGAGGAGGGCTCAGCTCAGCTTCCCCCCGACGGCCACAGCCCGCCGGTAGAGCTCGGTGCCGCTGTCACACCCCGCCAGGGACGCGCTGCGCTCCGCCAAGGGGCTGCGGCAGTGGGTGACAGTCCAGCGGCGCAGCCGCCGCCCTTCCTCCCGCTCCTCCTCCTCCTCCAGCCGCAGCAGGCTCTCTGCGGACGCACAGCCCCGCATGGCGGCCCCGGGGGCGCGGCGAGCCGGCAGCTCCAGCTGCTCGAAGGACTCTGTGGACAGGATGCTGTCCTCGCTGACGGCGCTGCCGGGCCGGGCGCGGGGTCCCTGCGGCAGCGACACCTCCCCAAAAGCCCCGATTGCGCTCTCGAGGGGGGTCCTGGGGGGCTCGGCGCCGCCCCCCGAGGAGGAGAATTTGCCGTTGTGTTTGAGGATTCCTTTCCTGCGGGCCGGCAGCCCCTGCGGGGCCGGGCAGGGCTCGGCGAACACGGGCCCGTCCAGGTCCAGGCTCGCCGCGTCCAGAACATCCCCGGACTCGCTGCACTCCAGGGATGAGTAATAGCCCGACTCCCTGGCCGAGGGCTTCTTCAGGATTCCCTTCCTGGGCGCTGCCCCCGCTGCTCCGGGGGGCTGCAGGAGCCGGGACAGCCCCGCGGGGGGACCCTCGCCACCCTCCCCGGGGCTGGGCGCCTTCTGCTCCACAGAGTTCCTCTTCTTCAGGATGCCCTTGGGCCGCTTGAGGACGGACTTGGCGGGGTTCTCGGGCCCCGGGGGCGCCTCCTGAAGGGCGTGCGAGATGTCGTTCTCCTTCTTGGACTTCTTGAGGGAGCGCTGGCGCTCCAGGGCCGCGCCGGGCAGGTGCTGCTTGAGGAAGCAGCGCACCTTGGAGCCGTTGTCCAGCAGCGGGCGGGAGGAGCGGCGCAGCCACTCGGCCACCGAGGCCAGCGGGGACTCGCTGTCCCGCGGCAGCTCCTCCTGCTCGCCCAGGGCTGTTCTGTAGCCCCAGTTGACCCACCAGTGCGTGGCGATGTCCTCGATGGTGGCGCGGCGCTCGGGGTTCACCATCAGCATCCAGCGGATCAGCCCGCAGGCGTCTGCGGGAGGGACAGGAGGGGACACGGGGAAGGGACAGGTCAGGCATGGCAGGGGACACGGGGAAGGGACAGGGACAGGTCAGGCATGTAAGGGGACAGGGGACGGGACAGGGACAGGTCAGGCATGGGAGGGGACACGGGGAGGGACAGGAGGGGAGATGGGGAAGGGACAGGACAGGCACAGAAGGGGTCACAGGGAAAGGACAGGTCAGGCATGTAAGGGGACAGGGGAAGGGACAGGGACAGGTCAGGCACAGAAAGGGACATGGGGAAGGGACAGGTCAGGCACAGGAGGGGACACAGGGAAGGGGACACACACAGGGGGACGGGGGTGTCCCTACCTGAGAGCTTCGTGGGCTCTCTGTAGTCCCCGCTCGTGATCTGCTTGACCAGAGTTTTGTAGTCGTGGCCATCAAAGGGCATGGTGCCATGGACCAGGATGTAGAGCAGGACACCCAGGGACCAGCTGTCCACCTGAGAAAGGGACACAGGAGCCTGGAGGGGACAGCAGGACCGGCTGTCCTGGTCCCCACCCCACCAATGTCCCATCAGGACTCCCAAGATGGCAGCAGCCCCAGGGAAGGGACAGAGTGTGGGGCACACCTGTCACAGACATCTTTTATGAAAAACAACTTCCTCAGGATTTTTTTCTCCTGAGAAGCTGAGAGGCCTCAGGAACAAAATGTAAACATTGATTATCTGCTGCTGTGGAATGCAACAGTTGCATCTGTGATTGACCCTTGTTAGATGTTTGTAATTAAGGACCAATCACAGTCAGCTGGCTGGGACAGAGAGCCGAGCCACAAACCTTTTTTATCATTCCTTCTGATTCTATTCTTAGCCAGCCTTCTGATAAAATCCTTTCTTCCATTCTTTTAGTATAGTTTTAATGTAATATACATCATAAAATAATAAATCAAGCCTTCTGAAACATGGAGTCAGATCCCAATCTCTTCCCTCATCCTCAGACCCCTGTGAACACGGTCACACACACCCAGCAACCCCACAGTGCCGGGTTTAGGGGTCCTGTTACCCCAAAATCCACTGGGAAAGCCCCAGAGCCATCCCCACCCCGCAGGGAGGCAGCACCCACCTCGGGGCCCTTGTAGGGGCGCCCGTTGATGATCTCGGGGGACGCGTACAGGGGGCTGCCGCAGTACGTCTGCAGGAGCTTGTCCTGCTGGAACACGTTGGACAGCCCGAAATCTGCGATCTGGGGGGGCAAACACACCTGTCAGCCAGCAGCAAAGGCCCCATGCCCAAAGTCCCCTTTCCCAAAGTTCCCTTTCCCAAGTTCCCTTTCCCAAGTTCCCTTTCCCAAGTTCCCCTTTCCTAAATTCCCCTTTCCCAAAGACCCATTTCCCAAAGACCCATTTCCCAAAGACCCATTTCCCAAGTTCCCCTTTCCCAAGTTCCCCTTTCTCAACAAAGTTCCCCTTTCCCATAGTTTCTCTTTCCCAAGTTCCTCTTTTCCAAAGCCCCCTTTCCCAAACTTCCCTTTCCTAAAGCCCCCTTTCCCAAGTTCCCATTTCCCAAAGGCCCCTTTCCTAAAGCCCCTTTTCCCAAAGGCCTCTTCCCCAAAGGCCTCTTTCCCAAGTTCTCCTTCCCCAAGTTCCTCTTTGCCAAAATTTCCTTTCCCAATTTCCCTTTCCCAAAGTTCCCTGTCCCTAAGCTCCCTTTCCTAAAGCCCCCCTTCCCAAATTCCCCTTTTCTAAGTTCCTCCTTCCCAATTTCCCCTTCGCTGAAGTCCCCTTCCTCAAGTTCCTCTTTGCCAAAGCCTCCTTCCCCAAAGTCCCCTTTTCCAAAGACCCCTTTCCCAAAGTCTCCTTTCCCAAAGTTCCTCTTTCTCAAAGTCTCCTTCCCCAAGTTCCCTTTTCCCAACTTCCCCTTCCCCAAATTCCTCCTTCCCAAGTTCCCTTTCCCAAGTTCCTCTTTCCCAATTTCCCCTTCCCCAAGTTCCCCAAGGCTGAAAGTTCCCCTGTAGCTCTTCAGGGACCACTCTGCTCCAAACCAGGGCTGCCCTTGCCTCTGAACCCCCTCAGCCTGCTTCTCCACCCCTGATCTCGCTCCTGCTGCTCTCTGCCTCCCAAAAACATCAACTCAGGAGCTGCCCTGTGGCCCTGGCAGCGGGAACAGAGTGGGGAGGTGAGGCTGGAAGCGCCTCCAGGCTCTCCTGCAGGAGAGCAGAGCAGGAAGGAGAGGCTGGAAGCGCTTCCAGGCTCTCCTCCAGCTCATTCCAGGCTGCAGCGGTCCCCACCTCGCCCAGGTGCTCATTATCCTCATTACAGCTGGCACCTCCCAGCCAGCAGCAGCTTCCCTGGCTGCCCTCGAGCTCCCAATTACTAAATTATCCCTGGTGGAGATAAACCCCGTTATCAGTGACCGGCAGGGATGCCCAGGCCAGGCTGTGCCCTTCCTCCTGGGCAGAAATCACCACCGGGGGAGCTGGGACTTCCTGGCAGGAAAAGAGCCAGCGCTGATCTGGGCACTCAGAATTTGATAATTTGCCCTTCTCTTCCAGCCAGAGCTGATCTGGGCACTCAGAATTTGCCCCAGCACTGATTTGGGCACTCAGAATTTGCCCTTCTTATCCAGCTAGAGCTGATCTGGGCACTCAGAATTTGAGAATATGCCCTTCTCATCCAGCCAGTGCTTATCTGAGCACTCAGAATTTTCCCTTCTCATCCAGCCAGCACTGACCTGGGCACTCAGAATTTGCCCTTCTTTGCCAGTGCTGATCTGGGCACTCAGAAGTTGAGAATTTGCCCTTCTCATCCAGCCAGGGCTGATCTGGGCGCTCAGATTTTGCCCTCTTATCAGCAGATAATATCTGCTAAGGCCAATATCAGTTATGGCTCTACCACATCTGCCAGGCTCTGCCAGCTCCCCACAGCGTTCCAGGGGTGCCAGAGCTCAGTGCCCCAAGGGCACTGAGGCCCTGTGGGCACCTCCAGGCTGGGCAGCTCCCCCAGGCCCCTCCTCACCTTGATGTTCCCGTTGGCATCCAGCAGGATGTTCTCCAGCTTCAGGTCCCGGTGCACGATCCCGTTCTGCGGGAAGAGAAGGGGTTAATCCAGGCAGGGGTGGAGGCAGGGAAAGTCCTGCACGCCTGGAGGTCACTGCAGGGCAGGGCAGGGCAAACTGGAGCCACAAACAGCCCGGGCGTGGCCCTGGCATGGGTGGCCCAGCCTGGGTGGCACCAGCTGGGCAGCGGGAGCAGGGAGGCGCCTGCACCTCCTCCATTGTCACCAGCTGTGCCAGCACGCGGTGCCAGCCCCACCTGGGCACAGCTCCTGCTTGGGCAGAGCCTGCTGTGCCCAGAGAGAGCCTTCAATCTGGTTTGGGGTCAGGAGCTGCTCTGACACCCCCTGCTCCCACCGAGGGCTGGGACACAGCCTTGGAGGGTCCTACAGGGAGACCCTGGGGCTGGAGGGTCCTGCCAGGGCTCCATCCATACCCTGGGGAGGGTCCTGCCAGGGCATCATCTGCAGCCCCAGGGAGGGTCCTGCCAGGGCATTGTCCACAGCCTGGGAAGGGTCCTGCCAGGGCTCCATTCACTCCATGAAGAGGGTCCTGTCAGAGCTTCATCCACAGCCTGGGGAGGGTCCTGCCAAGCTATCATCTACAGGGAGGGGAGAGTCTTGCCAGGGCTCCATCCACAGCTCCAGGGAGGGTCCTGCCAGGGCTCCATCTATACCCTGGGAGGGTCCTGCCAGGGCATCATCTGCAGCCTGGGGAGGGTCCTGCCAGGGCATTGTCCACAGCCTGGAAAGGGTCTTGCCAGGGCTCTATCCACAGCTCCAGGGAGGGGTCCTGTCAGGGCATCACCCACAGCCTGAGGAGGGTCCTGCCAGGGCATCATCCATATCCTCAGGAGGGTCCTGACAGGGCATCACTCACACCCCCAAGGAGGGTCCTGACAGGGCTCCATCTACACCCTGAGGAGGGTCCTGCCAGGGCATCATTTGCATCTCAGGGAGGGTCCTGGGAGGGCTCCATCCACATCCCGGGAATGGAGCCAGGGCTCCATTCACAGCCTGGGGAGGGTCCTGCAGCTTCACACTCTGGTCAGGAACAGGACAGGTGACCCAATCAGGACAGGTGACCCAACCAGGACAGGTGACCCAGGCTTGGCTTCCAGCCCCGAGGGCAGCTCTGGGCGTCTCCGTCTGCTCGGGAGGGAGGGGAGCTGACAGTGCCAGGCCGGGCTGGGAGGGGAGGTGACAGTGCCAGGCCGGGTTAGTCACCCTCACACCGCAGCAGCCAAGAGCTCCCCAAAGCTGCCAGGGCACTGCCACACCCTCGGGACTCAGGCAGGATCAGCCCTTGTGTGGGGAAGGTGGAGAGCCACGAGCTGCTCTCAGCTCCTGCGGGGCTGCAGGGAGGAGAGCTGGGGAGCACGTCCAGCCAGGAAAACATCAGGAGGAGGGCTCAGGAACCCATCCCATTGGGAAACCATTGGGAAGAGGGTTCAGGAGCCCATTCAGCCCAGAATCCATTGGGAGGAGCACCCAGAGCCCATCCCACAGGGAAGCCATCAAGAGGATGGCTCAGGAGCCCATCCAGCCACTCTCGCACCAGGAAACCATCAGGAGGAGGGCTCAGGAGCCCATCCTGCCGGGAAACCACCAGGAAACCATTGGGAGGAGGGCTCAGGAGCCCAGCCAGCCACTCTTCCCCTGAGAAACCATCAAGAGGAGGGCTCAGGAGCCCATCCAGTCAGGAAACCATAGCGAGGAGAACCCAGGAGTCCATCCCACCAGAAAACCATCGGGAATCCATCAGGAGGAAGGTTCAGGAGCCCATCCAGCCCAGAATCCATTGGGAGGAGCACCCAGGAGCCCATCCAGCTGGGAAACCATCAGGAGGAGGGCTTGAGAGCCCATCCAGCCCAGAATCCATCAGGAGGAACACCTGGAGCCCATCCACTGGGAAACCACCAGGAAACCATTGGGAGGAAGGCTCAGGAGCCCATCCAGCCCAGAATCCATTGGGAAACCATCATGAGGAGAACCCAGGAGCCCATCCAGCCACTCTTCCTCTGGGAAACCATCAGGAGGAGGGCTCAGGAGCCCACCCAGCCCCAAATCCATTGGGAGGAGCACCCAGGAGTCCATCCAGCCGGGAAACCATCGGGAAGAGCACTCGGGAGCCCTTTCCACAGGGGAACCATCGGGAAACCATCACGAGGAGCACCCAGGAGCCCACCCAGCCTGGAATCCATTGGGGGGAGCACTCAGGAGCCCATCCAGCCTGGAATCCATCAGGAGGAGGGCTCAGGAGCCCATCCAGCCTGGAATCCATTGGGAGGAGCACTCAGGAGCCCATCCAGCCGCTCTTCCCCTGGGAAAGCCCCAGGAAGCCCCAGGCAGGGCAGTGTCACCCGCTTTGTGGCATTAGTGCCACCCACCCTGTGGCATTGGTGTCACCATGTCACCCACCTTGTGGCAGTAGTAGACGGCAGACACGACCTGGCGGAAGAAGTGCCGCGCCTCCTGCTCCGAGAGCCGCTGCCTCTCGCTGATGTACTCGTACAGGTCGCCCTTGCTGGCGTATTCCATCACGATGACGATCTTGGCGCTGTTCTCAAACACTGCGGGAGGCAGGAAAGGGTTAAAAGGGATCCTCAAACCTCATTAGGACATTCCTGTTAATGAGCAGGTGGAGCTTTGATTGATCCTAATGCCAATCCCTGCCCTCAGTTTTGGGTTAAATGGCGACCTGCAGGTTGGGGGGGCCACCAGAGCTGTCACCCACCCACAGCCCCCAGTGCCACCAGGGCTGCTGGGCCAGCAGCTGTGCCACCACTGAGGCTGTGCCACCACTGAGGCTGTGCCACCACCGAGGTTGGGCCACCACCGAGGCTGTGCCACAACAGCAGCTCTGCCACCACAGAGGCTCTGCCACCACAGAGGCTCTGCCACCACAAAGGCTGTACCACTACAGCAGCTCTGCCACCAGTGAGGCTGTGCTATCAGCAACTCTGCCACCACCGAGGCTGTGTCACCACTGAGGTCCTGTGCCCCCACAGAGGTTGTACCACCACCAGCTGTGTCTCCACCAAGGCTGTGTCACCACCGAGGCTGTGCCACCATAAAGGCTCTGCCACCACCAGCTGTGCCACCACAGTGGCTGTGCCACCACCAGATGTGCTAGCACAGCAGCTCTGCCACCACAGAAGCTGTGCCACCTCCAAGGCTGTGCCACCACCAGCTCTGCCACCACAGTGGCTGTGCCACCACAGAGGTTCTGTGCCACCACAGAGACTCTGCCACCACTGGTTCTGAAAGCAGAAAGGCTCTGCCACCACTTGCTGTGCCACCACAGAGGCTCTGTGCCACCACCAGCTGTGCCACCATAAAGGCTCTGCCACCACAGAGGCTCTTTCACCACCATGGCTGTGCCACCACCAGGGCTGCTGGCACAGCAGCTGTGTCACCACCAGCTGTGCCACCTCCAGCTATGCCACCACCAAGGCTGTGCCACCACAAAGGCTCTACCACCACTCGCTGTGCCACCACCAGGACTCTGCCAGCACTGGCTCTGCCAGCACAAAGGCTGTGCCACCACCGAGGCTGTGGCACCACCGAGAGACTGTGCCACCACCGTCTCTGTCCCCAGAGGTGACTCAGGCGTGCTGTCTTTGCTGGAACCCCGCCAAGGGAAGGTGACAGCACCGGCCCAGCCGTGACCTTCCTGCCGTTCCCATCGCTCCCAAAAAAGGCTCTGCCGGAGCCAGGAGCGACTTTTTGTTTTTTTCCTGTTTGCAGCGAGGCAGAGCTCGGTGGTTTTGAATTCCAGTGAGTCAGCGCGGAGGAGCTGCCAGCCCTGCTCGCCTTTGTTTGCGGCACAAAAGGGCCCTGGATCCCTCACAAACACCGGGAGCAGGAGCACAGCCAGCCCCAGGAAAGGCTCAGCACAAGGATCTGCTAAGCCTGACCTAGCTGAGGGTTTAGGCTGAGTCTGGTTCTGGTTCAATTTCCCCAAGCCCAGCCCTGGCCATAAAGCCGAGCCCGGCAGCATCAGGAACTCTCCCAGCACCAGGAACCCTCCCAGCAGCTGTGGTTTGGTTTTCCAGTGCTCCAGGGGAGGGAATGAGGAGGACTGAGATTAAATTAAACCCTGCCTCGGGCTCAGGGCAGAGCCACAGAGATGCCAAAATCTCTGGGATGAGCCACACTCAGCCCCTGCTCAGCCTCCCTGCACAGCCCCAAAAATCCACATTTGGGAGCAGGGATCAGGGGCTAAATGTGGATTTTGGAATCCACCAAAATCCACAGGGAGCAGGGGCTGAATGTCCAAAATCCACATTTGTGAGCAGGGATCAGGGGTTAAATGTGGGTTTTGGGAGTTCCAAAAATCCACATTTGTGAGCAGGGATTGGGGGCTAAATCTGGATTTTGGAAGCCACCAAATTCCACATTTGTGAGCAGAAATCAGGGGCTCAATATGGATTTTGGAACTGAACAAAATCCACATTTGGGAGCAGGGATCAGAGGTTAAATGTGGATTTTGGAATTCACCAAAATCCACAGGGAGCAGGGGCTGAGTGTCCAAAATCCACATTTTCCACTGGATTCCCTGTCTGGGAAGGAGGGGATGGGACAGGAAGGGCGATTTCTCGTTCAGGTATTTCCCCTCACTGGAGAAAAACCAAAAACACAGCCCAGGAACATCTGCATCGCCTGGGAGCGGCCAGGAACGGGGCCAGGTCCTGGAAGGGAGGAGAGGGCTGGGCTGAACCCACCCGAGATGAGCTAAACCCATCCAAACCAAGCCAAACCAGGCTAAACCCACCCAAGATGAGCTAAACCCACCCAAGATGAGATCAACCCATCCAAACCAAGCCAAACCAGGCTGAACCCACCCGAGATGAGCTAAACCCACCCAAACCGAGCCAAACCCACCCAGACTGAGCCAAACCAGGCTAAACCCACCCAAGACGAGCTAAAACCATCCAAACCGAGCCAAACCCGTCCAAACCGAGCCAAACCCATCCAAACCCACCCAAAATGAGCTAAATCCACCCAAACCGAGCCAAACCCACCCAGACCGAGCCAAACCCACCCAGACTGAGCCAAACCCACCCAGACTGAGCCAAACCAGGCTAAACCCACCCAAGATGAGCTAAACCCATCCAAACTGAGTTAAACCCACCCAAACTGAGCTAAACCCACCCAAAACGAGCCAAACGCATCCAAACCCACCCAAACCGAGCCAAACCAAGTTAAACCTATCCAAACTGAGCCAAACCCACCCAAACCGAGTAAAACCCATCCAAACCGAGCTAAACCAGGCTAAACCCACCCAAGATGAGCTAAACCCACCCAAACCGAGCCAAACCCATCCAAACCCACCCAAACCCATCCAAACCCACCCCAAGAGCCCCCCCAGGGGTACCCAGCCCGTTCCAGATGCTCGGATCATGGAAAAGGGAAGGGAGAGGAGGGCTCACCTTCGTGCACAGCGATGATGTGGGGGTGGTTGAGCGAGGACATGATCTCAATCTCCCTCCGGATGTGGACAAGGTCCTGCTCATCCTTGATTTTGTCCTTCCGGATGGATTTGATGGCCACCTGTGGGGGAGGAGCACGGAGAGGGCTGTGAGCTCCCAAAGGAAGGGATTCCTCCCTCCCCTGTTCTGGGAAGGGCTCACAAACATCCCCAGCTCCATGGAAACAGAGCCCAAAAAGCGAATTTTATCCATTTGGGGTTTTCAGCAGGAGGATTTCTTCCCAAATCCTGCTGCTGAACATGAGGGGGAAGCTGCCCCTCCCTGAGGGACATCTGTGACAGCTCCTCATTTTTGGGGGTCCTCCCAGGTAGCCCAGCCTTGATTTTTGGGGCTCCCCAGGGCTCCTCCATCAGGCAGAGCTGTTCCTCATTTTTGGGGTTCCCTGACCTCTATCAGGCAGCACAGCCCCGATTTTGGGGGCTCCCTGAGTGTCCTTCATCAGGTAACAGCCCTGATTTTTGGAGGCTCCTCGAGCCTCCTTCCAGGTAGCCCAGCTCTGATTTTTGGGGCTCCCTGAACCTTCTCCATCAGGTAATACAACCCTGATTTCTGGGGCTCCCTGAGCCTCCTCCCAGGTAGCCCAGATGTGATTTTTGGGGTTCCCAAGACTCCTCCATCAGATAACACAGCCCTGACTTTTGGGGCTCCCCAAGATTCTTCTATCAGGTAACACAACCCAGAATTTTGGGGCTCCCCAGGACTCCTCCATCAGGTCGCTCTGCTCCTGATTTTAGGGGCTCCCTGAGCCTCCTCCATCAGGTAACACAGCCCTGATTTTTGGGGCTCCCCAAGATTCCTCTATCAGGTAACACAACTCTGATTCTTGGGGCTCTCTGAGCCTCCTCTCAGGTAGCCCTGCTCCTGATTTTTGGAGTTCCCTGACCTCTATCAAGCAGCACAGCCCCGATTTTTGGGGCTCCCTGAGTGTCCTTCATCAGGCAGCCCAGCCCTGATTTTTAGGGCTCTCCCAGACTCCTCTATCAGGCAAACATACTCCTGATTTTTGGGGCTCCCTGAGCCTCCATCAGGCAGCACAGCCCTGATTTTTGGGGCTCCCTGACTCTTCTCCCAGGTAGCCCTGCTCCTGATTTTTGGGGCTCCTAAGATTCCATTATCAGGCAGCACAGCCCTGATTTTTGGGGCTCCCCAGGACCCTCCATCAGGCAGACCAGCTCCTCATTTTTGGGGCTCCCTGATTCTCCTCCATCAGGTAATACAGCCCTGATTTTTGAGGGGTCCCCACGATTCCTCCATCAGGCAGCCCAACCCTGATATTTAGGGTTCCCTGACTCTTCTCCCAGGTAGCTCTGCTCCTGATTTTTGGGGCTCCCCAAGATTCCTCTATCAGGTAGTCCAGCCCTGATTTTTGGGGTTCCCTGACCCTCCATCAGGTAGCACAGCCCTGATTTTTGGGGATCCCTGAACCTCCTCTTGAGTAGCCCAGCTCTGATTTTTGGAGCTCCCCAGGATTTTTCCATCAGGCAGACCTGCTCCTGATTTTTGGGGTTCCCTGACCTCTATCAGGCAACACAGCCCTGATTTTTGGGGCTCCCAAGACTCCTTCCAGGTAGCCCAGCTCTGACTTTTGGGGCTCCCCAAGATTCCTCTATCAGGTAACACAGCCCTGATTTTTGGGGCTCCCTGATCCTGCTCTATCAGGCAGCACAACCCTGATTTTTGGGGCTCCCCAAGATTCCTCAACCCTGATTTTAGGGGCTTCCTGAGCCTCCTCCATCAGGTAACACGGCCCTGATTTTTGGGGCTCCCTGATCCTCCTCTATCAGGCAGCACAACCCTGATTTTTGGGGGCTTCCCAAGATTCCTCTATCAGGTAAAACAGCCCTGATTTTGGGGGCTCCCCAAGACTCCTCAACCCTGATTTTAGGGGCTTCCTGAGCCTCCTCCATCAGGTAGCACAGCCCTGATTTTTGGGGGCTCCCCAAGACTCCTCCCAGGTGATCCAGATGTGATTTTTGGGGCTCCCCAAGACTCCTCCTCTCAGGTCACACAGCCCCGAATTTTGGGAGCCCAATCCTCCTCCCAGGGAGCACAACCCTGATTTTTGGGGGCTCCCCAAGATTCCTTTATCAGGAATCACATCCTGGATTTTTGGGGCTCCCTGATCCTCCTCCCTCAGCTCACACATCCCTTCTCCCGATTTTTGAGCTTGGCATGGATCGTGTCCTGCCTTAGGAATGTGTTCAACACCCAGAACTCGGGAGATAACAACAACCACAAGAACAACAATCACAACAACAACAACCAAAACAACCACAGCAGCCAATTCCTGACGTCAGGAAAAGCAATAAAACCCCACACCTCGCTTTTTTTTTAGCCTCTAAACCACTTTATTTCTATGAACAAGAGAAAGTTTGGGTGATAAGCAGATCCCGCTCAGAAGGGGGTGGGAGACCCGGAATTTTCCAGTTTTGCGTTTCCAACTTTTCCTCCACGAGGAGGAGATTGAAAAGGGAGGAGAAAGAGGGGTAAGAACAGAACAGCCGCCCTCTAATCCCCTTTCAAAGGGGCTGCGGGCACACAAAGCGCTCCCAGGGCTGAATTTACAACTGAATCCAGCAGAACCTTTTCATTTTTTTTTTTTTATTATTCTTTTTTTTTTTTTTTTTTCTTTTTTTTCCCCCTCCCAGACAAGAATGCGGAACAGTTTTAATCCCGGCCAGGGAGCCTCGCTCCATCTCCCAGCAACGGGAGAGGGGCCCGGAGCCCCCGAGGGGTGGGAGGGATGCTCGGCCCCTGCCCTGCCATTGAGGGGCCGCGCAAACCTCGCTCCTCAAAGCCCGGCCCAGCCGGGTTTAGCTAAGCCAGGCCTGGGGCACCTGCAGCAGGTGGCTCTGAAAGGGGGCTCAGGTGGGCACCCCAAGTCCTTTTTGGGCACTAAACCCCATTTTTGTGGACCCAAATCTCATTTCAGCAGCCCCAAATCCCATTCTTATGGCTCCAAGCCCCATTTCTTCTAGCCCCAAATCCCATTTATCCGGCCCCAAGCCCCATTTCTGTAGCCCCAAAACTCATTTTAGTGGTCCCAAAACCCATTGCTGTGGCCACAAACCCCATTTTTGATGCCCCAAATCTCGTTTTTCTCGCCCCAAATCCCATTTCTTCTGGCCCCAAGTCTCATTTTTCTGTAGCCCCAAACCCCACTTCTCTAGCCCCAAAACCCATTTTAGTGGCCCCAAATCCCATTTTTCTGGCCCCAAATCAAATCCCATTTCTGTACCTCCAAATTCCATTCTTGTAGCCCCAAACCCCATTTCTGTGGCCCCACGTCTAATTTTTCTGGCCCCAAATGCCATTTTTCTACCCCCAAACCCCATTTTTTTCTGGCCCCCAAATCCCATATCTGTAACCCCAAACCCCATTTCTGTACCCCCAAATCCCATTCCTGTACCCCCAAATCCCATTTCTGTAGCCCCAAACCCCATTCCTGTAGCCCAAAATCCCATTTCTCTGGTCCCAAACCCCATTTCTGTGGCCCCCAACCCCATTTTTTCTACCCCCAAACCCCATTTTTGTAGCCCCATATCCCATTTTTCTGAACCCAAATCCTATTTCTGTCACCCCAAATCCCATTTTTCTGTCCCCAAACCCCATTTTTCTGTCCCCAACCCCTCAGTCAGCCCCATCCAGGGCAGGCGTTGCCCCTGCAGGATCCATCACGCGGATCCAGCGGACTCTGCCCAGCACAAGTTCAACAACCCCGGCCCGGGTTTCTTTTTAAAAGCAATTCTGAAAGTGTTCAACGCTTCTGGGAAACCCAGCCAGGTGGTTTTTCCCCCGACCTTTGTTTTGCAGGTTAAATTTTAACAATATTTTCATCGCTGCCCCAGTGCCCTGAGCCCTGCAGATCCTTCCTGCAGCCGCCCAAATCCCTGCTGCCTCCTGCAAAGCCTCAAACCCTGCCCACAGCCAAAATTTTGGGGCATTTTGGGGCATTTTGGAGCATTTTGGAGTATTTTCCCTGCAGCCAAAATTTTGGGGCATTTTGGGGGCATTTTGGGGCATTTTGGGGGCATTTTGGGGGCATTTTGGGGGCATTTTCTTGCTGCCTCCTGCAAAGCCTGACACCCAGCCCAGCAGACAAAATTTTGGGGCATTTTGGACCATTTTGGAGCATTTTTAGAGCATTTCCTTGCTCCCTCTTGCAAAGCCTGACACCCAACCCTGCAGACAAAATTTTGGGGCATTTCAGAGCATTTTAGAGCATTTTAGAGCATTTTGGAGTATTTTCCCTGCAGCCAAAATTTTGGGGCATTTTGGGGGCATTTTGGGGGCATTTCCTTTCTGCCTCCTGCAAAACCTCACACACAGCCCAGCAGCCAAAATTTTGGACCATTTTGGAGCATTTTAGGAGTATTTTGGGCCATTTCCTTGCTGCCTCCTACAAAGCCTGACACCCAGCCCAGCAGCCAAAATTTTGGGGCATTTTGGACAATTTTGGAGCATTTTAGAGCATTTTGAAATATTTTGGAGTATTTTCCCTGCAGCCAAAATTTTGGGGCATTTTGGGGGCATTTGGGGGCATTTCCTTACTGCCTCCTGCAAAACCTCACACACAGCCCAGCAGCCAAAATTTTGGGGGCATTTTGGAGCATTTGGGGGCATTTTCTTGCTGCGTCCTGCAAAGCCTGACACCGAGCCCGGCAGCCAAAATTTTGGGGCATTTTGGAGCATTTTGGATCATTTTAGACCATTTTGGAGCATTTCCTTGCTGCCCCAGCCTCTCACACCCCCAAAACTCTCAGAGCAAGAACCACAATCCATAAAAAAGATGGAGCAGCTCCAGGAGACGCCCCTGACTGGATCCACCACCATCCCAAAATTGTGACCCCCAGGCACAGCTGGAGCTGCCCCATCTCCCCCAGGGGCACCAAGCAGGGATTTGTTCCCAAATTTCCCCTGCCCAAAGAGGTTTGGGAGCAGAGAGAGGAGAAAAAGCCACCCTGGAGCTGGGGACGGGGGAAACAGCCCAGAAACGCCCCTGGAGCTCGGGAATGCTTTCCAAGTCTAAAAAAGGATTTGAATTTTAATTTTTGGGGGGCAGGACAGGTATTTTGAGCAGCTGCTGAAAGATTCATGAACACAACCGCAGGCAGCGCTTCAGAAGTTGTTCCAGACTGCTTGGGGAAATTGGGATTTAAATCGGGATTTTAATTGGGATTTAAATCGGGATTTGAATCCAGCCTGGAAGGGAGCAGGGCTGAGATCAAAGCAGGCTCTGGAATATTCCAGGCGCTGCTTTCCCGGCCCCGAGTGGCGTTGGGGACACCGGGAGGGTCCCACGGGAGGTCCCCGAGCGTGTTTGGGTTGGCTGAGGGCCAGGGATGGGAAAAACTCCGGGATGGGAGGGAAAAAAGAGCCCCGAGGGTGCAAACAGGTGGGGAAATGGAGGGGAAAAAAAAGGGAAGAAAAATAGAAAAGACAGGGGAAAATAGAAAGGGAAGGATGGGAAAAAAAAGGGAGGAAGAAAAATAAAAAGGGAAGGGAAAAATAAAAATATAAAGGGAAGTGGGAAAAATAAAAAGGGAAGTGGGAAAAATAAAAAGGGAAGGGGAAAAATAAATAGGGAAAGGGGAAATAAAAAGGGAAAGGGGAAATAAAAAGGGAAAGGGGAAATAAAAAGGGAAAGGGGAAATAAAAA
>JAWWEX010000117.1:3796803-3807447 GCA_035583215.1 Arremon brunneinucha | reverse complement strand
AAAAATTATATCTATATATCATTATATATATATAATTTATCTGAGAAAAAGGGCCAGAAAGCCCCGGGTAATCTTACAGAGCACCTGCAAGGAAGAATCTTCCCCTCTCCTATTCTTATTTATTGCCAGGGAGGAAAAACTTTTGGGCCGAGGGACAGGGGGGGACAAGAGAGGACAGGAGGGGACATGGACAGGGACAGTGTTGGGGCCGCTCCATCCCTGCCCACCCATCTCCGTCCCATCCTCTCCCCTCTCCGGAGCTGTTCAATAACCAAAATAAACCACGCTGCCCATAATCCCCAGAGCAGCCCAGACCTCCCAGGCAGGTCCCTTGTGCCACCCCACGTCCCCGCGTCCCCCCTCCAGCTCCTTTTACAGACACAAAACCCCCCCGAGAGCCTGGGGGGTCCCCCCAGGGCCCTTTTGAGATGTTTTCGGAGGGGTTTGGAGCTTTTCAGGCTGACCCTGTGCCTCCCATTCAGGCGGGGGACAATGGCGAATGAGCCGCGGAGAATGGAGCGGCCCAGCTGAGGCTGTTCCCCTTGAAAAGGTGCAAAAAAGGGATGGTGGAGGAGCAGGAATAATGAAAAATAAAAACGCAATGAGCTGGTTTGGGGAGCGCTGACAGGAGCCAGTCCCGCGCTGCCCTTTCCATTCAAGGCAGAAGATCCCGGGGATAAAACTGGGAGAAAACGAGCGGAGCATTAAAAATGCAAAGCCGGAGAATTCTCTTTGAGCCAAGTGCATCACCCCGGGCCGTGTTTGTCACTGTCGCGGTGATGAATTGCTAGCTGGCTGCCATCAAAAAATGTCACTTTTCCCTGAGCCAGGAAAAATGTCTTTGTGGAGCAGCTGGAGCGAGTCTGCCCCTGAAGAAAATTCCCATTTTTTCTGGGATTGTCGGATATCGGGAGCTGCTGGCACCAGGAGAGAAGGGCACAGGGGTGGCCAGGCTCAGGTGACACTCGCAGGTGACACCAGCCCCTGTGGGATGCTCAGGTATCTGCACCTTCCGTTCCACCTGGTTTTTCTCCCTTAGATTTCCTATTTCTGGTAGACACACATTAAAAAATCACTTTTTAGGGAATCTGTTGGAAAAAACAGCAAGTTTCGCATTCGAACGCTTGGATTTCAGAGGCTTTTCTCCCTCAGCTTTCCTATTTCTGGGAGCCAGGTACCAGCACATTTCATTCCACCTGGTTTTTCTCCCTCAGCTTTCCTATTCTTGGAGATACTCTCTTTAAAAAATTCACTTTTTAGGGAACCTGTTGGAAAAAAACCCCAAGTTTTTCATTCAAACCCCTGGATATCAGAGGCTTTTCTCCCTCAGCTTTCCTATTTCTGGGAGATACTCTCGTTTAAAATTCACTTTTTAGGGAATCAGTTGGAAAAAACAGCAAGTTTTGCATTTGAACTCCTCGATTTCAGAGCTGCCTTTTGCTCTTTCTTTGGGAAAGAAGATTATTTGCAATGGAAATCTGGGTTGTGTTTTAATTCCAAAATGGAATTGAATAATTTGTGATGAAACAGAGAAAAAAAATTTAAAAATCAATAATTTCTTTTGCCTGTCATCATAACTGCTCCATCCAGTTTTTCAATCAAAGCTGAATTGATTGAATACACTCAATATATTCAATTGGGCATTGAATTTACCAATCCAATACCCAATTGAATATATTGAATATTGAATATATTGAATATTCAATATTTTAAATATTGAATATTCAGCCTTCCCTGCTGAATCCTGGGCATTTCTGGGTGATGGGGATGCTCCATGCATGGAGTTTTTGGGATGTTTTTTGTTCCTTTGATTTTTAAGCACCCAAAGTTCAGCTCCTGCCTCTCAGAACTCTGTTTTGGGACATTTATATTTATTTTCTCAGATAAATTTTATATATATATGTACATATATATATGTATATGTGTGTGTATATATATATACACACACACACATACATACATATATGTACATATATAAATACATACATATATACATATATATATAATTTATATATACAAATATATATTATATTATATATTATATTATTATATGTTTATTATTATATTATATATTATATATTATATATTATATATTATATAATATATATAATATACTATATATATTATATATATACATACATTTATGTATGTGTATATATACATATA
Organism: Arremon brunneinucha; assembly: GCA_035583215.1. Taxonomy (NCBI): domain Eukaryota; kingdom Metazoa; phylum Chordata; class Aves; order Passeriformes; family Passerellidae; genus Arremon; species Arremon brunneinucha. The sequence continues at coordinate 3,805,281 of JAWWEX010000117.1, read as the reverse complement.
TATATAATTTATATATAAAAATAAATATATATAATTTTTATATATATATATAAATAAATAAATATAGAATTTATAAATAAGTAAATAAATTTTTAAAAAATTTATTCATTTCTATGTGGACACGACCTGTGTGGACACAACCCCTTTCCCACACTCCTCATCCTCCTCCCAGCCTCAAAATCCACCCAATTTAACATTTTTCCAGCCAACTTTTCAACCCCATTATTTCCTAGCCTGGCTTTTTTACTTCTTTTCCCCCCCCAAAAAATATAAAAAACTCCAAAAAAACTCAGATTTTCCCTGCTTACAACCAACCCTGAGCCAAACCCCACTTCAAAGCCGCTTCTCTAATGAGCAGCAGAGCATTAAAAACCCAACAGCAGAGGAGGGGATAAAACCCGACCTGAAAAGCAGCTCCATCCCTTTAAGGCGAGATAATGAAGGGAGAAGATGTTGCCCGGCATGTTTGCAGAGAATCGCTAATTAAAACATCGCTCCTGCAAAGTCTGCTGATGCCATTGATTCCTTCCCCCCGCGCGGTTTAATTTGCTGCTGGCGAGGCCAACTCGCCAGGGCCCTCATTATAAAAATTTCAGCGGCTGCAGCTAATGGTTGTAATTAATAGGTGCAATAAATTTCAAATGGGCAGCCGGGGTGTTCATTAGCTCGGGGCTGACTCAGCACCGGTGGCCTCAACAGTTCCTAAATAATCCATTCCCAGGAAACCAGGAGGAGGAGGAGGAGGAGGAAGGTGGCACAACCGGTGCAGCCCAAATTCCCCACCCAAAAAAAATTAAAAAAAATTATTTTTTTTAAATTAAATGTCCGGCAGAGCTGGATAAATAATTCACGGATTTCTCACTTTTTCCTCTTTTATTTTGGTGAATTATCAGTGCAAAACTTCCCCCAGTTCTCCCCAATTTGGGGTGGGATCAGCACTCAAGGAACTGAACCCTCTGAGGGAAAATATCCAACACCAATTCTTCACACCCAGGCATGGATCAAAGCCAGGCGCGGTTTGAGTTGAGAATATTTGGGATTTAACATGGATTTTAATCTCCTAATTATTTTTTTTTATTTTTTTAAAAAATTAATTTTTTAAAAATAAAATATCCGGTAGAGCTGGATAAATAATTCCTGGATTTTTGTCCCTTTTTCCTCTTATTTTTTGGTGAATTATCAGTGCAAAACTTCCCCCAGTTTTCCCCAGTTTGGGGTGGGATCAGCACTCGAGGAACTGAACCCTCTGAGGGAAAATATCCAACACCAACTCCTCACACCCAGGCATGGTTTGGGTCAAGGATTTGGGATTTAACATGGATTTTAATTTCCTGGTTCTTCTCCACCCAAAAAAATAAAAAAAATATATTTTTTTAAATAAAATATCCGGCAGAGCTGGATAAATAATTCCCAGATTTGTCCTTTTTGCCTCTTTTATTTTGGTGAATTATCAGTGCAAAACTTCCCCCATTTTTTCCCAGTTTGGGGTAGGATCAGCACTCGAGGAACTGAACCCTCTGAGGGAAAACATCCAACATGGTTTGGGTCAAGGATATTTGGGATTTAACGTGGATTTTAATTTCCTGGTTCTTCCTGAGCATCGTTTTCCCCCCTGGAAAATCCCATGTGAGCACCAACTCTGCTCCCAGAGGGGCAGGGTGTCCCACAGGGCTCAGATTTGATTGGAAAACTCTGCTTTTCTGCTCATTATCATCAGGCTGTAATTAAAATATTCATAATTTTTATAATATTCATAAAATAATATTCATAAAATATTAATAATTGGCACCCAGATTATCCCCTGGCACCGGGAGCAGCAGGGCTGGGTGACCTAGCAGGGAGGTGCTGCTGCTTCCCTGCATGGCCAGGCTGATCCCAGAGGGAATTTGGGGGCTGCAAACTCCAAAATTTGGGTTGAATTTGGGAGCTGGTGCCTCTGTGCATGCAAATCCCAAAATTTGGGTTGAATTTGGGAGCTGGTGCCTCTGTGCTTTCACATTCCTGCTTGGAGTTGTTTCACCTACAGCAGACCCCAAAATATTAATGGGATATTTGGGGTTACCCCATCCCTGGAAGTGCCAAGGTGGGGTTGGACAAGTCTTGGAGGAATCTGGGATGAGCTTTAAGGTTCCTTCTCGCCAAATCATTCCAGGCACCATCCAGAGAGGATTTTCTTCCCCACCACAACATTTTGGGGTGCAACAAAGCAAAACAGCCAAACCTGAGGTGGTTTTGGTTGGTTGATGCCACTGTCCCCACCTTGGCACCCTCACTCCTGGAGGGACCAAGCCAAGAGTGAGATTTGGGGTTATGCCATCCCTGGAAGTGTCCAAGGTGGGGTTGGACAAGTCTTGGAGGAATATGGGATGAGCTTTAAGGTTCCTTCTCACCAAATCATTCCAGGCACCATCCAGAGAGGATTTTGCTTCCAAGAATCGTGAAATTTGGGGTTACCCCATCCCTGGAAGTGTCCAAAGTGGGGTTGGATGGGGTTTGGAGCAACCTGGGATGAATTTTAAGGTCTCTTCCCATCAAGTCATTCCAGGGACCATCCAGAGAGGATTTTCCTCCTCACCACAACATTTTGGGGTGCAACAAAGCCAAATTACCAAACCTGGGGTGGTTTCTTTTGGTTGGCCCCGCTCTCCTCTCCTTGGCACCCTCACTCCATGATCCCATTCCCATTTGGAGCAGCTCTGAGGGGAGGGGACAGAGGGGCCAAGCCAAGCGTGTCCCCCTGAATGGCTCGGGGCAGGCATTGTCACGGGTGAATTTTCTGAATGAGCAAATCCTCATTAAAAAATAATTAAAACAGCCCGGCGAGATTGGCTTAATTCCTTTCATTTTGACGGATGGTGTTTGGTTTTGATGATTTATGTGCCAGCTCTCCTTGCTCTCATTGTTGGAGCTCATGGGATTTCATGATTTTCTTCCTTCCACACCTCCTTGAGTCATGGGATTACAGCTGAACCTCAGCTTTTTTTCCCCTTTTTTTTAATTTTTTTTTTCTCCCTCCAAGGACTATTATTTTTTAAAGATGCATTCCAGGCTGGTGAAATAAACTTGAAAGCCTGACACCCAAATGAGTCAAAGCTCAGGAAGCGAGAAAAGAGAAACTAAAGAAGGGAGAAATTGCTCGTTTCCTGCTCGGGAGGGAGGGGGAAACCCCACAGGGCATGTGGGGTGGTGGTGGGGGCTGCAGGGATGGGATGGGATCTGTGGGGTGGGATCAGCGGGAATGGGATCTGTGGGATGGGGTTTGTGGAAATGGGGTCCGTGGGAATGGAGTTTGTGGGGTGGAGATTGTGCGGTGGGGTCTGTGGGGTGGGATCAGCAGGAATGGGATCTGTGGGGTAGGATTTGTGTAAATGGGGTCTGTGGGATGGCATCTGTGGGGTAGGATCAGCAGGAATGGGGTCTGTGGGGTGGGGTTTGTGTAAATGGGGTCCGTGGGATAGGGTCTGGGTAAATGGGATTTGGGTAAATGGGGTTTGTGTAAATGGGGTGTGTGGGATGGGATCTGTGGGGTGGGGACTGTGTAAATGGGGTTTGCGTAAATGGGGTGTGTGGGATAGGATCTGTGGGGTGAGGTTTGTTTAAATGGCGTCTGTGGTGTGAGATCTGTGGGGTGGGACCGACAGGAATAGAATCTGTGGGATGGGGTTTGTGGAAATGGAGTCTGTGGGGTGGGATCTGTGGGGTAGAATCAGCCGGAATGGGGTCTGTGGGATGAGATCTGTGGGGTGGGGTTTGTGGGGTCTGTGGGGCGGGGATTGTGTAAATGGGGTCTGTGGGATGGGATCAGCAGGAATGGGATCTATGGGGTGGGATATGTGGAAATAGGGTTGGTGGGGTGGGATCTGCAGGAATGGGATGGGATTTGTGGGAATGGGGTGTATGAGATGGGGTCTGCAGGGTGGGGATTGTGTAAATGGGGTTTGGATAAATGGGGTTTGTGGGATGGGATGTATGGGATGGGGTTTGTGTAAATGGGGTCTATGGGGTGGGATCTGTGGGGTCTGTGGGATGGGGATTGTGTAAATGGGATCTGTGGGGTGGGATCAGCAGGAATGGAATGGGACTTGTGGGAATGGGGGGTATGAGATGGGGTCCGTGGCGTGGGGATTGTGTAAATGGGGTCTGTGGGGTGGGATCTGCAGGAACGGGATGGGATTTGTGGGAATGGGGTGTATGGGGTGGGATCTGTGGGATGGGGATTGTGTAAATGGGGTCTGTGGGATGAGATCTGTGGGATAGGATCGGCAGGAGCAGGGTCTGTGGGATGGGGTCTGCAGGAATGGGGTCCATGGCAGTGGGATCTGCAAGAATGGGGTCGGTGGGGTGGGATCAGTGGGAATGGGGTCTGTGGGATGGGATCTGCGGGAATGGGATTTGTGGCAGTGGGATCTGCAGGAATGGGGTCTGTGGGGTGGGATCTATGTGATGGGATCTGTGGGAATCGGGTCTGTGGGTTAGGTTCTGCAGGAATGGGGTCTGTGGGATGGGATCTGTGGGAATGGGGTCAATGGCAATGGGATCTGCAGGAATGGGGTCTGTGGGGTGGGATCTGCAGGAATGGGGTCTGTGGGGTGGGATCTGCAGCCCCTCCTCCTCTCCCACCCCCCAGACCCAGCAGACTTTGCCTTTGCACTTTTACAAATCCTGATTTTCCAAGCCCTGCCCTGGATTTAAACCCATCCTCCTCCTCCTCTCCTGCTCCTGGCCACCACCTCCCCTCCCCACCCCTGTGACACCAGCCAGGCCACGACCCCCTGGCAGCAGTGGGGACAGCCCCTGGTGCCACAAACCCCAATTTCTGAGGTGCCCAAATTTCCCTGAACCCCCTTTTCCCCAACCTGGGCATCACCCACAACCCTGGGAATGCCCTTGGAAATGCCCTTGAAAATGCCCTTGGCCTCTTCCTGGCGCTTTTATTCCAGGGGATGCAGGTGGGGATGCTTTGAACCGTGTTGGAAAAGCTCCAAAACGCCAAAAAAACACAAAAACCTCTCCCTCGGTTGGCGCTGAATGGGGACAGCCCCGCCACCCCCGGGCGCCTTTTGTGTCCCCACCCCTCTGCAGAGCCCTGCAAGGCTTCAGTGCCCCCTTTCAGTGCTTGTTTGCCCCCAGATCAGTCCCAGGGGCTCGGGAGGGGCTCGGGGAGGCGCTGGGGAGGTGCCTGGAAGGTGCAGTCCCTCCCCCGTGTAGCCCATGGCTTTTCGCCCTACATGAGTTCGGGAAAGCATCACATAGGAATAAAAAGCCATAGGCCACAGCAGAGGGCTTGGCAGGAGAGGCAGCGGTCTGGGGAAAGGGAGGGGAGAGGGAAAGGAGAATGGGGGGAAAAAAATTCTTTGGGATAAGCTGTCCTCCCTCCCTGTGAGCAGCTGGGAGCACAAACCCAAAGCCAGGCTGCATTCCCATCCCAAAGCCATGGTGAATTCTCAGCCCAAAACCAGGCTGGGCTCCTACCTCAAAACCAGGGTGGGCTCCCCCCACAAAATTAGGGTGAATTCTCATCTCAAAACCGGGCTGGGCTCCCATCCTAAAACCAGACTGGGCTCCTATCCCAAAACCATGGTGCGTTCCCATCCCAAAGCCACAGTGGGCTCCCATCCCAAATCCAGGCTGGGCTCCCACCCCCTAAACCACAGTGGGTTCTCCCCTAAAATCCAGGCTGGGTTCCCATCCCAAATCCAGGCTGGGCTTCCCCCACAAAACCAGAGTGGGCTCCTATCCCAAAACCACGGTGAATTCCCATCCCAAAACCAGATTGGCCTCCTATCCCCTATCCCAAAATCAGGCTGGATTCCCACCCCAAAATCAGGGTTGGTTCTCACCCCAAAACCAAGCTGGGCTTCCATCCCAAAGCCAGGCTGGGCTCTCATCCCAAAGCCAGGCTGTGTTCCCATCTCAAGACCAGGGTGGGCTCCCCCCACAAAGCCAGGGTGAATTCTCATCCCGAGTCCAGGCTGGGCTCCCATCCCAAAGCCAGGGTGAGTTCTCATCCCAAATCCAAGCTGGGTTCTCACCCCAAAACCAGGGTGAGTTCTCATCCCAAAACCAGGCTGGGCTCCCATCCCAATACCAGGCCAGGTTCTCTCCCCAAATCCAGGCTGGGGTCCCACCCCAAATCCAGGCTGGGGTCCCACCCCAAATCCAGGCTGGGTTCCCATCCCAAAACCAAGGAGGAGGAGCCGCTGGAGCCGGCGGGATAAATCCCATTTTTAGGGACAAAGACAAATCCCATTTTTAGGGACAAAGACAAACCCCATTTTTAGGAACAAACACTCACCTCCGAGTGCAAGCTCCCTGTGCCCAGCAGAAGAAAATCCCGCAGATTTTCTTGTGAAAATCTGACTTTTGGGGCCACCAGGGGACCGGGCCAGGAGCGGGAGCTGCCCCAGAGCTCACCTGGCTGCAGGGGCGGACGCTCGGCCAGGTTCACCCAACAGAGCCGCCTTTGTGGGCGCAGACAAAGGCCCAAAGAAAGGTCTGGCTGCCCACCCTCCTTCCCCCCCTCCCCGGGCCTTTTCGGGGGAGGTTCCGTCTCTGGAGCCACCAAAAGAGGCGCTCGGGACAAGGTGACGCCACCAGGAGCCGGGCTCGGCGCTGATCCCTCGGGAAAACCTCGGGGAAGCTCCTGGGGTGGCACCAAGAGTGCCCAGGTGTCCCTGGGACAGCTCTGCACACCTGGGGAAGCTCCTGGGGTGGCACCAAGAGTGCCCAGGTTGTCCCTAGACGAGCTTTCCACACCTGGAGTGGCACCAGGAGTGCCCAGGTGTCCCTGGATGAGCTCTGGACACCTGGGGAGGATCTTTGGTGCCACCAGGAATGCCCAGGTTGTCCCTGGATGAGCTCTGTGCACCTGAGGAAGTTCCTCGGGTGGCACCAGCAGTGCCCAGGTATCTCTGGGAGAGTTTTCCACACCTGGGGTGGCACCTGCAGTGCCCAGGTGTCCCTGGACGAGCTCTACACACCTGGAGGTGGCACCAGGAGTGTCCCTGGATGAGCTCTCTGCTCCTGGAGAAGCTCCTTGGCGGCACCAGGAGCCAGGAGTGTCCCTGGATGAGCTCTGAACACCTGGGGAGGTTCCTGGGGTGGCACCAGGAGCACCCAGGTTGTCCCTAGATGAGCTCTGTGCACATGGGGAGGGTCCTTGGTGGCACCAGCAGTGCCCAGGTGTCCCTGGCCAAGCTCCCTCTCCCCTGCCAGGACCCAGCGCTCATCAGCAGCTGTTAATTCATTAATTGCCGGGGGCTGATGAGCTTGGGGTGGAATTCTTGGGAAATCCAGGCTCTCAGAAATGCAGGTTTTTGGAAACCCAGGTTCTCAGGGAGGGATTCTCTGCGGTTTGCAGCACCAAAGAACACAAACGCGGCTGTGACCTACAAAGAGCTCCCGGGGCCAGGGCAGCTCTGAGCCGGCTTTTTCCCAAGGTTTTCCCTCTTTTATCTCCCCTGAATGGTGAGGGGGAAGGGTCACTGGGGGTCCCACCTGTGACACGGCCATGGAACCCTCCAGCCCCTCCCCAGGATGGTGTCATCCCCCCCTCTGGTATCCCAAAAAACGGGGATGCTCTGAAGCATCCCAAAATTCCATCCCTGGGAGCAGGTGCAGTGCAGGGGAGATCTTTGGGGGAACAACCCAGGTGTGGGGGGCACAGCAGGACCCCCAGATGGATCCCTACCCTGCATGGCCAGGGCAGAACCTATGGAACATCCCCAAACCCTACAGAACAACCCCAAACCCTATGGATGATCCCCAGTCCCTATGGAACAGCCTCAAATCCTCTGGAATAATCCCAATCTCTATGGATCAGCCCCAAATGCTATGGAACAGCCCCAATCCCTATGGATCAGCCCCAAACCCTATGGAATAGCCCCAAACCCTACAGAACAGTCCCAAACCCTATGGATGATCCCCAGTCCCTATGGAACAGCCTCAAACCCTATGGAACAGCCCCAGTCCCTATGGATCAGCCTCAAACCCTATGGATGATCTCCAGTCCCTATGGATCAGCCCCAAATCCTCTGGAACAGCCCCAATCCCTAAGGAACAGCCCCAGATCCTACAGAACAGCCCCCAAACCCTAAGGAACAGCCCCAGATCCTACAGATCAACCCCAATCGCTGTGGATTATCTACAGTTCCTATGGATCAGCCCCAAACCCTACAGATCATCCCCAAACACTATGGAACACCCATAAACCCTATGGAACAGCTCCAATTCCTACAGATCCCCCCCAGTCCCTACGGATCATCCTCAATCCCTACGGATCACCCCCAAACTCTGCAGAACAGTTCCAGTCCCTATGGATCAGCCCCAATCCCTATGGAACTGTCCCAGTTCCTACAGATCAGCTCCAATCACTGTGGATTATCCCCAGTCCCTATGGAACAGCCCCCAACCCTACAGATGGGGGGGGGGGGGGGGGGGGGGGGGGGGGGGGGGGGGGGGGGGGGGGGGGGGGGGGGG
>JAWWEX010000117.1:3784416-3796703 GCA_035583215.1 Arremon brunneinucha | reverse complement strand
CAGATCAGCCCCAGTCCCTACGAATCAGCCCAAATTCCTACAAATCACCCCAAATCCCTGCAGATCAGCCCCAATCCCTACAGATCCCTCCTAATCCCTATAGAATATCCCCAAACCCTACAGACCACCCCCAAACCCTACAGACCACCCCCAAACCCTACAGATCAGCCCAAATCCCATCACGGACAGTGGCAAATCTGTCACTTTCTCCTTGGCGGCTCTTCAGGACGTGGCCTCCCCGCGGAGGTGGCACCTGGCAGCACGTGTCCATGCCGGTGCCACCGTGCCCTGTCCGTGCCACAGGGACCCCAGGGGTGCCCGGAGCCGCCGGCCAAGTGCGCTGAGCTCACCTTTGGCAGCGTGGAACAGCCTCAAACCCTACAGATCCCCCCCAAACCCTATGGAACAACCCCAATCCGTATGGATCAACCCCAAACCCTACAGAGCAGCCCCAGTCCCCATGGAACAGCCTCAAACCCAAGAGAACAGCTCCAATCCCTATGGATCAGCCCCAGATCCTATAGATCTGCCCCAGTCCCTGTGGACCAGCCCCAATCCCTACAGATGACTCCCAGTCCCTACGGATCCCCCCCCAATCCCATCATGGACGGCGACAAATTTGTCACTTTCTCCTTTGCAGCTCTTCAGGACTGGCCCTGGCGACACCTATGGAGGCGGCACCTGGCAGGGCACATCCTGCTGTCCCCAGCATGGCAGCACGTGTCCGTCCCGGTGCCACCGTGCCCTGTCCGTGCCACAGGGACCCCAGGGGTGCCCGGAGCCGCCGGCCGGGCGCGCTGAGCTCACCTTTGGCAGCGTGGCACGGCGAGGGCGCGGCGCCAGCGGGCACGGGGCTGGCACGGCGCTGCCATCGCCCTCTCCGTGCTCTCCTCCCCGATCCCCTCGGGGCAGGAGATCGGGGTTTGGGAGGTGGGGACGGCGCTGGGGACTCTCACAAAACCCCCACAGACCTCAAATCAGGGGGCTCACCTCGCTGCTCCCGAGACTTTTTGGGACCTTTCCGCGGCTGCCACCGGGCTGGGTGTGCTGCGAGGGGCTGGGAGAGGAGGGAGGGAGGGAGGGAAGGAGGGAGGGAGCGGGGTCAGGTATTTCTCCATCCCAGGGCCGCTAACAAAGGCGCTATTGAAGTGCAGCCGCTCCGGTCTGTGAAGCAGAAACCCTCTTGTATCTCCCCCGGAGCCTTTGATGTGCCTCCCCCCGGTGCGATGGGGATTACTCATGTCCTGCTGCTGCTGCTGCTGGGGCACGGCGAGCCACGGACCCCCGGAATGGCCCACGGACAGCGGCACCCCGAGCTCACCCCGCTGCCGCCCTCGCTGCGCCCCCAAAACCTATGGGAAATCCTATGGAACAGCCCCAAGCCCTATGGAGCAGCCCCAGACCCTATGGAACGGCCCCAATCCCTATGGAACAGCCCCAAACCCTACAGATCACCCCCAATCCCTACAGATCCCCCCCCAAACACTACACATCCCCTCCAAATCCTAAAGATCACCCCCAGACCCTATAGAACAGCCGCAAGCCCTATGGATAAACCCCAATCCCTATGAATCAAACCCAGTTCCTACAGATCAGGCCCAGTCCCTATGGATCACCCCCAAACACCACAGAGCACCCCCAATCCCTTCAGATCCCCTCCAAACCCTAAAGATCACCCCCAGACCCTATGGAACAGCCCCAATCCCTATAGATCAGCCCCAGACCCTATGAAACAGCTCCAATCCCTATGGATCACTCTCAATCCCTACGGATCACCCCCAAACCCTACAGATCACCCCCAAACCCTACAGAACAGCCCCAATCCCTATGGATCACCCCAATCCCTACAGATCACCCCCAAACCCTACAGATCACCCCAATCCCTGCTGATCACCCCCAATCCCATCACTGACACATCCATGGATCCCCGCAGACCCCAAACTTTGTGGGATCGACGCTCGGCCGCGAGCGGGGATCGGGAGCAGCCGCGCTCCCAGCCCCGCATTCCTCCGCTGCAATTAAAGCCGCAGCGCTGGGCGGAGGGGGAATTTCCCAAAGGGTTTTCCTGGCGCCCGGACAAGGGTCAGACAATGAGAACGTTTGACAGGGTGCCCAAATCCGCTGTAGCTTGGATACGCTCAGGGCCTCCCCCGTGCTGCTCCTCGGCCCCAGGCGCTGCTCTGGGGGAGGTTTGGGCAGGTTTGGGAGGTGGGGAAGGCGCTGGGGACTCTCACAAAACCCCCACAGCCCTCAAATCAGCCAGGCTGCCCCAAAAAATGCCAAGGTTTGAGCAGCACGAAGCCTGGCAGCACATTCCCAGCTGGAAACCCCCAGGGGAAGGCACGAAACGCACTTTGGAGACTCTCAGGGCTCGGATTGATGTTTGAAAAGGTCTTTGCTGCCTTCAGCACTCCCTGCCTCGCTCCTCGGGGGCACTGGGGGCTTATCCTGGTTTTTCCAGGCCTGGGGGATGTTTGGGACGCTCTGAGAGCTTGCACAGAATCCATCCCAGCTTCCCAAAAGCGCCTTTGGAGCTCTCAGTGGGAATTCCCTCTGGAGCAGGGAGGCCTCTTGGTGCCCACATGGTAGTGCCCAAATCAAACTAACCCAAAATCAGAGCACAGGAGGATCCTCCAGAGATCTCAGCACCATTCCTGAGGCTCATTCGCAGCTGTCACCTGCACAGAATCCATCCCAGCTTCCCAAAAATGCCTTTGGAGCTCTCTGGAGCAGGGAGGCCTCTTGGGTGCCCACATGGCAGTGCCCAAATCAAACCAACCCAAAATCAGAGCACAGGAGGATCCTCCACAGAGCCCAGCACCATTTCCAAGGCTCATTCACCTGCACAGAATCCATCCCAGCTTCCCAAAAGCGCCTTTGGAGCTCTCAGCTCCTCCTCAAATCCTCTCTGGTGGATTTGCAGAAATCCCTGGGTGCTCCTGTGGCACCCAGAGAGGCTCCAGTGGGAGCAGGGAGGTCCCTGGGGTGCCCACATGGCAGTCCCCACATCAAACCAACCCGAAATCAGAGCTCAGGAGGATCCTCCACAGAGCCCAGCACCATTCCTGAGGCTCATGTTACAGTTGTTGCCTGCACAGAATCCATCTCAGCTTCCCAAAAGTGCCTTTGGAGCTCTCAGTTCCTCCTCAAATCCTCTCTGGTGGATTTGTAGCAATCCCTGGGTGCTCCTGGGGGAATCTCCTCTGAAGCAGGAAGGCCTCTGGGGTGCCCACACAGCAGTGCTCAAATGAAACCACCCAAAATCTGAGCTCAGGAGATCCCAGCACCATTCTTGAGGCTCATTCACAGTTACCACCTGCATAGAATCCATCCCAGCTTCCCAAGAATGCCCCAAAATTTTGAAGTTTAACCCCCAGATTTTGGGGAGCAGCTCAAGCCAGGGTTTGGGCAAGGATCCATTTGGAGCTCTCAGTCCCTGCTGCCTCTCTGCTGGATTTGCAGCTCCTGTGGCACCCAGAGGGAATTCCCACTGGAGCAGGGAGGCCCCTGGGGTGCCCAAATCAAAGCACCCAAAATCAGAGCTCAAGAGGATCCTCCAGAGATGCCAACCCCATTCCCGAGGCTCATTCCTGCTTTTCCCAGCTCCCAGGCATGGGGTGGACACATGAGATGGACAAATCCAAGTGAGAGGTGGACACAAATAAACTCCCCTCCAAGAGCTGGGGATGGACAGGAGGGATGGACAGATGGACAGGCAGATGGATGGACGCTCCAGAGCAAAGCCTGGAACACCTCATTCCCCTCTGGGATCCTCACCAGGTGCATCCCAAGGAGGTGGGAGCAGCCTCAGGTTTTGGGGGATCAGCTGCAGTTCCCCCTCCCCAGCCCCAAACTGGCTCCATCAGGCCCCAATTCCTGCTGGATTTTTTAAATTTTAACCCTCAGATTTTGGGGAGCAGCTGAAGCCCTGATGGATTTTTTTAACTTTAACCCTCAGATTTTGGGGAGTAGCTCAAGACCTGGTGCATTTTTTTAAAGTTTAACCCTCAGATTTTGGGGAGTTGCTCGAGCCCTTATGGATTTTTAAAATTTAACCCTCAGATTTTGGGGAGCAGCTCAAACCCTGATGGATTTTTTTAAACTTTAACCCTCAGATTTTGGGGAGCAGCTCAAGCCCTGGTGGATTTTTTAAATTTTAACCCTCAGATTTTGGGGAGTAGCTCAAGCCCTGATGGCTTTTTTTAAACTTTAACCCTCAGATTTTGAGGAGCAGCTCAAGCTGGATCAGCAAGGGATGGAGGATTGATGGTCTGAATGGGGCAGGGAATGGGAGATTGATGGTCTGGATCTGGATCAGGTTCAATGGTCTGAATCAGACAGGGATGGGGATTGATGGTCTGGATCACTCAGGGATGGAGGATTGATGGTCTGGATCTGGATCAGTTCAATGGTCTGGATCAGCAAGGGATGGAGAATTGATGGTCTGGGTCTGGACTGGATCAAACTCAATCTGGATGGGGCAGGGATGGGGATTGACGGTCTGGGTATGGATCTGGACCAGGCTCAGTGGTCTGGATCAGCAAGAAATGGGGAGATTAATGGTCTAGATGGGGCAGGGATGAGGGGTCAGTGGTGGGGATCACTCAGGGATGGGGGGTTGGTGGTCTGGATATGGATCTGGGTCAGCTCAAGGGTCTGGATCACTCAGGAAGGAGGGATTGATGGTCTGGATGGGGCAGGGATGGGGATTGATGGTCTGGATCTGGATCAGGTTCAATGGTCTGGATCAGGCAGGGATGGGGGAATTGATGATCTGGGTCTGGACTGGATCAAACTCAATGGTCTGGATGGGGCAGGGATGGGGGATTGACGGTGGAGATCACTCAGGCATGGAGGATTGATGGTCTGGGTATGGATTTGGGTCAGTTCAATGGTCTGGATCACTCAGGGATGTGGGAATTGATGATCTGGGTCTGGATCTGGGTTAGACTCAGTGGTCTGGATCAGACAGGGATAGAGGGGATTGATGGTCTGGGTATGGATCTGGATCAGGCTGGATGGTCTGGCCCTGGCAGGGATGAAGGGTCGATGGTCTGGCCCTGGCAGGGATCAGGGATGGATGTTCTGGCTCCATCAGGGATCAGGGATGGATGGTCAGGCTTCATCAGGGATCAGGGATGGATGTTCTGGCCCCAGCAGTGGAGCTGCAGCTGAGCCACCCTGGGCAGTGCAGGGGCTGCACCCTGGGGAGGAGATCCCTGCTGCCCTCAGAGCTCAGGGTTCAGTGGTCAGGAGTGAGCAGAGAGCAGGAATCAGCAGGAACAGGTGAAGATGGAGCCCCTTGGGACTTTGTCCAGGGCTAAATTGAAGGCAGGATTAAACCATGAGCAGGAATTAGCAGGGACAGGGGAGGATGGAGCCCCTGGGGTAAAAGTGAAGGAAAAGTGAAACCATCAGCCCCACAGGGGCCACTCCAGCCCCCCTGGGAGGAGCTTTCAATGGGCTCAAACCCATCTGGGTGGCTCCAGGGACACCACCCTGGGCACAAACTTGGCAAGGAAAGAGATGTCCCCAGGGCCTGCTCCCATCCCGCTGCCCCCTGGCACAGCTGGCACAGCCTGGCCCCTCTCACCCCCAGCAGGAACTCACCTGCACCCAGCGTCCCTTTGCCACCCCAAGCTGTCCCCTGCCCTGAGCAGGGCCCTGAGAGCCACTGTCCCCTCCCGAGGGACATCCAAACGTGTCCCAAACCTGTCCCAAACCTGCTCCCCTCACCCTGAGTGCCACTGTCCCCTCACAAGGGACAGACACATCCGCAGGGGACACCCAAACCTGTCCCTGCCCTACTCCCCTCACCCTGAGTGCCACTGTCCCCTCCTGAGGGACAGCCACACCTGTGGGGACCCCCAAACCCATCCCAAACCTGTCCCAAACCTGTCCCTGCCCTGCTGCCCTCACCCTGAGCAGGGCCCTGAGTGCCACTGTCCCCTCCCGAGGGACACCCAGACCTGTCCCAAACCTGTCCCAAACGTGTTCCTGCCCTGCTCCCCCTGCTCGGGCATGGCCCTGAGTGCCACTGTCCCCTCCCAAGGGACAGCCACACCTGCGGGGGACACCCGAACCTGTCCCAAACCTGTCCCAAACGTGTCCCCGAGCTGCTCTCCCTGCCCGGAGCCAGCCCAGCCCTGCCGCAGCTCTGCCACCCTCCCTGGGGACACACAGACACCGGGAGGGGACATTTTTGAGCCCCTCTGAGCGCTCCCTGCCCTCTCATCTGAAAAGGGACCAGCACTGGCCTCACTCTCCCTTTTCCTCAAAGCGAATTTTCCCCTCTGGCTGGGACAAAAATCCTCCTTTTGCTGTGAGAGCCGCACAGAGACCCCAGAGCAGCCCCCAACCCCCCTGGGCGCCCCCACACACCTGAACGAAGGGCGGCTCCAGGTGACGCCGAGCCCGCGGCAATTCCCCTCTCCCAGCCCTTAATCTGCTTTTCCCCGCTGACATCACCGCTCAGGTCGGTACACGCACCGCTCCCCTTATCTTTCTTTGGGATTACCTCATCGGAGAGGGCTCGCAGAGCCTTCCTCTCCCTCCCTCATCCTCCTCTCGCGGCTCGCAGCCGTAAGTTTGCGCGGAGGAAGGGGCGGCTGGATGCGGATCCAGCTCTGCCCATTCCTCCCGCATCTTTCCAGCATCCAGCAGCTCCAAACCTGCCCGGAGCCCTTCGGAAACCAAACCGCACCTTCCGCGGGGTTTATTCCCACCCAAACAATGCCCGAGGGTCTCACACACACACGCACAACCCTGTCCTGGTGACAAAAAAACTTCAATTCCCATTCCAGCGCCGCAACGCAAGAGTTAACGAGCTCACGTGTAATTAACTGCTAACTACGTTAACATGTGTTGCATGCAATTCTCCGTCAACATAAATAAAGGGAATACAACGCGAATAAACCTCACAGAAATTCATTTTGGCCACTTCAGGATTATTTTCACCTAAAACAAAGCCAGTTCCATTATTTTTTTTTAACAGAGCCACAGCAAGCCGCAACCACAACACCTCCACGAGAATTAAATCCACATATTCCATATATTAATATATCAAACCCACATTTTCAGCTCGGGATGCTCAGGGCTGGCGATGCTGCCCAGGTGGGAACAGGGGGATGCCGAGCGTTCCCCCGGTGCCCCCCACGCACCCAACTCCTGCAGGAAACAAAGAAAACCAGAGAAAAACACCCAAAAAAAGCCGTCTTACTTTTCGTTTGTTTTTTTTTTCCTTTCCTCCTCTTTTTTTTTTTTTTTTTTCCCTTTTCTTTTCCCTTTCTTTCTCGTCCCGCGGGACTCCAGCGATTCTTTTTCTTTTTTTGGAGGGAGGAAGAAATCCTGCAAAGCAACTTCAGGAGGCGCCGGGAGCTCGCAGGAGGCGCCGGGGAGGGCTCGGCCGAGGCGGAGAAGCGAAGGAACAAAAGCCCGAGGAGCGGCGGGGCCGCTGAATGAGGTGCCCTGCTAATTGTGAACGGGGATGGCGAGGCTGTGTGTGGCTGCGGGGCGGGAGGGGGCGGGTGAAGGGGCGATGGGGAGAGGCCTCTCCATCCCTCCATCCCTCCTGCCCTCCCTCCTGCAAGCCCCGAGCCGAGCTGGTGCATAAATTATCTCCTGCCTCTCCATCTCTCGCCTCCCGAGCCGCGCATCCCCGGCAATTTCCCATTCCCCGCACGGTGGATGCGGTACCCGGGGCACTGCCCCTCATCCTGGGCACCGATTCCTCCTCTTCCCTCCTTTTCCCTCCTTTTCCCTCCTTTCCCCTCCTTTTCCCCTCCTTTTCCCTCCTTTTCCCGGCTTTTCCAGACTCTCCCATCTCGTTTTTCTCCCTTTCCCCCCTTCCCGCTTTGTCTCCGGCCCCGTCTCGCAGCCGAGCAGACACAAAAGAGCTTCTCTGTGACCTGGGAGGAGAAAATTCCCTTTTTCCAAGGGAAAATAAAAAAAAAAATAAAAAAAATAAAAAGCCCACCCGAGCTCCCCGGTGAGCGCTTTGAGCAGGGAGGGGAATTAAAAAAAATTAAAAATAACCGGACTGGTTCGGGCTGGGAGTTCATTGCTGCCCTAATGAGTGTAATCAGCGGGGTGAGGGTGGAAGAGGCTTCCCCTGGGGTTTTTTGGGGGGGGGAAACGGCGTTTTCCCGCTTCCAGGAGCTGTCCCTGGGTCACCTCAGCCTCCAACCAGACAGGATTAAATCCCAAACCCATCCCGAGTCCTGCGGGGCTTGGCAAAGCAAAGCAAAGTCGGATTTGGGACTTTTTTGGGGTTTTTTTCTCTCTTTTTCGCTGCTCGTTGCTATCCCTGCACCTCAGCTCTTCCAAATCCCGGCTGGCAGTGGAATAACGGGGATTTAGGGGGGATTTAAGGGCTCGGGAGCCAGACCCTCCTCCTGTGGCATCACCTCATTACCCCGGGCAATGCCAGCAGAGCGGGGCTGCTCTGGCCCGGGCACACGGGAGGTCCCTGGAGGTGGGCAAGGATTCTCTCTGCCCTCTAAATAACTCCAAAAATCCGAATTTCAGCCGTTCATTTTGGCTGCAGGGGTGCGGTGAGGACGGAGCAGGGTCCACCCTGAGCATCCTCCCCTTAAATAAAGATGGGATAATTGATGAATTCCCCCGATGAGCCGGGCAGCTCATTAACTGCCGGGCCTAATGAGCTGCTGGGGTTCTCCAAGGAGCCAGGAGGGTTGGGATGGGGAGATAATGTTGGATCCAGGCATGGGATTGCTGGTCCAAGAATGTGCTGAGCCCTCTCCAGCATCTGCTCTGCTCTGACATTGTGCTCACTTGGACCTTTATTTTATTTTACTTTATTTTATTTTATTTTACTTCATTTAATTTTATTTTATTGTATTTTTTTAATTGTCTCGATGTCCCTCATTTGCATAATCCCCCACAATGCAGCGCAGCAGGACTTTTTGCTCTGAGCTAATAAATAGACGACAAAAATAAACGCGTCACCTAAGATTTGCTTCCATCGCCTTGCCTTTGTCAGGGAGCTTTGAGCCAGCCGGGAATGACGCTGCCGGCGTGGATCTCACAGGAGCTGCCAGCCCGGCCTTCCCCGAGCTCCCGGTGCTCAACTTTTGCCAGATGTTTCCAGCAGAACTCGGAAAAGGCGGCTTTGGAATACCGGGATGCGCTCCTGGCACCTCGGGAATTTCTCCCAAAGCTCTTCACCCCCACGCCAAAAATATCCAAAATATCAAAACATCAAAAGCCAAAAATACGCAAAATATCCCCCAGCCCACCCAGAGGCTCCTTGTTGTGGTTTTGTGTCCAGGCAGGTGGCTGAGGTGTTTTATTTTTGGAGGGTTGAATTCAGGATTCCGGAGCGCTGTGATTTCCTCGCCTCCCCTGAGCCTTGGTGGTGTTGAATTACTGATGAAATTCATTCCCTGAGCTGAGAAAAGGAGTTTGAATATTCGAGTGGGCTCAGGAAATGCACCTTTTAATGCAGGATTTCCCCCTCTGTTCCACAAAAATTGATTTGTCCCCTTCCAAAAAGTTGGCTGGATGGAGCTCGGGATATTGATAGGAATGGCAGAGATCCCACCCCAAAGCAATCAAAGCAGGTTCCAGGTGTCGAAACAGGATTTTAAAATAAATTTGCTGGGTGTTTATAATAAATTCCCCAGGATGGAACTCGCCTGGAAGATCCCTGGAATGCAGAGAACCTCTGGAATGTTGAGGACATTTGGGTCTGATGGAGCAGCGAGAGCCCTCAGATCCCTGGAGGTGTGGAAGGGATGGGTCCTGTGAAGTCCCTCACATTTCACACCTTGTGCATTTCAGCAGTTGAGTTTTCCCTCTTTTTCTCTCTTTTCCTCTTTTTTCTTCCTCTTTTTCCCTCTTTTCCCCTCTTTTCCCCTCTTTTCCCCTCTTTTCCCCTCTTTTTCCCTCTTTTTCCCTCTTTTTTCCCCTTTTTTCCTCTTTTTTCCCCCCTTTTCCCCCCTTTTTCCTCCTTTTCCCTCTTTTTCCCTCTTTCTTCCTCTTTCTTCCCCTTTTTTCCCCAAGCCTTGTGATCCTGGAGGATTCTCAGCCCTGACCTAAAAACACTTCAGCGTTTTTGCTGAGAAAAGCCTGAAAACACCAAAACAACCCTGAAGGCTGAAAGCCGCAAGAGAAATAAAAAAAATAAAAAATAAGACTAAAAATAAGACTAAAAATAAGACTAAAAATAAAAATAAAAATAAAAATAAAAATAAAAATAATAGGCGAGGTTGCTTATTTTTCTTTTCAACCCCGACCCCATTTCAACTCATTCCTATGGCTGACTCTGGAGTGGGAGATGGAAAATCCACAACAAACCTTCCCCCAGCTCATCCTGGTGGTGAAATCTTCATCCCCGTGGTGTGGATTTGCACCAGATCCGTGTGCTGGGATGGGAGAGGGGAGCTCTGGGAGGATGAGGATGAGGATGAGGATGGGAGGAAGGGAAAACCAGCGAGAATGAGATGGAGCAAGGGCTGGATGGCTGTGGAGTCTCCCTGCAGGATGCTGAGAATAATTTCCCTTTTTCCCCACAGTGCCAGGGCGAGAGGATGGGATCATCAGTCTTCATTACACGGCCAGAATGGGCTCTGTCAGGTTCTGCTGTGAAACCAATCAATATTGCCCTGGCCTGGCTGCCCACAGCTCCCAGCAGGAGCTGCAGGGCCAGGGTGGACACCAGGACATGCCAGGGACAGCCAAGGTGGGCACCATGGGGTGGGGGCACACAGGGAGGCAAAATTATTGCCACACATTTTAGGGGTTTAAAGGAATTCAGGGGGTTTTCTCATCCAGCTCTTCCCAGGGGTTTCCTTTTGCTATAAAATGTGCAGAAGAAATAGAAAAATGGGAAGGGAAAGGGAAAGGGGAAGGGGAAGGGGAAGGGAAAGGAAAAGGGAAAAGGGGGGAGAAAGGGCAAAAAGGGATAAAAAGGGGGAAAAGGGAAGGAGAAGGTAAAAAAAGGGGGAAAGGGAAAAAAAGGGAAAAGTGGGAAGGGAAGGACGGAGGGAGGAAAGGAAAGGAAAGGAAAGGAAAGGAAAGGAAAGGAAAGGAAAGGAAAGGAAAGGAAAGGAAAGGAAAGGAAAGATCACCTGCTTTGCCCAGTTTCAAGCACAAAATTCCTCTCTGCCCTGTTCCTGTCCCCATTCCTGTCCCTTCCATCCCCAGGGCATCTCCAGCCTGACGGGACGCTCCTGGCGTTCTCCCCCGTTTCTCACGGGGATCTCCGGGCATTTTTACCATGGGCAGATGAATTTCGGGGAGCTCCAGGCTCCACTTTCCCCCGGCAGCGGCTCTGACCCCGCATCCTCCCGCAACCACTGCTGGAATTCGATTCCGCGGGGCTGCTCCTGATTAATGGGAGTAATTTCTGCTCGAGAGAAGGTTTGAGATGAGCAGCCGAGGGGAAGCGAGCGCCGAGGGTTCCCCCAGTCCCCACTCCCCCGGAGTCGCTGCTTGTTGGCATTTCCCAGCCCGCGGATGGGCTGAGCAGCCTCGCTGGCCCCGTATCAGCCCGGCAGAAGGGGCGGGAGGCGGGGGGGGGTGCGGGGATGGGAGCGGGGATGAGCTGGGGGACCCCCGGACCCCGGGATGGACGGGGATGGGACCCCCGGGCCCGCGGTGCCCGGCCCTGACACCGGGGGGAAAGGGGAGTGGACACGGAGGGGACACGGGGTGACATCCAGAGACACGGGGGACATACCCAGGGACACCTAAGGACACGAGGGGGACACCCAGGGACTCGGGGGGGACATGGGGGATACAGGGGACACACTGGGAGGACACGGGGGGACATGTGGGGGACACAGGGTGACACCCAGAGACACCCAGGGACACGGGGGACACCAAGGGACATGGAGGGGACACCCAGAGACAGGGGGGGGACATGTGGGGGACACAGGGGGACACCCAGGGACCCCTCGGGACATGGGGGGGACATGGAAGGGACACGAGGGGACACAGGAACATGGGAGACATGGAGGGACATGAGGGGGACATGGGGGGGACACCCAAGGACACCTCGGGACATGGAGGGGACACCCAGGGACACAGGGGGGACACGGAGGGGACACACAGGGACACAAGGGACACACCCACGGACACGGGGGAGACACCCAGGGACACCCAGCGACATGGAGGGGACATGGGGGGACACAGGAACATGGGAGACATGGAGCAGACACGGAGGGGACACAGGGGACATACCCAGGGACACGGGGGACCACACGGGGAGGACACAGAGAGGACCCGGGGGGACACACCGAAACAGGGGAGACACGGAGGGACAC
>JAWWEX010000117.1:3677405-3689647 GCA_035583215.1 Arremon brunneinucha | reverse complement strand
TTTATATGGACTTTTGGACATTTATATGGATTTTTTAACATTTATATGAATTTCTGGACATTTATATGGATTTTTGGACATTTGTATGGATTTTTGAACATTTATATGGATTTTGGGATATTTATATGGAATTTTGGATATTTATATGGACTTTTGGACATTTATATGGATTTTTTAACATTTATATGAATTTCTGGACATTTATATGGATTTTTGGACATTTGTATAGGTTTTTGAACATTTATATGGGTTTTTGGACATTTATATAGATTTTGGGATATTTATATGGACTTTTGGACATTTGTATGGATTTTTGGATATTTATATGGATTTTTGGATATTTATATGGATTTTGGGATATTTATATGGATTTTGGGATATTTATATGGATTTTTGGATATTTATATGGATTTTTGGACATTTGTATGGATTTTTGGATATTTATATGGATTTTGGGATATTTATATGGATTTTTGGATATTTATATGGATTTTGGGATATTTATATGGACTGAATGTGCCAAAATCTGGCACTGAACGTGCCAAATGTGCCAAAATCTGGCAGATTTTATCCCAAAGATTCCATGGATAATGAAACCTTGGGATCCTCCAAGTGAAATAAAAAAGGAATTGTCCATTTCTAGGGATTTTATCCCAAAGATTCCATGGATTCTGAAGCTTTGGGATGCTCTAAGTGAAAATAAGGAATTGTCCAATTCCAGGGATTTTATTCCTTCCTGACCTATTGCAAATCTGAGCTGGAATGTGCCAAAATCCGGAACTGAATCTGCCAAAATCTGGGACATTTTATCCCAAAGATTCCATGGATTCTGAAGCCTGGGGATGCTGTAAGTGGAAAAAAAGGAATTGTGGAAAAAAAGGAATTTTCCAACCCCAGGGATTTTATTCCTTCCTGACCTATTGCAAACAGAGCTTGAATGTGCCAAAATCTGGCACTGAACGTGCCAAATGTGCCAAAATCTGGCAGATTTTATCCCAAAAATTCCATGGATAATGAAACCTGGGGATGCTCCAAGTTAAATAAAAAAGGAATTGTCCAATTCCAGGGGTTTTATCCCTTCCTGACCTATTACAAACAGAGCTTGCATGTGCCAAAATCTGGAACTGAATGTGCCAAATGTGCCAAAATCCGGTGCATTTTATCCCAAAGATTCCATGGACACTGAAACCTTGGGATGCTATAAATGAAAAAAAAAAAAAAAGGAATTGTCCAATTCCAGGGATTTTATCCCAAAAGATTCCATGGATTCTGAAGCTTTGGGATGTTCCAAGTGAAATAATAAAATATTGTCCCTTCCTGACCTATTGCAAACCAGAGCTTGAATGTGCCAAAATCTGGCACTGAATCTGCCAAATGTGCCAAAATCTGGCAAATTTTATCCCAAAAATTCCATGGATAATGAAACCTGGGGATGCTCCAAGTGAAAATAAGGAATTGTCCAATTCCAGGGGTTTTATCCCTTCCTGACCTATTGCAACCAGAGCCTGAACGTGGGCACAGGAATTGCATCCCCTGCTGAGGACAGGTGTGAAACAAAGCTCTGAACATAAAACTGCTGCTAAAAAAACCCCAAAATTCCTCCCTCACCCCTTTCCACCAGGATCACCCTCCCAGGAAAGGCAGAACCCCAAGGGCTCCACATCCATGGGACATTTTTGTGCTTTCTGCCACAAATCCTGAAAATCCAGGATGCAAACAGAGCCAGGCAGCAGCTCCCCATGGAAAAATAAACCAAAAAACAAAAATTTCCAGAAGAAAAACACGAGTTCAGCTTCCAGAATTCCCTAAATCCTATTATTTTTTGAAATCTTTGTGTTCCATGCAAGGTGTGACCAACGTTAGGGGTTTATTCCCATCTCCAAAATTCTGGATTCTTGTTCGTCTCCAACCAAACTCTTTCATTCCACCAAAATCCTTTGACTTTCCACACAACCCAAACCAGCCAGGCACAAAGTGATGCAAAAATTACCAAACATTCCACAAAGCCAAAGCTACTCCAGCAACAGGAACCTAAGAATAAAAAAAGCTTCTGTAATGCTGCATTTTTATGATTTTTTTTTTTTTGTTATTTTTTTAAATCACCACGGTACAGAACTAAACCAGAACCTACTCTAAACCCCCTAAAATGAAAAACAAATTGTGAGGAGCTGCACAAAAAAGCTCCTGAAGTGACCCAAAGGAGCAGCAGGTGACAGAGTGAGGGTGGCTCTGTCAGGAATGTGACCCAGGAAAAGGAAATATTTCCCTTCAGTGACCTGAAAATTGCAGCAAAAGCTGCTCCTCTCCCTTTTCCACCATCCTGTCCACATCCATTTTTATTTTTCCTGCCTTATTTTTATTTTTCCTGCCTCGTTTTTTTATTTTTCCTGCCTCATTTTTTCATTTTTCCTGCCTCATTTTTATTTTTCCTGCTTTACCTGGTGGAAATTTTCCCATCCAGGCTTCATTTCCACAGGAAAATCTGGATTTCTGTGGAAGCTTCTTGGAGAGGAGCCCACAAATATTATATTTTTTTGGGGGCTTAACCCTCTGCCCAAAGCTATAAAAAACAATTAAGTGCACAATTTTTACAACAGCTAAACTTGGCTTTTCTCCACAAAGGGAATCAAGGGGGAAGGGAAGCAATTAAATTGCAAGTTTTTAGTGCTCATTGATGAATTTTCAATTCAAATCCCAGCCTGCAAAATGTCAAAAAGTCCAAGTATTATTTGGTAGGCATCAAATTGGCCAACCTTGAACCAACCAAAGTGCTGCTATTTATTTACAAACAGCTCCAGAAATTTCCCAGAGCAGGCTCCAAACCTGCAAAGCAAAAAGAAAAAAAAAAAAATAATTCCAGATCTTCGTCATCAACTGCAGCTTTGCTTCTGCATTTCAAAAAACAAAACTAAAATGAAAATAAAAAAGGTCAATATTGCACATTTTAAGAGCTGCTGGTGCAGGAATTTCCTCCTGCAGCTGCTGATGTCTAAATGTGAAGCATTTTTTGCCTCTGACAGGAGCCAACAGGAAGACAGGTCACTCCTTGAGCTCACTCCCTGCTTCTCCACCTGAAAATGGAATTTTTTATGGTTTTTTTCTCCCACTTTTTCCCCTGGGCAGGTGAACAATGCCCCAAAAAATAAAAACGTTCCACCCACCTGTCACATCAGGAATACACAAAAGTGGGGTTTTTTTCTGTATATCAATGTCAGGATATAAAAAGGGAAACATCAAAGAAAAGTCCTGGGTGTTGTGGATTTTAAAGGGAATTCCAAGCCTGCAAAAGTGGCAGAAAAAAGAAAACTCTGGGAAAGTTTTGAGTTCTCCATGGAATAGGTGCAGTATTTACAGCAAACTCTGCCAGCTCCTGGTGCTGCACAGGGAAAATCTTCCTCTGCTCTGAGGATGATGAAGGAAGAGATGTCTCCATCTGTTTTCTGGGAATTTTTATGGGGAAAATCCTCTCAACTCAAAGGCAGGAGTTGCTGCCTGACATCAGAGGCCCCAAATGTGGAAAGACACAAACCCACAGCCCAACAATCCCACACTGAGGGGATGAGAGAGGAGCAATTCTCATTTTTCACCCCTCAGTTTTCTTCAAAGGCCTCCTGAGGTGGAAAAAATCCACCTGCAAATTCCATCTCACCTCCAATGGCTCTGGAAAACAATCCTGCCTCAGGAATCCAGCACAGCAAGGAGATAAAAACTGATTTACCACGAGGTGAAACCCTCAGCCTGGTTTGGGGCTAAAAAACAAACCTAAAATCAGCAGTTCCACTGCAAAACTTGGGATAAGAAGTGGAAAAAAAGGAGGAAAATTTTCCAGAACTGTGAGGGAAGAAGAGCAGTTTTCTGGGAATTTTTTATGGGGAAAATCCTCTGACACCCCCAACTCAAAGGCAGGAGTTGCTGCCTGACATCAGAGGCCCCAAATGTGGAAAGACACAAACCCACAGCCCAACAATCCCACACTGAGGGGATGAGAGAGGAGCAATTCTCATTTTTCACCCCTCAGTTTTCTTCAAAGGCCTCCTGAGGTGGAAAAAATCCACCTGCAAATTCCATCTCACCTCCAATGGCTCTGGAAAACAATCCTGCCTCAGGAATCCAGCACAGCAAGGAGATAAAAACTGATTTACCACGAGGTTAAACCCTCAGCCTGGTTTGGGGCTAAAAACAAACCCCAAATCAACAGTTCCACTGCAAAACTTGGGATAAAAGCTGGCAAAAAACGAGTTTTCCATGTGGGGAAAAGCAGGAAAATTTTCCAGAACTGTGGGGGAAGAAGAGCAACATTAATGCTGGGCTCTGGAATTGCAGTCAGGCAGCAACCTCCCCTAAAAACCAAGGAAAATTCCCCCAAAACCAAGGAAAATTCCCCAAAATCCAGGGAAAATTCCCCCAAAACCCAAAGAAAATCCCTCAAAACCGCAGGAAAAACCTCCCAGAACTGCAGGAAAACCTCCCAGAACTGCAGGAAAACCCCCCAAAACTGGAGGAAAACCACCTAAAAACTCAGGAAAAACCTCCCAGAACTGCAGGAAAACCTCCCAAAACTGCATGAAAAACCTCCCAAAATTGCAAGAAAACCTCCCAAAACTGCAAGAAAAACCTCCCAAAACTGCAAGAAAACCCCCCAAAATTGCAGGAAAACCTCCCAAAATTGCAGGAAAACCTCCCAGAACTGCAGGAAAACCCCCCAAAATTGCAGGGAAAACCCCAAACTGCAGGAAAACCCCCCAAAATTGCAGGAAAACCTCCCAGAACTGCAGGAAAACCCCCCGAAATTGTAGGGAAAACCCCAAAACTGCAAGAAAAACCTCCCAAAATTGCAGGAAAACCTCCCAAAACTCAGGAAAAACCTCCCAGAACTGCAAGAAAAACCTCCCAAAACTGCAGGAAAACCTCCCAAAATTGCAGGAAAACCTCCCAAAATTGCAGGAAAACCTCCCAAAATTGCAGGAAAACCCCCCAAAATTGCAGGGAAAATCCTCCCACCCTGCTGATCCAGCAAGGAGCTCCCAGGCTGTGGCACAAGAAATGTTTGGACTCCAGCATTGAAACTCTGTGAGAAGTGAAAGGAGCTCATCCCACCGCTCATGGGAAGGGAAATATCCAAAATCCAGCCCCAAATCTTCTCCCAAGGGGCTCCACAGAATTGTCCTGGATATAAACTTGGAATAAATCCTTGAAGAAAAAAAGAATTTCTCCCTGCAATAAAGTAAAATGAAAACAAAGACAAAGGCAGCAGAAAAGTTCTGGGTGATTTTGTTGCTGCACAAATTGTGGTGCCCTCAGGGCAGAGCTGGCAGCACACACACACACATCCCAATATTCCCAAACTTTTCCTGGAATTCCAGCTTCCATCAGGATTCAGGGTTCTCCTTGCTGAGCACAGGAAGCAGAAGAACAGAGGGTTTTGTTTGTTTTTTGTTTGTTTGTTTGTTTTTCCAAAAGTCACAGAGAAAAACCTCCTCTGGTGCTGTTTGTGCAGGGCCAGTTGCTGCAACACCACCCAAAATTCCTTTTGGATACAGGGAAAAAACCTTCCAAAGTGAGGAGGAGAAAAAATTGGAGCTGCAGCTCCTATTAAGGCGTTTGCATATACATTCCCAACCTGGGTTCTTCCAAAAAAAATGGGGAATTTTTGCACAAAAAAGGCTTTTTTTTGTCGTTTTTTTTGTTTTTTTGGATTCGGGACTGGCAACAACTCCAACTCCAAGTGCTGAGAAGCTCAGTGGAATTACAAACTGCTTGTTTTAAAAAAAGAAATGTCCCATCCTTGCCTTGCTGTGTCCTCGTGCAGGGATGAATTCCTTGTGCTATGTCTTCTGCAGGTCTGGGGAAAAGGGGCCAGGGGTGGAGGGTCCGTCCAGTCCAGACAGGGTAAACGGGCCATGGCTGTTCAGCACGGATGGAAACTGAGAAATAAAACAAGAATCAGCAAAAAAACCACTTTAATTCAATGTTTTTTCCATATTTGTGCACAAAAAAGGGCAAAAAAAAACCCCAAATGCAACAACAAAACAAAGCAAAACCACCCCAGATTCCAACGATGCTCTTCTCGCTTTTAATTTAATTTTAGTGCCAAGCAGTGTCACAGCGACTCCATATCCTCATTAAAATGTGATTTTAATCCAGGTTCTGAGGAAAACAAGGGTTTAAATCAGCCCTCAGTTCATTATCAGCTGTTTCCAAGCTGAAATATCCATTGTCATTCCAGCCCTCCTTGTTTATTTTACACCCTCATGGTACAGGCGAGGAATTTCCTTCATCTCCGTGGAGATGACAGATCTCAATCCAGAAAATTCTATTAAATTCTTTAATTTCAATGAAATGAAATAAAAATTTAATTTCATTGAAATTAAAGAATTTAATGCAATTTTATTAAATTTATTCAATTGGTTAAATTCCACCTTTGGCCACAGGAAATTCAGGCAGCAAATGTGGTAATTCCAATGGCAGAGTGGTAATTCCAGTGGCAGAGTGGAAGTGTGAGGGAAAAACATCAGAATTACAACTAAAAGAGGATTTTTTTCTTAAATATAGAGGATTTTTTCCTATTTAGTAAAAAATATCCTGGCCTTGGACACTTCCAGGGATTCAGGAGCAGCCACAACTTCCCTGGGCAATTTCCCCACCCTCACAGGGGTGAATTTTATTATTTCTTCCATAAAAATCATCAAAAACTGTGGCACACACCAGCACAGAGATCAAACACACACTCTTTATCCTCATTAGTTGTGAGATTAATTAATATTTTTCGTTGTGAGATTAATTCATATTTTTAGTTGTGAGATTAATTCATATTTTTAGTTGTGAGATTAATTAATATTTTTCGTTGTGAGATTAACAATTATTTTTACTTGTGAGATTAATGATTATTTTTACTTGTGAGATTAATTAATATTTTTAGTTGTGAGATTAATTCCTATTTTTAGTTGTGAGGTTAATTAATATTTTTTCAGCAGGAATGATTGGAGCAATCAATAGAGTGAAAAATTTCTAAAATTCATGAAAATCCCAACCAATAAAAAGTTACAAGAGGGAAATTTTTACAGGAAGAACAGATCTAATAAAGAAAAATAATCTTTCTCTAAATGGGAATCCTTGGGAATGGGAATGCCTGGAAAAGGGGAATACCTGGAAAATGGGAATCCTGGGAATGGGAATCCCTGGAAAAGGGGAATCCCTGGAAAAGGGGAATCCCTGGGGAGAATCCCTGGAGAATGGGACTCACCTGGAAATGGGACTCACTTGGAACATGGGAATCCCTGGGAATGGGAATCCCTGGACAATGGGAATCCCTGGAAAATGGGAACCCCTGGGAATGAGAATCCATGGGAATGGGAATCCCCGGTAAAGGAGAACCCCTGGAAAATGGGAATCCCTGGAGAATGGGAATCCCTGGGAATGAGAATCCATGGGAAATGGGAATCCCTGGGAAAAATGGAATCTCTGGGAATGGGAATATCTGGAAAATGGGAATCCCTGGAGAATGAAAATCCCTGTGGAGAATCCCTGGAGAATGGGACTCACCTGGAAATGGGACTCACTTAGAACATGGGAATCCCTGGGAATGGGAATCCCTGGGAATGGGAATCCCTGGACAATGGAATCCCTGAAAAATGGGAATCCATGGAGAATGGGAATCCATGGAGAATGGGAATCCCTGGGGAATGGGACTCCCTGGACATGGGAATCCCTGGAGAATGGGAATCCCTGGAGAACGGGAATCCATGGCAATGGGAATCCCTGGGGAATGGGACTCCAAGAACAATGGGAACCCCTGGGAAATGGGAACTGCCTGGAAACTGGGAATCCCTGGGAAACCCTGGGAATGGGAACCCCTGGGAATGGCACTCCCTGGGGAATGGGACTCACCTGGAAATGGGACTCACTTGGAACATGGGAATCCCTGGACAATGGGAACCCCTGGACAATGGGAACCCCTCAAAAAGGGAATCCCTGGAAATGGGAACCGCTGGGAATGGGAACCCCTGGGAATGGGAACCCCTGGGAATGGCACTCCCTGGGGAATGGCACTCCCTGGGAATGGGAATGCCTGGGGAATGGGACTCCAATAACAATGGGAATCCCTGGGAATGGGAACCCCTGGGAATGGGACTCCAAGAACAATGGCACTCCCTGGGGAATGGGAATCCCTGGAAAAGGGGACTCATCTGGGAATGGGAACCCCTCGAAAAGGGAATCCCTGGGAAATGGCACTCCTTGGAAAACGGCACTCCCTGGGAACCCCTTGGGAATGGGAACCCCTGGGAATGGCACTCCCTGGGGAATGGGAATCCCTGGGAATGGGAATCCCTGGGAAATGGGAATCCCTGGGAAAAATGGAATCTCTGGGAATGGGAATATCTGGAAAATGGGAATCCCTGGGAATGGCACTCCCTGGGGAATGGGAACCCTTGGGGAATGGGACTCCAAGAACAATGGGAACCCCTGGGAATGGGACTCCAAGAACAATGGCACTCCCTGGGAATGGCACTCCAAGAACAATGGGAACCCCTGGGGAATGGGAATCCCTGGGGATGGCACTCCCTGGGGATGGCACTCCAAGAACAATGGCACTCCCTGGGAATGGCACTCCAAGAACAATGGCACTCCCTGGGAATGGGAATCCCTGGGAATGGCACTCCCTGGGGATGGCACTCCCTGGGGATGGCACTCCCTGGGGATGGCACTCCCTGGGAATGGCACTCCAAGAACAATGGCACTCCCTGGGAATGGCACTCCAAGAACAATGGGAACCCCTGGGGATGGCACTCCCAGGGAAGGAGGAGGGGCCTGGCAGGCCAGGGCTCACCTGGAAGAGCGAGCTGGCGCCCTGCAGGCGCGCGGGGCTCAGCGGCGCCACGGGGCTCAGGGTGCTCCAGAAGTGGATGCTGGAGAGCAGCGGGCTGGGCGTCAGCAGGATGGGGGTCTGCAAACCGACAACAGCTGTCAGAGCCTCTCCCGGGAATTCCAGCTTTTCCTGTGGAATTCCAGCTTTTCTTGTGGAATTCTAGCCCTTCCCACTGAATTACAGCCTTCCCCATGGAATTCCAGCAGGGAAATTAAAGCCTTTCCCACTGAATTCCAGACTTTCCCCATGGAATTCTAGCCCTTTCCACAGAATTACAGCCTTTCCTATGGAATTCCAGCAGGGAAATTTCAGATTTTCCCACTGAATTACAGCCTTTCCCCACGGAATTCCAGCTCTTCCCACAGAATTACAGCCTTTCCCATGGAATTCCAGACTTTCCCCATGGAATTCCAGCTCTTCCCACTGAATTACAGCCTTTCCCCACAGAATTCCAGCAGGGGAAATCCAGTCCTTCCTGTGGAATTCCAGCCTGGAATCCCAGCAGGGAAATTCCAGCCTTTCCCCACAGAATTCCAGCAGGGAAAATCCAGACTTTCTCCTGGAAATTCCGGCTTTTCCCACTGAATCCCAGCAGGGAAATTCCAGCCTTTCCCCTGGAATCCCAGCAGGGAAATTCCAGCTTTTCCCACTGAATTCCAGCCTTTCCCCACAGAATTCCAGCTTTTCATGTGGAATTCCAGCCTTTCCCCAAGGAATTCCAGCAGGGAAAATTCCAGCTTTTCCCACTGAATTCCAGCTTTCCCTTTGGAATTTTGGCTTTTCATGTGGAATTCCAGCCTTTCCCCACAGAATTCCAGCCTTTCCCCTGGAATTTCAGCAGGGAAATTCCAGCCTGTCCCCATGGAATTCCAGCCCTTTCACGTGGAATTCCAAAAGGGAAATTCCAGCTTTTCCCATGGAATTCCAGCAGGGAATTTCCAACCTTTCTCCACTGAATTCCAGCCTTCCCTGTGGAATTCCAGTCTTTCCCCACAGAATTCCAGCAGGGAAATTCCAACCTTTCCCCATGGAATTCCAGCCTTTCGCTATGGAAATCCAGCTTTTCCCCTGGAATTCCAGTTTTTCCAGCCTTTTCCCTGGAATCCCAGCAGGGAAATTTCAGCCTTTCCCTATGGAATTCCAGCCTTTCCCTATGGAATTCCAGCATTCCCCATGGAAATCCAGCTTTTCCAGCCTTTGCCCTGGAATCCCAGCAGGGAAATTTCAGCCTTTCCCTATGGAATTCCAGCATTCCTCATGGAAATCCAGCTTTTCCCATGGAAATCCAGCCCTTCCCCTGCAATTCCAGCTTTTCCTGTAGAATTCCAGCCCCTCCCCATGGAATTCCAGCTTTTCCAGCCTTTCCCACAGAATTCCAGCAGGGAAATTCCAGCCTTTCCCCTGGAATCCCAGCAGGGAAAATTCCAGCCTCTTCCCAAAGACTTCCAGCCTTTCCCCACAGAATTCCAACTCTTATCCTGGAATTCCAAACTTTCCCTATGGAATTCCAGCCTTCCTCATGGAAATCCAGTTTTTCCCCTGGAATTCCAGCTTTTCCTGTAGAATTCCAGCCCCTCCCCACTGGAATTCCAGCTTTTCCAGCCTTTCCCACGGAATTCCAGCAGGGAAATTCCAGCCTTTGCCCTGGAATCCCAGCAGGGAAAATTCCAGCTTTTCCCAAAGACTTCCAGCCTTTCCCCACAGAATTCCAGCCTTTCCCCACAGAATTCCAGCTTTTCCCACAGAATTCCAGCTTTTCCCACGGAATTCCAGCTTTTCCAGCCTTTCCCCTGGAATTCCAGCCCCAACACCCCAGAGCTCCCATCCCCTCCTTCCTCCCGCTCCTCCTCCTCCCTCCAGCCCCATCCAGCTCTCCCTCCCTCCCTCCCCTCCCTGACCAACCCAACCCTTTTTTAAATTTTCCCCCCCAAAATCCTGGAATCCACAGCAGAGCAGCTCCTCCTCCAACCCAGCACTCTGCGATTCTGGATTTAAAAACTGGGATTAAAATCTGGATTTAAAAATTCTGGATTAAAATCGGGATTCCGGATTTAAAAAGGGGGGAAAAAAAAAACAACCCAAAATGAAGAGCACAAGGCTGCTCCTGGTGCCACTGACAACGCCAGCAACAACAACAGGAATTCCCATCCACTCCTGAATATTCCAGCCAAGCACTTCCCAGGGTGCCAAAACAACAACCCCACTTGCAGTTTGGTTTTTTGGGAGTTTTTTGGGTTTTTTTTTCCTTCAGTTTCCAACCAGCAGCTCCCCCATGGTTTCATTCTGATCCCAGTTTACTGCAGGGCAGAGATCCCACAGATCCAGGATGATTTCACAGCCCTGCTGGATGCAGTTCCAAGTTTTCCACGAGCCATGAAAGATTTCCTTTTTCCTTTCCTTTCCTTTCCTTTCCTTTCCTTTCCTCTTTCCTTTCCTCTTTCCTTTCCTTTCCTTCCCGGTTAGATGGGATTTTCCGTTTCCTTTCCTTTCCTTTCCTTCCCCCTTTCCTTCCCTTTTTCCTTTCCTTCCCTTTTTCCTTTCCTTTCTTTTCCCTTTCCTTTCTTTTCCTTTCCTTCCCTTTTCCCTTTCCTTTCCTTTTCCCTTCCCTTTCCTCCCTTCCCTTTCCTTTTCCCTTCCCTTTCCTTTCCTTTCCTCTTTCCTTTCCTTTCCTTCCCTTTTCCCTTTCCTTTTCCCTTTTCCCTTTCCCTTTCCCACACAAAGATAACAAAAACCAAATTCAGCAGCTGCTCCCGTTGCTGCTGGCTCACAAGACTCTGCCTTTAACTAAATGCTGCTAACGGAGGGGAAAAAAAGCTCAGCAGACAGGGTTTGATGGATTTTCAGGCCCAGGATTTAGGAATAATTCAGTATTCAGGAATAATTCAGGATTCAGGATTTAGGAGTAATTCAGGATTCAGGAATAATTCAGGATTCAGGAATAATTCAGGATTCAGGGATAATTCAGGAATAATTCAGGATTCAGGAATAATTCAGGATTCAGGAATAATTTGGGATTTAGGAGTAATTCAGGATTCAGGATTCAGGAATAATTCAGGATTCAGGAATAATTTGGGATTTAGGAGTAACTCAGTATTCAGGATTCAGGAGTAATTCAGTATTCAGGAGTAATTCAGGATTTAGGAATAATTCAGGATTCAGGAATAATTCAGGATTCCCCTTGCAAATTCCTCCTGGAGCTGGTTTGGGTTTTGTCCCCACACGCCCAGCACCTGGGCACACTTTGAGGTGAATTAACACCAAATTTCTGTTTGTTTGATTAAATAAAAAAACCAACAAAAAAAACCAAGCAGGGAGCGACACCCTGACTTTCAAACCTCTGCATACAACGAACCATTCATTTCCCACTTGCCGTTTT
>JAWWEX010000117.1:3663437-3677305 GCA_035583215.1 Arremon brunneinucha | reverse complement strand
GTCCAGGATTTAGGAATAATTCAGGATTCAGGAATAATTCAGGATTCAGGATTCAGGAATAATTCAGTATTCAGGAATATTCAGGATTCAGGAATAATTCAGGATTCAGGAATAATTCAGGATTCAGGATTCAGGAATAATTCAGGATTCAGGAATATTCAGGATTCAGGAATAATTCAGTATTCAGGAATAATTCAGGATTCAGGAATAATTCAGGATTCAGGATTCAGGAGTAATTCAATATTCAGGAATAATTCAGTATCCAGGAATAATTCAGGATTCAGGAATAATTCAGGATTCAGGATTCAGGAATAATTCAGGATTCAGGAATAATTCAGGAATAATTCAGGATTCAGGAATTATTCAGTATTCAGGAATAATTTGGGATTTAGGAATAATTCAGGATTCAGTATTCAGGAATAATTTGGGATTTAGGAGTAATTCAGTATTCAGGATTCAGGAATAATTCAGTATTCAGAAATAATGCAGTATTCAGGAATAATTCAGGATTCAGGAATAATTCAGGATTCAGGAGTAACTCAGGATTTAGGAATAATTCAGGATTCAGGAATAATTCAGTATTCCCCTGGCAAAACCAAGCAGGGAGCGACACCCTGACTTTCAAACCTCTGCATACAACGAACCATTCATTTCCCACTTGCCGTTTTCAGGCACAACATCATCACTATTGTTAGCTCAAACAAGAAAAAAAATAAAAAATGAAAGAAACCAGGAAGGGAATTTAGGGAGATGCGATCACCTGAGAGAAAAGTGCTGGAGTCAGAGACGCGGTCGGGAGGGAAGGGCTCAGGATGCCCAGAGGGCTGGGATCGCTGCCGGTGATGACCAGCGTGGGGGCCAGCTCCAGCCCTTTGGGCTTTTTGGACCTGGAGAGGTGATTGGCGATCTCCTTCTCCAGCCCAGCTGAATCCTGCTGCTCTCGGGGCTCTGGGGACGGCTGCTGCAGGCTCTGGGCCTGCTCCAGCTGCTGGGAGGTCACAGACTCCATGTCTGTGTCGATGTCCAGGTCGGGGTTGGAGCTCAGCGGCGGCGAGGGCGGCGTGGAGGGCACCTGGAGCGCGGGGGAAACCGAGGCACCGGGGGGGGTCGGGGTGTAGCCGGCGCTCAGGTTCGGCAAAGGGGCTGGGGGAGCTTCAGGGACGCTCAGCTTGGGCAGCACGAGAGTCTCCAGGGTGTGCAGGGTCTCCTCAGAGCCCAGCGGCAGCGAGGAGGACGCGGCGGGGGCGGCGCAGGCCGTGCAGGTGACGGCCGCGGCTGAGGCGGCGGCCACCGGCGGGGCAGAGGGCGGCTTTTTGGAGGGCACGGTGACAAACTTGATGACAGAAGGGGCGGCGTCCTGAGGTTTCTTCTCCGCCAGCTTCTCGGCCGGGTTCTCGATCTTGATGGACCTGAAGAGCTTCACGCTGGAGGAGTTGAGGGAGTTGAGGGTGAAGGAGGAGTACAGGCCTGAGTGGATGTAGTCGTTGCGGCTCGAGGACTTTGCACACGACTGGGATTTCTCCTTGCCACAGCTCTCCACCTCCCTGGGGGCGCTGGTGACCTCCCCAAAGCCGGGCATTTCGGGGTCCCCCTCCATCCTGCCCACCACAAGGGGGTCCATGTTCAGGATCTCGGGGTAGGACACGAATTTGTACACAAACTTCTTCCCGTTCACCTTCTTGATGATGTTCTGGTGGAGAAGAAGACAAAGGTATATTTAGATCTTTCTTCGGATTAATTTTCTTCCTGCAAACACTGCCTAAAATAGGCAGAGGAATTAAAGTCTGTAATCTTTCAGCCAAAAAAAAAAAAAATAAAAAGAATGTTTCTTCTTTTCCTGTTTTAAAAACACCCTGAGTGTTCCAGTTCTGTTCTTGGAGCTGGCAGACAAAACACTGCAACAGGTGAGCTTAACCTGACATTAAACATACTAAAAACAGCTTAAAAAAAATGCCAAGAAATCCTGATTAACATAAAAAAATGCCCAGCAAGGATCACTCAGCTGGGTACACGAATTTAATAGAAGAACTTGCTAAAGGTTTTCTCCAGGACTGCAGAACTGAGAGCTTGCATTTCAAACCAAACCACCTTTATTTTTAATAAGATGATAATAAAGGAAAACAAGCAGCTGAACTCGTCAGCAGAACGCAGGCGAATCACTTATTTCAATACCACAGAACAGCATCTGCCAAACTTGTTTTGCTCCTCGGCGAAATGCCACACACGCTCTGCACTCGGAATTATCCTTATTTATCATTCCCTGATTGCTGCTGAGATCTCTCAGTGCCAAAAGCAGATTTGTGGCACCCAGTGATGAGCACCAGCTCCCTCCTCCCACCTGCTCCAGGCTCCTCAGGAACTGGGGGTTATTTTTATCTGCTCCACTCACACACGGGATAAAGGGAAACAGGGGTGAGACTCCAAGATGTTGGATAAACAAAAGCTTCTTACTCTGCCGGGCTGAAAACAGTGGGCAAAGTGAAGGTGAAATGCACAGAGAAAATAAAAATACTTAGGGATGGAAAATGTTTATTTTGAAAGGAATAAATGTAAAGAGAAAGCTGCAAAAAGATGTGGAAGTGGTGCAATGTTCACACTGTCCATCATCATCCTCTCCCTATATACACTATATTATATAAACTATATTTTTCCCTATTTTTTTACCATTTTTTATATTTTTCTTTTTTTTAATATATTTTTATATTTTACCATTCTGTTAATATTTTTCCCTATATTTTTTACCATTTCTGACTACACCAAAGAGTATTTCCACAAATATTTTTCAGCAGAACACTCTTCATTGTGGATAAGATCCAGTGGGAATTAAACCAGGCAAAATATTAATTCAGTATCTCCTATAGATTCTCTTAGTCCAGAACTGTTTAATTAATGCAGCTTAAACTTCTTCCTGTGAAATAAAACCATGAGAAAACGCTCTGGGATAGTGAATAACACTGGATATATAAAATATTGGATATACACTATATTTTTCCCTATTTTTTTTTACCATTTCTGACTACGCCAAACAGAATTTCCACAAATATTTTTCAGCAGAACACTCATCACTGTGGATAAGATACAGTGGGAATTAAACCAGGCAAAATATTAATTAATTAAAATTCAGGATCTCCTATAGATTCTCTGTTTAATGAATGCAGCTTAAACTTCTTCCTGTGAAATAAAAACTCTCCCTGTGCTTTACCTGGATTTTAACCCTTGAAACTCTCCCTGTGCTTTACCTGCATTTTAACCCTTGCAGGGCTGTGTGTTTTTGGAAGGGGGATGAGAATCCAAAGGCAAATTTGGATGAGCAAAGCCACCAGAACCTCCCAAAACAAAGCAGCAAAACTCCCCCTGTGCTTTACCTGGATGTTAACCCCTAAAACTCTCCCTGTGCTTTACTGGGATTTTAACCCTCAAAACTCTCCCTGTGCTTTACCTGCATTTTAACCCTTAAAACTCTCCCTGTCTTTTACTGGGATTTTAACCCTCAAAACTCTCCCTGTGCTTTACCTGCATTTTAACCCTTAAAACCCTCTCTGTGCTTTACCTGCATTTTAACCATTAAAACTCTCCCTGTGCTTTACCTGCATTTTAACCCTTAAAACCCTCTCTGTGCTTTACCTGCATTTTAACCCTTAAAACTCTCCCTGTGCTTTACCTGCATTTTAACCCTTAAAACTCTCCCTGTGCTTTACCTGGATTTTAACCCTCAAAACTCTCCCTGTGCTTTACCTGCATTTTAACCCTTGGATTTTTGGAAGAGGGATGAGGATACTAAGACAAATCTGAATGAGCAAAGCCACCAGAACCTCCCAAAACAAAGCAGCAAAACTCTCCCTGTGCTTTACCTGGATTTTAACCCTTAAAACCCTCCCTGTGCTTTACCTGCATTTTAACCCTTAAAACCCTCTCTGTGCTTTATCTGCATTTTAACCCTTAAAACTCTCCCTGCGCTTTACCTGGATTTTAACCCTTAAAACTCTCCCTGTGCTTTACCTGCATTTTAACCCTTAAAACTCTCCCTGTGCTTTACCTGCATTTTAACCCTTGGATTTTTGGAAGGGGGATGAGAATCCAAAGCCAAACTTGGATGAGCAAAGCCACCAGAACCTCCCAACACAAAGCAGCGAGGAGGAAACAGCGCGGCGATAAACGAAATTAAAAACCAACCCAACGCCTTTAAACAAAGCAGCTCAACTTCCTTCAACCTGGCACAGCCAGGAGGAGGAGGAGGAGGAGGAGGAGGAGGAGGGAACAAAGCTCCTTAGCTCAGAGGGATAAGGACTGGAGCAGGATTTCCAGCCTACCTTCACGTAGTAGTAGCGCAGCGCCCGGCTGAGTTTGTCATAGTTCATGCTGGGCTTGTTCTTACGGATCCCCCAGAGCCTGGCCACCTCCTCTGCCTGCAGCAGCTTGAACTCCCCGTCGTTGGAGGTCCAGCAGATGATGTTCTTGTTCTGGGGCTCTTGCAGCAGCTGGAGGAGGAACTGCCACAGGGTGATGGCACTGTCCATAGCAGAGAGCTGCAATTCACAAAGGAAGGTTAAGCCCGCAGCATTTCCCTCCTTTCTCTCCCTACATGGGGGTGAAGGGAAAAAAAAAAAAAAAAAAAATGGAGCAGGGATTGTTATTTCCAAAGGCAGCAAGAGTAAAAAATTATTAGTCACCAGTCGTGAAAGATGTTCCCTGCAGAAGTGAGGGGCTGAGTGCCAACTCTGGCGTCTCCTCCCACATGTCAGTACTTTTCACATGGGTTATATTTAGCCTCATTTAACTAAATCAGGTCACTTTGGGTAAGTTGCAGTGAGTCACTACCCCCCAAAAAAAAAAAAAAAGAAAGTTTCCAAGTTGTTCCATGCTCACCCACTCTGGCTTGTGGTGCTTGGTGAGAAAGAGCTCAGGTACAGCCAGGTAGGGATCAAAGCACCCCCTCACCTCCTCCCTCCCTGCTGCTCCCACTGCACAACCTGGAGCTGCACAGCTCCAGGAACATGCCAGAGCCAAAACAACTCAATTCCCCTCAGTTTTCAGTCTCCCAATCTCCCTTCAAATCTTTCTTTTCCAGATTTTTTAAAAATGAGAATTAACACAAAATTAAATTAAAATTATTCCAACCGCAGCCTTTGCTCAGCTCTCCATCCCTGCCATGTCTTACCCACGTCAATGACTTAGGCTGGGACTTTCTAGGAACTGATATCAATGATTTAGGCTGGGATTTTCTAGGACTGGTATCAGTGATTTAGGCTGAGACTTTCTGTGACTGATATCAATGATTTAGGCTGAGACTTTCTAGGATACCAGTCCATTCCTGCCCTAAAGTTGTTGATTTCCCCTCCTGCTCCCACTGCACAACCAGGAGCTGCACAGCTCCAGGAACATGCCAGAGCCAAAACAACTCAGTTCCCCTCAGTTTTCAGTCTCCCAATCTCCCTTCAAATCTTTCTTTTCCAGGTATCAATCCTGTTTTTTTTTTTATGAGAGTAAACACAAAACTAAATTAAAATTATTCATTCCGAACACGGCCTTTGCTCGACTCTCCATCCCTGCCATGTATTACCCAGTCAGTGATTTAGGCTGGGACTTTCTAGGACTGATATCAATGATTTAAGCTGGGATTTTCTAGGACTGATATCAATGATTTAAGCTGGGATTTTCTAGGACTGATATCAATGATTTAGGCTGAGACTTTCTAGGATACCAGTTCATTCCTGCTCTAAAGTTGTTGATTTTCCCTCCTGCTCCTACAGCACAACCAGGAGCTGCACAGCTCCAGGAAGATGCCAGAGCCAAAACAACTCAGTTCCCCTCAGTTTTCAGTCTCCCAATCACCCCAATCTCCCTTCAAATCTTTCTTTTCCAAGCATCAACCCTGTTTTTTTTAATGAGAGTAAACACAAAAATCAAAATGATTCCAAACAGGCCTTTGCTCCATTCCTGCCATGTATTACCCAGTCAGTGATTTAGGCTGGGACTTTCTGGGACTGATATCAATGATTTAGGCTGGGATTTTCTAGGACTGATATCAATGATTTAGGCTGGGATTTTCTAGGACTGATATCAATGATTTAGGCTGGGATTTTCCAGGACTGATATCAATCATTTAAGCTGGGATTTTCTAGGACTGATATCTGCCAGTTCATTCCTGCTCTAAAGTTGTTGATGCAGAAATTCATCAAGGACAGACCAGGCAGATAACATTTTACAATTTCTGACTACACCAAACAGAATTTCCACAAATATTTTTAAGCAGAACACTCATCATTCTGGATAAGATACTGAATTAAACCAGCTAAAATATTAATTCAGTATCTCCTATAGATTCTCTTAGTCCAGAACTGCCTAATTAACACTGCTTAAACTTCTTCCTGTGAAATAAAAACAGGAAAAATGCTCTGGGATAGCAAATAACACTGGATATACATAATATACATATATACATTGGATATATATATATACTGTATATATATACACACATGTATATACATATATATATATATACACTGTATATATACTGTGTATATATATACACATATATATATATATATATATACACACACATACATATAATATATTAGATATGCACTATATTTTTCCCTATTTTTTTAACCATTTCTGGGATAGCGAATAACACTGGATATACATAATATACATATATATATAGTGTATATATATATACTGTATATATACTGTGTATATATATATACACATATATATACATATTACACATATAATATATTAGACATACACTATATTTTTCCCTATTTCTTTTACCATTTCTGGGATAGTGAATAACACTGGATACACATAATATACATATATATATTGTATATATATATACTGTATATATACTGCGTATATATACACATATATATACATAATATACATATCATACATTAGATATACACAATATTTTTCCCTATTTTTTTACCATTTCTGGGACAGTGAATAACACTGGATATACATAATATACATATATATATTGTATATATATATATACTGTGTGTATGTGTGTATATATATATATATATACATACACACACACACACACATATATACATAATATACATATCATACATTAGATATACACTATATTTTTCCCTATTTTTTTTTACCATTTCTGGCATAGTGAATAACATTGGATATACACAATATACATATATATATTGTGTATATATATATATACAGTGTATATATATATACATATATATATATACATAATATACATATAATATATTAGATGTACACTATATTTTTCCCTATTTTTTTTACCATTTCTGCCATAGTGAATAACACTGGATATACATAACATACATATATATGTTGTGTGTATATATATATATACACACTGTATATACATACACATGTATATACATATATATATGATGCATATACATATATCTATGTATGTATATATATACTGTATATATACTGTGTGTGTATGTATATATATATGTATACACATATATATACATAATATACATATAATATATTAGATATACACTATTTTTTTCCCTATTTTTTTTCCCATTTCTGGGATAGTGTATTCCCATTTCTGGAATAACACTGGATATACATAATATTGGATATACACTATATTTTACCCCTAGCAAAGGGGGTCCAGGGGATCCATCTGGGTGAGTTTGATACTCAAAC
This sequence comes from Arremon brunneinucha, assembly GCA_035583215.1. Classification (NCBI taxonomy): domain Eukaryota; kingdom Metazoa; phylum Chordata; class Aves; order Passeriformes; family Passerellidae; genus Arremon; species Arremon brunneinucha. The sequence continues at coordinate 3,669,649 of JAWWEX010000117.1, read as the reverse complement.
ATTAATCCCAAGATATTCAAACATTAATCCCAAGATATTCAAACATTAATCCCAAGCTCCAAAGCAAAGGGAGCAGAGTCAGGCTGGTGCTGGGCGCTGCCCCTGGGACCCAGCCTGCCCTGCCAGCTCATCCCTGCTCCCAAATCCTTTTATTCCAATCCCATTAGTGCCCAGCGCACTCAGCCAGCCCTAAATAAGGCAGGGAACGGTGTCCAGAGCACTCAGGGAGCGCTGGGACAGGATTAGAGCTGACAGCTCACACAGGGCTCTGGGGAAAACGAGGTGCCCTGAGGGCATGGCACCTTCCTGGGCACCTTCCTGGGCATTGCAGCCCTTGTGCAGAATCCCTGCCTCGTGGCACACGCTGGTGATGGGACATGGATGCAGGCAGGGAAATTGCTGCAATTACGAGCAACAATCTCCAAGGGAAGGCCACCCACAGCCCCGAGGTGCTTTCCCTGTTAATTACTGCACAACTCCCTGCTTGCCCTAATTAATTGCCGAGCACTCGAAGAAACTGGAGGCTGCGCTTGAGACTCTTCCCACAGCTCCCTGTGCTGTGCCAGATGATCCATACGGGATTTAGGGAGCAGGAAAACACCTTAAAAAATCCATACAGGATTTAGGAACCAGGAAAATCCATACAGGATTTAGGGACCAGGAAAACACCTCAAAAAATCCATACAGGATTTTGGGACCAGGAAAACATCTCAAAACCCTTCCAGAACCACTTGGTGCTGCCATTTACCCCAATTTATCCCAAACTGGGAACACCAGGGCTGTGTTAACCAGGGGGATGATGCAGCCACATGTGGTGGAGAGGAGAGCACCAGGATTGGGTTCTGTCACCCAGCAGAGCACTGAGGTGTTCTGGGTTGGGTTCTGTCACCCAGATCAGAGCACTGAGATGAGCTGGTTTGGGTTCTGTCACCCAGATCAGAACACTGAGATGTGCTGGTTTGGGTTCTGTCACCCAGCAGAGCAGTCAGGGTTGGGTTCTGTCACCCAGCAAAGCTCTGAGATGTTCTGGGTTCGGTTCTGTCACCCAGCAGAGCTGTCACAGCACTGAGATGAGCTGGGTTGGGTTCTGTCACCCAGCAGAGCACTGGGATGCGTTGGGTTGGGTTCTGTCACCCAGATCAGAACACTGAGATGTTCTGGGTTGGGTTCTGTCACCCAGCAGAGCACTGAGATGTTCTGGGTTCGGTTCTGTCACCCAGATCAGAACACTGAGATGTTCTGGGTTGGGTTCTGTCACCCAGCAGAGCCGTCACAGCACTGGGATGAGCTGAGATGGAGCAGGCACACCGAGCTCAGTGATCATTCCCACGCTGTGCTCATCTCCAGCAGCACTGCAGCAAAAACTGATGCAACGTGGAAATCACATTAGCAACAGGATTGCACAGTGGCAAAGGCTTGGTTTTTTAATTTTTCTCCACCCCTTCTGCTAAAAATCCACACAGTTTTAATCCCAGAATTGAACTGCTGTTCTGCTTTCCTTGAAGTTCCACCTTGCTGCTGATTCCAAGCTGACCCCCTGCCCCACATGACTGAGGGTGAAATGTCCTCTCAGTCCACTTTGTAAACAGCATTTCAACTTTTTAAATCCTCTCACAGCACAAAACCCCTCCCAAACCCAACTGCTTTTCCTGCAGAATGAGCACACCAATAATTACCAACACCCCACTCCAAACCATCCTTTTGTGAAGGTTTTTTCCCTCATAAAAACCCGTGGAGAAAGGAAAAGTGAAAAGGGATCACACAAAATGTAAAATCAAAACCAAAACAGGTGAGTTGAGCATTGCTAAATGTGAGGAAAAGGTTTTTCCTTCTCCAACACCAAAAGGGATGAGAAGTGCCTCAAGAACCCACTGCCCTCATGACTGAGGGTGAAATGTCCTCTCAATTTACTCTGTAAACAACATTTCAACTTTTTAAATCCTCTCACAGCACAAAACCCCTCCCAAACCCAACTGCTTTTCCTCCAGGATGAGCACACCAATAATTACAAACACCCCACTCCAAACCATCCTTTTGTGAAGGATTTTTCCCCGCTAAAAACCCGTGAAGAAAGCAGAATTGAGAAGGGAATGAAGCTGAGATCCTTTCCCTTCCTGCACCATGTGAGCAGCAGGAAAAAAATAGTTGCTGGAGGCAGAGGGCAGCTCTGCTTTGTAACGAGGAGCTAAAATGGAGCTAAAATAGAGCTAAAGTAGAGCTCTATTATTGTCTTGAGATCTTCTCCACGCCCACGGGTGACCCTGGAGCTCAGCAGGAGCTGCCAGGCTTTGGCACAGAGCTCCCAAAAACCCCGAGCTCCTCCCCTGCTGCTGCTCAGCTTTGCTTGAGTTTATCCAGAAAAATCCAGGATTTGGGATTTGTAATCCCCTCTGTGGGATTATAGGGCCTGCAGGGTTGGATTTGCTTGAAATGTGGCATAAAAAATTAAAATATTCACCCTCTGCACCCTGATAAAGGAGAAAAGTCAGGATTAAGGTTTAGGCCTGGCCTAACCCTCCCTTCAAGGTTTTCTGGCAGATTTCCTGTGCTTTGACTCAACGCCAAATAATCTCCAATAATCTTTATCATTTGAAATAAAAGGGGGCCCTTTTCAATAATTTGAAATAAATGTCCAATAATCATTATAATTTGAAATAAAAGGGGTCCCTTTTGTCTCTGTGTGAGGATTAAAATACCCCCAGAAATCTGCTTGGGCTCATCAACCACACCAAATCCCATGGAAATCCTGATGTCATTGCTGTCCTTCTTGGTTTGTTCCTGATTTATTTATTTATATTATTTTTAAATCCCCTTTTCCCCCTGCTTTCCATTAATTTATTATCAAATTATCATTATAATTTGAAATAATTTGAAATAAAAGGGGGTCTTTTGTGTCAGGATTAAAATACCCCCAGAAATCTGCTGGGCATGGAAATCCTGATGTCAATGTTGTCCTTCATGGTTTGTTCCTGATTTATTTATTTATATGATGTAAAACCCCCTTTCCCCCCCTGTTTTCTATTAATTTATTATCAAATTATCATTATAATTTGAAATAAAAGGGGGTCAGGATTAAAATACCCCCAGAAATCTGCTTGGTTTATCTGCTGCCACCCTGAGCCCATGGAAATCCTGATGTCATTTTGTTCCTGATCTTGGCTAATTCAGAAAGGCCAAAAAACACTGAGGAAAAACTAGAAAATACAAAAAAAAATATAAATATTTCTTTCTCAGGATTTAAAACCTGAAACAGTTGGTTCCTACCCCTCAAATTTTTGCTAAAACACCTAAATTTCGTCTCAAACAGCTCAAATTTTGAGCCAGGGAGCCAAAATTTATTGCAACATTTGTTTTGAGTTAAGGAAAAAAAAAATAAAAGAGAGGTTTGGAGTGGGATTAAGCAATAAAAACTCTTATCATGAGGACATCCTTCAGCATTTCCTTCCAGGGAACTTCCTGCCTTGGCTTCTCCCTCACAAAAATCTGATTTTCCTGCCTGGATTGAGAACAACAGCAAAGAGAAAACAAGAATTTATTCAAGTTTGGGGTGTTTTTTCTTTATTTTTCATTGATTTTTGTTGTTTATTTGAGATGATTTGGTTGGTTTACCACATGGAAAGCTGCCAGGGGTTGGGATTTTTTTAAGGGAGTTTAGAATTCTGCATTTTGAATTTGAATTCTGTGTTTAATTATTTTATTTTACACATTTAAGAGGCTTTTACCTGGCATTTCACCTGTGTGTGTTCTGGAAAAGGATTTCATTTCCTCCTGTGCTTCCCACCATGTCAGAAAATGGAGTTTTGGACAGTAAATTTGTGGATTTTTGGTGTTTTTTATCAGGAATGGAGTTTTGGACTGCAGATTTGTGGATTTTGGGTTTTTTTCATCAAGAAATGGAGTTTTGGACAGTAAATTTGTGGATTTTGGGGTTTTTTCCAGAGGGAATGGAGTTTTGGACAGTAAATTTGTGGATTTTTGGGTTTTTTTTTCATCAGAAAATGAAGTTTTGGACATTAAATTTGTGAATTTTTGGGGTTTTTCATGAGGGAATGGAGTTTTGGATGGTAAATTTGTGGATTTTGGGTTTTTTTTTCATAAGGGAATGGAGTTTTGGACAGTAAATTTGTGGATTTTGGGGTTTTTTTTCCATGAGGGAATGGAGTTTTTGACAGTAGATTTGTGGATTTTGGGGTTTTTTTCATCAGGAAATGGAGATTTGGACAGTAAATTTGTGGATTTTGGGGTTTTTTTTCCAAGAGGGAATGGAGTTTTGGACAGTAAATTTGTGGATTTTGGGTTTTTTGACATTAAGCTCTTTCTAAAATTAATTAAAATTGATAAAATCCTCAAAGTACAATTCAGGTGAGTCACAACCCTAGGAGGTGTAAATATTTTAGGAAAAGTTTATTAGGAATGGAATATTATTGATAAAATATTTGAATTTTTGAATATTTGACTTGAATGAAATATTTGTTGCTTGGTTTTATTTCGATATCCATTTTAACTGGACACTTCAGCCATGTCAGGGATGGAGCAACCATTTATTTATTCATTGATTTAATTAATAATTATTAATGTATTTAATTAATAATTATTAATTTATTTAATTAAACAAAAAGAGGGGAAAATCCTGCTTAAGTTTTGAGGTTTTTAGTGTGGATTTGGGTCTGTGACCTCCAAATTTCTCCTTGCCCAGCTCTGTTTGTTTTCCTGGGCAGGCACCAAGGCCTTGTGTGCACAGCAAATGTTGCACAACACAACAGGAATTTTTGGCTGCTCACACAATTCCTGCTGCTCACACACCGAGCCCTTCCCACAGTGCCCAAAAATCCCTGGGAATGCCTTTGGGAAGTGGCAATCACAGCCAGATCTGATCTCCTGCAATTTTCTGATTTTTTTCTGATTTTTTTCTGATTTTTTTTCTGATTTTTTTCTGATTTTTTTCTGATTTTTTCCCTGATTTTTCCCTGATTTTTCCCTGATTTTTCCCTGATTTTTTCCATATTTTTTTCCTGCCTTTTTTTTCCTGCTTTTTTTTCCTGCTTTTTTTTCCTGATTTTTTTCCTGATTTTTTTACCTGATTTTTTTTACCTGATTTTTTTTTTCCTGATTTTTTTCCTGATTTTTTTTCCTGATTTTTTTCCTGATTTTTTTTCCTGATTTTTTTTTCCTGATTTTTTCCCCCGATTTTTTTCCCCTGAATTTTTTTCCTGAATTTTTTCCTGGAATTTTCTGGATTTTTCCTGGAATTTCCTGGATTTATTTTTTGCCTGGATATATATTTTTTGCCTGGATATATATTTTTTCCCTGAATATTTTTTTCCCTGATTATTTTTTTCCTGGATGTTTTTTTTACTGGATATTTTTTTCCCCATAATATTTTTTTCCCCTAAATATTTTTTTTCCTGAATATTTTTTTACCTGAATATTTTTTCTCCTGCATTTTTTTCCCCTGATTTTTTTTTCCCTTGATTTATTTTTCCTGCATTTTTTCCCTGCATTTTTCCCGCATTTTCCTATAATTTCCAATAATTTCCTAGAATTCAAACCTTAATTTTCTCACCTGCACCACGACCTTCCCCACACCTGTTGCTGCCTTAATTCCAATTTTTATTTTGGGCCCTTTCTGTGTTTCCAGGGCCCTTTTTGGGGTGACACCGTGCTGGGGATGCTTTTGCTCTGTGCCTGCCACATCCTTTCCTTTTTTCTGAGTTTTTCTTCCTCTCTGAGGGCCTGACAAGAATATTTATTTTATTTTTTTAATTCAGCCCATCTGCAGAAATCATCAGGCTGCAGATGCTTCAGCTGCACCAAATGGTGATTTAGGCATTTTAGCAAAAATTTAGGTGTTTTAGCAAAAATTTGAGGAGTTAGCAACCAACTGTTTCAGGTTTTAAGTCCTGAGAAAGAAATATTTATATTTTTTTTCTATTTTCTAGTTTTTTCTCAGTGTTTTTTGGCCTTTCTGAATTAGCCAAGATCAGGAGCAAAATGACATCAGGATTTCCATGGGCTCAGGGTGGCAGCAGATAAACCAAGCAGATTTCTGGGGGTCCCTTTTATTTCAAAATTATTTCAAATTATAATGATAATTTGATAATAAATTAATGGAAAACAAGGGGAAAAGGGGGTTTTAAATAATATAAATAAATAAATCAGGAACAAACCAAGAAGGACAACATTGACATCAGGATTTCCATGCCCAGCAGATT
>JAWWEX010000117.1:3611826-3622735 GCA_035583215.1 Arremon brunneinucha | reverse complement strand
TTATATTATATTACATTACATTACATTATATTATATTGTTATACATTATATTATATTGTATTGTTTGGTACTGTATTGTATTGTATTGTTTGGTACTGTATTGTATTGTATTGTATTGTATTGTATTATATTCCTGTATTGTCTCATCCTTCTCTTGAGACTGAAAATGGAATAAAACTTTTAAAAACCACCTCTCAGCTATCCTATCCCTGGGTCAGGAAAGGGTTTAACCCAACACTCATCCTCTGCTCTCAGCCTGGGATGGATGGGAGGCTCTGGGGGCAGCACAGCCCAGCCTGCTTGGAGAAATCACAGATCAAAGATGATCCCTGTGGGATCACCTTTCTAACAGCTCATCCTCAGCCTGAGGGGAGGCATCTCCAGCTCTGAGGCTGCAGGAATTTCCCCTGAAACAATCTCCATGGGCTAGGAAGATTGAATGGGAAGTGTCCATCTGTCCTTCCCTCCCTGCAGCCATCCCGTGTCATTCCTTTGGATTTGCACACTCAGAGCCTCCCCAGCTCTGTCCTAGACCTGGCTCAGTCAGACCCCATCCAAAGCCACCCCTGCAGGCCCAGCTCAGTCAGTCCCCATGGAGAGCCACCCTGCAGGCCCAGCTCAGTCACTTCTCATGAAAAGCCACCCCTGCAGGCCCAGCTCAGTCAGTCCCCATGAAAATCCATCCCTGCAGGCCCAGCTCAGCCAGTCCCATCCAAAGCCATCCCTGCAGGCCCAGCTCAGACACTTTTCATGAAAAGCCACCCTCCAGGCCCAGCTCAGCCAGTCCCCATCCAAAGCCACCCCTGCAGGCCCAGCTCAGTCAGTCCTCATGAAAAGCCACCGTTCCAGGCCCATTAGCTGCTCACTGGGTCTTGGCCAGGGCACAGCAGCCTTTTGTTCCAGTGCTCCTGCCACCCCGGCACACAAATCATTTGTCACCAATGTTCCCAACAGGAATTATTTGTGTCCAACATTCTCAACAGGAATTGTTTGTGTCCAACATTCCCAACAGGAATTGTTTGTGTCCAACACTCCAAAATACACAGGAATTGCTTGTCACCAACATTCCCGAATGTACAGGAACCATTTGTCACCAACATTCCCAACAGGAATCATTTGTCACCAGCATTCCCAAACGCACAGGAATTGTTACCAACATTCCTGAATGCTCAGGAATCGTTTGTTACCTACATTCCTGACAGGAATGGTTTGTCACAAATATTCCCAAAGGCACAGGATGGTTTGTCACCAACATTCCCAAATGTACAGGAATTGTCACCCACATTCCCACCAGGAATCGTTTGTCACCAACATTTCTAACAGGAATGGTTTGTCACCAACATTCCCAAACTCATAGGAATGGTTTATCACCCATTATCCCATCAGGAATCGTTTGTCACCCATTATCCCATCAGGAATCGTTTGTCACCCACATTCCCAACAGTCATCACCAACACTCCCAAACTCACAGGAATGGTTTGTCACCAATATTCCCTACAGGAATTGTTTGTCACCAACATTCCCATCAGGAGTTGTCACCCACATTCCCAAAGGCACCTCTGGAGCTCAGCAGCAGCAGCGGCCACACAAAGCCCTCCCTGTCCCCTTTGCCGGTACCTGGCACCCCAGCCCGCTGTCCCTGTCCCCTCCCTGTCCCTTTGTGCTCCAGCTCGGGGTTTATGGGCCCTGCTGACCCCAGGGAAGTGCTCACCCCGTGACCACAACAATCCTCTATTGTCTGAGCACAGCTCCAAGGCAGAGCTCGGGAATTGTGCCAGAATCCAGAGTGAGGTAGGCAGGGATCACAGGGAGAGCTCTAACAGGACACCCTGTGCCAGCCCAGCCCCAAAAACCACTCTGGGTATCAACTCCCCACACTGAAGTGACCCCACAGCCCTGGGAGAGGAGAAGGAACAGAAAAACAGCCTGGAGCAGGGGCAGATCCAGCCCAACATTGCCCAGAAAAGGCACAAAATCATCATCAGGGATAAAATCACTCACCAGGTACAGATAAAGTGGAGGGGTTTGTTCACATCCACCTCAAATCCCACCCAAGAGCTCTGCTTATTAATCCTAAATTAAGAACACGGAATTGGGATGCAAAGGCACAAAATCACCATCAGGGATAAAATCACTCACCAGGTACAGCTAAAGTGGAAGGGTTTGGTCAGACCCACTTCAAATCCCACCCAAGAGCCAGCTCTGCTCATTTAAGAATTAAGAAGAGGAAATTGGGATGCAAAGGCACAAAATCACCATCAGGGAAAAAATCACCCACAAGGTCCAGTTAAAGTGGAGGGGTTTGCTCACATCCACCTCAAATCCCACTCAAAAGCCGGTTCTGCTCATTAATCCCAAATTAAGAGCAGAGAATTGAGATGCAAAGGCACAAAATCACTCACCAGGTACAGCTAAAGTGGAGGGGTTTGGTCAGACCCACTTCTAATCCCACCCAAGAGTCAGCTCTGCTCATTAATCCTAAATTAAGATGGAATTGAGAGGCAAAGGCACAAAATTCCTCATAAGGTCCAGCTAAAGTGGAGGGGTTTCCTCACACCTCCTTCAAATCCCACCCAAGAGCCAGCTCTGCCCATTAATCCCAAATTAAGAACGTGGAATTGGGATGCAAAGGCACAAAATCACCATCAGGGATAAAAATCACTCACCAGGTCCAGCTAAAGTTTGGGATTTGAAGTGGGTTTGGTCAGACCCACTTCCACCTCAAATCCCACCCGAGAGCCAGTTCTGCTCATTAATCCTAATTAAGAGCAGGGAATTGTGATGCAAAAGCACAAAATCACTCACAAGGTCCAGTTAAATTGGAGGGGTTTGTTCACACCCACTTCAAAACCCACCCAAAAACCAGCTCTGCTCATTAATCCCAAATTAAGACCATGGAATTGGGACGCACAGGCACAAAATCTCCATCAGGGATAAAATCACTCACCAGGTACAGCTGAAGTGGAGAGGTTTGGTCAGACCCACTTCAAATCCCACCCAAGAACCAGCTCTGCTCATTTAAGAATTAAGAAGAGGAAATTGGGATGCAATTTCCAAATTAAGAAGAGAAAATTGGGATGCAAAGGCACAAAATCACCATCAGGGATAAAATCACTCACAAGGTCCAGTTAAATTTGAGGGGTTTGTTCACACCCACTTCAAATCCCACCCAAGAGCCAGCTCTGCCCATTAATCCCAAATTAAGAACGTGGAATTGGGATGCAAAGGCACAAAATCACCATCAGGGATAAAAATCACTCACCAGGTCCAGCTAAAGTTTGGGATTTGAAGTGGGTTTGGTCAGACTCACTTCAAATCCCACCTGAGAGCCAGTTCTGCTCATTAATCCTAATTAAGAGCAGGGAATTGGGATGCAAAGGCACAAAAATCACTCACAAGGTCCAGCTAAAATGGAGGGGGTTTGGTCAGACCCACTTCAAATCCCACCCGAGAGCCACCTCTGCTCATTAATCCTAATTAAGAGCAGAGAATTGGGATGCAAATCAGCACCAGAGCTGAGGTCTGAGCCTCACCTCAGCCCCCTCAAGCCAGATCCCAGCAGGATTCACTCCTGGTGTTTGGGAAGCAAAGTGTGACCCAGGGATTTTCCTGCACGCCCCATTTCACCCAAATCTCAAGGCATAAATCTGAGGCAGGATTTGGGTGCTGCCCACAGCTCTGTGCACGTTTTTCCTGGGGCTGGCTCCAGCCTGCCCTGTGAGAACATTAATGGCTCCAGAGTGCGTGGATTTGAGTCACTGCACTCGTTGTATTTCTGTTTTTCAAGTCCCAGCTCCTGCAGACAAACCACCACAGAGAACTTCAGCTCCCAACGAAACAAAGGTGGGAAAAAAACCCGAAAAAAAACCAAAAAAAACCCCAAAACAGCTCCTTTGATTGAAGGGAAAAAACTTTCACACCTCACAAACCAACCCCAGGACCCGACATTGTTTTATTTTTAAATAAACCTCAAACTTTGCCAGAGGGCATCCTTAAACTTCCTGAGTGTTCCAGCCCTGGCCAGGATGGGAATTCACCTGCAAGCCACCAAAATCTGGCTCTGAAATGCCCAAAATTCACCTGCAAGCCACCAAAATCTGGCTCTAAAATCCCCAAAATTCATCTGCAAGCCACCAAAATCTAGCTCTGAAATGCCCAAAATTCACCTGCAATTTACTAAAATCTGGCTCTGAAATGCCCAGATCAACAAGCCACCAAAATCTGGCTCTGAAATGTCCAAAATTCACCTGCAATTTACTAAAATCTGGCTCTGAAATGCCCAAATCAACAAGCCACGACAATCTGGCTCTGAAATGCCCAAAATTCACCTGCAAGCCACCAAAATCTGGCTCTGAAATGCCCAAAATCCATCTGCATGCCACCAAAATCTGGCTCTGAAATCCCCAAAATTCATCTGCAAGCCACCAAAATCTGGCTCTGAAATGCCCAAAATCCATCTGCATGCCACCAAAATCTGGCTCTGAAACCCCCAGACCAACAAGCCACGAGGTTTCTGGGTGAAGGACAGAGCCAGCCCTTGGGATGTGGACTAAGAGAATTTTCTTTCAGCTCATGTGCAGCAGCAGAGAGGAGGAAAAAATGGTTGAGAGCAGCAAATGAGGCACCTGCTCCTTGCTGTGTGTGTTCCACCCCCAGACAAAGGAGCCTTTGGCACCACATTCCTCCTTCTTTTGCCAGACAATATTCACGGGGGTCTGCTTCTCCTCTTCTGCAGCCTGGAGAAATGTTAAGCAAATATTTGGGGAGGGCCAGAGGATCTGACATTTTAGGATGTGAAAACAAGCAGGGAAGGCACAAATTAGGGGGGGGGGAACACCAAGGAACACACCAGGCAGCCAAACAGGAATGGAATGGTGGCCTCAGAGTCCCACTCTCAGCTTTGTTTTCTCAACAAGCTCACAGGGTTGGGCACATCAGCGATTTCTGCAGCTCCATGAGGCAGGATCAGCCTCAAACAACAGCAGGACAAGGAACAGGACAGGTCTCACACCATCAGTCTGAGAAAACCAAACTCTGGGGCACAGAACTGCTAAACAATCCTGTATTTTTATTATTTTTCCTGTTCTTTTCTTCTTCACTACCTTGCAGGGATGGTTTTAAAACCTCCCCCTGCTTCCTAAAAGCCAAGATTCCTCCCTGAGGGTCTCCATCCTCTTCCTCAGCCGAGCTGGGGGTCCCTGCCCTGACAGGGACAGCCTGGATGTGTGACATGGAAGAACCAGAAACCAAGAAATCAGCGCTGGGAGGAGCTGGGAGCGGCTCACGAGCTCCTCACGACTCCCTTGCTGCACACTCAGCCTGAATCATGGCTTAAATGGGGCTGAGGGGTCACAAGACTTGCCAGGCTGGCTCTTTGGGCTGGGTTTCAGCAATTTGGGGTCAGTTTTAGCAGTCTGGGGTCAGTTTTAGCAGTTTGGGGTCAGTTTTTAGCAATTTGGGGTCAGTTTTTAGCAGTTTGGGATGAGTTCTAGCTACTTGGGATGGGTTTTTAGGAGTTTGGGATGAGTATTTAGCTGCTTGGGATGGGGTTTTAGCTCTTTGGGCTGGGCTTTAGCCCTTTGGGATGAGGTTTAGCTGCTTAGGCTGGGTTTTAGCAGCTTGGGTTGAGTTTTTAGCAGTTGGGGATGGGTTTTTAGCAGTTTGGGATGGGGTTTTAGCAGTTTGGGATGGGGTTTTAGCTGCTTGGGCTGGGTTTTAGCAGCTTGGGCTAAGTTTTTAGCTCTTTGGGATGGATTTTTGGCTCTTTGGGATGAGTTTTTAGCTGCTTGGGGTGGGTTCTTAGGAGTTTGGGGTGAGTTTTAGCAGTTTGGGGTGAGTTTTAGCTCTTTGGGGTGGGTTTTTTGCTCTTTGGGGTGGGTTTTTAGCTGCTTGGGATGAAGTTTTTAACTGTTTAGGCTGGATTTTAGCAGTTTGGGATAGGTTTTAGCTGCTTGGGATGGGTTTTCAGGAGTTTGGGATGGGTTTTTAGCAGTTTGGGATGAGTTTTTAGCAGTTTGGGATGGGTTTTTAGCAATTTGGGGTGGGGTTTTAGCTGCTTGGGAAGAGTTTTTAGCCATTTGGAATGAGTTTTAGCAGTTTGGGATGAGTTTTTACTGCTAGTGATGGGGTTTTAACTGTTTAGGTTGGGTTTTAGCAGTTTGGGATGGGCTTTAGCTGCTTGGGATGAGTTTTAACTGCTTGGCCTGGGTTTTAGCTGCTTGGGATGGGTTTTTGCAGTTTGGGATGAGCTTTTAGCTGCTAGGGATGGATTTTAGCAGCTTGGGCTGAGTTTTTAGCTCTTTGGGATGCGTTTTTAGCAGCTTGGGATGGGATTTCTAGCTCTTTGGGATGGGATTTAGCAGTTTGGGGTGGGTTTTAGAGGCTTGGGATGGGTTTTTAGCCATTTGGGATGGGACTTTTAGCTCTTTGGGATGAGATTTTTAGCTCTTTGGGCTGGGTTTTTAGCAGGTTAGGATGAGTTTTAGCAGTTTAGGATGAGTTTTTAGCTGTTTGGGCTGGGTTTTAGCAGTTTGGGATGAGTTTTAGGCTCTTTGGTCTGGGTTTTAGCTGCTTGCGATGCGTTTTTAGCACTTTGGGATGAGTTTTTAGCTGCTTGGGCTGGGTTTGAGCAATTTGGGATGAGTTTTAGCACTTTGGGATGAGTTTTTAGCCACCAGGAGCTGCCCTAGGCCGGCTGCCCACCCCAGGAGCCACAGGGCACCATCACCTGATGCAATTCTTTCCAAACAGAGGCAATCCAGCCCATTTTGGGTTCTGTGCCCATCCCTCCCTGCTCCTGACAAGGCTTCACACCTGCAATTCTGCTGACCCCACTCACCACCTCCCATCCTTCTTCTCCTTCCCCTCCTGGCTCCCTCAGAGCCTCAAACCCACCCAAAACCTCCCCAAATTTCACCCAGCCAAGCCAAGCTCTGCTTTGATGACGATGAGGAGACAGAAACTCATTAAAAGCACCTAAATCAGCCCCTCCTGGGGCATAAACACAAACCCAGGGCTCTGATTTTAAGGATCCCCACACTCTGGAAGGCTCTGTGTCAAAAACACCGCAAAAATCCGAAGGGAGTAAATCACAGGAGGAAATCAGACCCTGAGCACAGCACTAAAGTGATTTTTAAATTATTTTTAGGAGTTTGAACTCCCAATGCCATCAAGAGAGGCACAAGGGCCCAACCATCACCCTGAGCTCTGTTCTGAGGTTTTGGCTGTAGGGAAAAGAGATGAAACTCAGGGAGGAAAAGGCAAAATCTCCCCTCCTCCCCTCCCCAGCGCTGCCACTTGAGCGCTCCAGCGAAATAAACAGTTTGGGGAAAAGGTTACCAAGAGTTTATGCTAAACATCATTTCCTAGGGACTCTGGCAAAGGCAAAGCAGAGCCAGGGCTGTGATTTTTAAACTCGGGGATCAGCCCAGTGATTCCAGCCTCTCCCAGCACAGATATAACCAAAAGTGTGACGGAAAAAATGGGATTTTGGTCATTTTTGGTGCTGGTGGGGTTTGTGTGGAGGCTCCACAAGTGCTCACAGGGGGTGGGGCTGGTTCTGCACCTTCCTGGTGCTCACTGGGACCTGGAGAAGAGGACAAAGCAACCACAGAAATCACCACAATTTGTAGGGGAATGTCCCCAAAGGAGAATTCCCTCCCTAAATCCCAAAATCCAGGGGTTCATATCTCCTGCAGACTCTCATTTAATTTGCTGTTAATTATAGAGATTCTTGTTATCCACACCAAATTTCTAATTATTTTTTTTTCACTCCCAAATCCTATCAGCCAAGTGCTCTGTGGCAACAAAATCCAGAATTTTAAGTGTTCTGCGGCAATAAAACCCAGAGTTTTACTTAGTTTTCTGTGGCAATAAAATCAAAATTTTTACTTTTCTGTGACAACAAAATCCAGAGTTTAAGTTTTCTGTAGCAACAAAATCCAGTTTTACTTTTCTGTGGCAATAAAATCCAGAGTTTTAGGCACAGCCTGGAATGCCAGGGTTGGTAAATCTGGCTCCAGTGCCACTCCCCACCAGGGGAAGCAGCTCTGGATGATGCCAGAAAGTTTCAGACAGCATCAAATATTTAAAAACAAAAAAAAAACAAAAAAAAAAAAAAAAAGAAAGAAAGAAAATTGCAGGTGGGGTGAATAATAGGAAAGGTTTCAAGGCTGGTACATGTTTTTCAGGAGTGTCTGCATGACTTCAGTGCCCAGGTCATTTGGGTGCTTTTGAAGTTCTTACTCATGTTCTATTTCTATAAATTTGGAGATATTCTCATGTTACACACAGAGGCTGCTCTCCTGAATCACACCTAGAACCACAACAGGGCAAAAATGGGATTTTGTGCCTGGCCAATTTCTCTGTGCTGCTCATGAGTTTAACAGCTCCAGGTGAGCACCAGGAAATCTCTTTCCATTCCAATTTTATATTTATTTGTAACATAAAAAGGGAAATGGAGCATCTTGCCAGGTCTGGCCAGCTCCAGCATGAAATTAATAAATTTATTTTCGTGTTCCTCCCTTCCTCTAAAGCTGTCACCCGTGGGAAGACAAATGAGACAGGGAGTTTATGTTTATCATAAACAACTCCAGTGTTTTACCACCAAATCCTCGAGCCCTGCCAAAGCCAGGAATCCCTGGAATTATCCCCATAGTGGCATTTGGGGACAGCAGAGCTGGAGGGGAGGCACCGAACCCAAACAGAACGGGGGGGAATGAAAATGAGTTTTTCAGTATAGGGGGGCAATGAAAATGAGTTTTTCATTACGGGGGGGCAATGAAAATGAGTTCTTCATTACGGGGGGGGTAATAAAAATGAGTTCTTCATTACGGGGGGGTAACGAAAATGAGTTTTTCATTACGGGGGGGGTAACGAAAATGAGTTTTTCATTATGGGGGGGTGATGAAAATGAGTTTTATTACAGGGGTGTAATGAATATGAGTTTTTCATTACAGGGGGGTAATGAAAATGAGTTTTTCATTACAGGGGGTAAAGAAAACTCCCTTTGCTCGGATTCTGAGGATTCACTGACCTGTCCTCTCAAATCTTCAGGATTCCCGCGAGTCCATCCCGCTGCCCAAACTCTGCCCGCTCAGGATCCTTCAAACCTTGCGGAGTCCCTGCAGGAACGAGGAGTTCGGGAAGAGCTCGGGGAGGGCAGGACACGCTCCCCAGTCCCTCCTGCTCCGCTTTTTTGTTGTTTTCCCGCAGCAGCTCCAGCGCAGCAGCATCAGCGCCTCCTCCTCCTCCTCCTCTTCCTCCCGCGGGCAGCGCCGCCGTCCCGGCCGGAGCCGGCGGGCAGCGCTCGGTGCTGCGGGATCGGAGGGAGCCCCGAGAGCCCCGCGATGTGCGCGGAACCCCCGGGGGAGGCAGCGGGAGCCGCATCCCGGTACCGGCACCGCGGGGCAGCCGCAGCCGCATCCCCGCCCGCGCATCCCCCCGGCCCGGCTCGGTTCGGCCCAGCCCCGTGCCCAGCACACCCCCGTGCCGTGCCCACCTCCAGTGCCCAGCCCAGCCCCGTGCCCGGCCGTACCTGGGCGCAGCCGGGGCTCAGCGCGCTGCCCGCGCCTCCGCCGCCGTTTAAAGCGCAGGTTGGGCGGGCACGGAGCATGCGCTGCCGCGGGCGGAGCCCCCCCCAGCAGCCGCGACCGCAACGGCACCGCCGCCCCGGGGCCGCCGCCGCGCTCCGCCGGACGGGCAGCCCGCAGCACCGGTGTCAACAGCTCCAGTGGAACAACAGCCCCATCCCCGCAGCCCCGGGGGAGAACGGCCCCGAGGGGACAACGGCCCCATCCCCGCAGCCCCGGTGCCCGCAGTTCCGATCCTGCAGCCCCAGTCCCGAGCCCCGGTGGGAGTACAGCTCCATCCCCTCAGCCCCGATCCTGCACCCCCCTCAGGGACAACGGCCTCGATCCCCGCAGTTCCGATCCCGCAGCCCCATCCCCGCAGCCCCGGTGGGAGAACAGCCCCATTCCCGTAGCCCCGGTCCCTGCAGTTCCCATCCTGCAGCCCCGGTCCCGCAGCCCCGCAGAGACAACGGCCCCTGTCTCGCAGTCCCCGCTGGAAGAACAGCCCCGGTCCCGCAGCTCCGAGGGGACAACAGCCCCGTTCCCGCAGTCTCGATCCCGCAGCCCCCGCAGGGAGAAGAGCCCAATCCCCGCAGTCCCGATCCCGCACCCTTGGCTGGGACAACAGACCCACTCCCGCAGTCCCGATCCCGCACCCTTCCCTGGGAGAACAGCCCCGTTCCCTCAGTCCCTATCCCGCAGCCCCATTCCCTCAGTCCCTATCCCGCATCCTCGCAGGGATAAAAGCCCAATCCCCGCAGTCCCCTTCCCCTCAGCCCCTCCGGGACAACGGCCCCGGTCCCGGACCCTTCACTGGGACACAGCCCCGTTCCCCCAGTCTCGATCCCGCAGCCCTCGCTGAGAGAATAGACCCGATCCCGCAGTCCTGATCCTGCAACTTTCGCGGGGACAAGAGCTCCGTTCCCGAATTCCGCGCAGGGACAAGACCCCAATCCGCGCAGTCCCGATCCCGCACCCTTGGCTGGGATAACAGCCCCGATCCTGCAGTCCTGATCCCGCATCCCTGAGGCCAAACCCCTCCGGCAGAGCAGCCCCGTTCCCTCAGCCCCCGTTCCCGCATCCTCATCCCTCACAGATCCGTCCCTGCAGCCCCAAACTCCCGCAGATCCCACCAGGAGAGCAGCCCCGTTCCCTCAGCCCTGTTCCCGCATCCTCATCGCCCACAGATCCATCCTTGCAGCCCCAAACTCTCACAGCCCCCTCTGGTAGAGCAGCCCCATTCCCTCAGCCCCATCCCCTCAGTCCCATTTTCCTTCAGCCCCAGTCCCTCAGCCCCATTCCCTCAGCCCCGTCCCCTCAGCCCCATTCCCTCAGCCCCA
>JAWWEX010000117.1:3590281-3604006 GCA_035583215.1 Arremon brunneinucha | reverse complement strand
AGCTTCACCAGCTCAGAGAATTCCCAGGATTTCACCCCAAACCTCAGAAATCCTGGAAGGTGACACCCCAATGGCTTTTCCCCTCCTGTCATCTGAGTTTTGGACCTTAAAATCTCAATTTTTAACTCCAGAAGAGCCTGAGAAAAGCAGAATTTTCTGGATTATTTCTCAAAAATCACGCCTGGCCCAAAGCAGCTTCACCAGCTCAGAGAATTCCCAGGATTTCACCCCAAACCCCTCAGAAATGCTGGAAAATGAACAATTTTCCCCTCTCACAGGACAATCCCCCCATTTGGAGCAGCAGACAAACGACACCAGCCGCGCTCATGGGTTATAAAAGCCCTTTTATAAAGCCATTTTTAAACAAAACCAAAAAGTTTACAAAAGAAAATAAAAGATACAGAAGAATGAGTTTGCTTAATATATTCCAAAAAGGAGAAAAAAAATAAAAGAAGGGGGGGGGACACAATTCCAACATGCTGAACAATAAAGGGTTCAATTTTTTTTTTTTTTTTTCCTCGTGGTTCTTTTTTTTTAATACAAAATACAAGCGAAGGATACACAGACTTAAAACAGAGCTCAGGAGCAGGTATGCAGTCCCAGGAACCCTTTTTCAATCAAAGCAAAGCAGGATTTTTTGTTATTTTATTAATTTTTTTTTTGTTTGTTTTTCTTTCTTTGCAGGTACATACAGAGACTGGGAATATTTCCAAATTAATCAGCACGAAAAAGACCAGCACACAATTCTATACCAATGAATGGTTTTGCAGCTAGAAATTCACGAACATGGTGGACACTCATGTTCACTTCAACCCCTTTTTTTAAAAAATAAAAACAAAATAAAAAGGTGGTTTTGCTGTGGTTTTAATTTTAAATAAAGCATTAATGTTACATTCAGACTTAACTCCTAGTACCATGCTAGATCTCAGTGTTGTCAAGAGTTCCCAACCCCACAGATTTGTTTGCAGCTGCCCCTTTTATTCCTGCTTTTAAAATTAATTAAACAACAAATTAATAATAATTAAAAAAAGGGATAAGGAGGGGAACTGCAAAGAGCCTGATGATTTTTTTGTTTCATATTTTTCTTTTCTAAAAGCTCACCAGGTGTGTTTCGCAGCTGCCCCTTTTCAAAATGAAACAAGAAATTAATAATAGAAATTAAAAAAAAAAGGACAAGGAGGGGAACTGCAAAGAGCCTGATTTTTTTTTAATATTTTGTTTTTCTAAAAGCTCCACAAGGATTGCAGATACTCAAGGCAAAAATATTCCTTTGCATACCAGAAAATGCTGCCAAGTCTCCTCCTCCACCTTCACTCAGGGTTTGCTGTGACACAACAACAAAAAAATTTTACGTAGCTCTTATTTACAATTTTCTTTTTTTTTTTTTTTTTTTGTAACAATTGCTTCTGCAGGAAGGGGAGAGAGGAGGGGGGAAGGAAAAAAAAAAAAAAAGAAGAAAAAAGAAAATAAAACCTCACAAATGCTGAGAACACAAAGGGATGGCAGACGCTCCCGCTCGCGCACTCGCACACCGAAAATTGAAAATTTTGGGGTTTTTTTGTTATTTTTACACACATTGAAGTCTGGCTTAAGCTGATTTGAGGATCTGCACCCTCCCTCCTCCCTCCCCTCATCCCAAAATATATTTATAAAAAACCCTGGCCCCACTGTACAGAGCGTTCGCACTCGGGTGCTTTGCAGTCACACTGAGCACGCTGGGGCTCCCCAAAATCCACCACGGGCTGGGCAAGAGTTCCACAAAAACCATTCAGGGCTCAGGGGGGAAGGTGGGAATTCATTCAGGGCTGGGCTGGGCTCTCAAAGGCTCAAAAAAGCCCAAAAATTCCTCCTGGTTCTGTTCTACCAGCACTGGGATTTGCCTCCAGAAGCTGCACAGATTCTGTTCTATCAGCACTGGGATTTGCCTCCTAAAACTGCAGCTCACAGATTTATTTTGGTCAGGTAAACACCAAATTTATCATTTTTAGGTGATAAAAGTGACAGAAAACCTCTCCCCAAATTCACATCCAAAATCCCACCCAGCACTTTGTGTCCCTCCAAATCTGCTCCAGTTCCTCCTCCCCTTCAAGAGATGAATGAATTCTTATCAAATCTCAAAATTCTTGGGTCATTTTTTAGCATTTTAGGATCTGTTAGAAAAATAAAAACTTCACAAACAGAAGGACAGAAAAGCAAAGCACCATTTTTGTGGGTTTTTTGTGGTTTTTTCGTTATTTTTTTCCTACAGTTCCAGAAGTTTCCAGCATGGCTCAGATCCCTTCCCTCCCTCACCTCAGGCGTTTCTTGTACCTTTGTGAGGGAAAATTTTTTTTAAAAAGGGGAAAAAAGGGGAAAAAAAGGGAAAAAAAGGAAAAAAAACACCCAGGAATTGCAGATTTTTGCACTCTGCCTTGAAAAATTTAAAATTAATTAAAAGCTCCTCAGTTCCTCATTTTTAAGCCCTTGCTGAGCCCTTTAATTCAATTTTCATTCTCCTGCTGAGCTGATCCCCCTGGAACTGAACCAAATCATTTTTAGTACAAAATTTCAGCTGAAATTTTTTCAAAAATTTCAAAAAAATTCAGATTTTGCCTGATTTTGAGAAATTCAAGGCAGAAACCAAAGCTGGAGGTGCTGCTGTGGATTCAGGATGGAAATTCTGAAATTTTCTGGAATTTTCAAAGCAAGACCAGGACAGGTCTTGGAAACTGGAAAATGAATTAATTTTGGAATAAATCCATTTTACCTCTCTGAAAGGCTCCAGAATTACAGAGAATCTTTTCCAAGGCTCCTCCTCCTGTAAATGAAATTTTCTGCTCCATAAAAATCTCTTGGTGCTCCTAAAGAAAGGAATTTTTTCCCAATTTTCCTTCCAGAATATTTAATATAAATTAATTCAAATTAAATTGGTAATTTAAAAAGGTGAAATCTGCTGAAAAATGATGTATTTAAAAAAAAATATGCATTTTAAACTAAAAAAATGATGTATTTTAAACTAAAAAAATGATGTATGTTAAAATTTAAAAAATTGATGTATTTTAAAATTAAAATATTCAAAATAATAGAAATATTCACCTTGATAATCTGCTCCTGGCTGTAAAAATCAGAAATTTCTAACAGAGATCAAAGTGTTTGTACCAATCAGGAAAACGGGTTTGGAAAAGTGACAAAATCCTGAAAATTTGGGATTTTTAGGGGGTTTGGGTTGTGAGAGAGAAAAAAGCATCAGGGAGCCTCAAATGAAAATTCTGAACTGAATTTCATCAGAAATGAAAGGGCCAAAGGATAAAATAACCCAAAAATTGAACTGAAATAACAGAAAATGGAATTTTCACAGCCTTAACTTTTCTTAACCCTGTTAGGAAAAAAATAAATGAAGCAAGCAAAATAAATTTGAGGTGAAAATCACAAAATAAATTTGAGAAATTCAAAATAAACTTCAGAAAATATCAGGCGGAGAACCAGATCTCCTTAAATTCTCCCTGTACACTGAATTTAAAGAAAATCCTAAAAAATCCAATGCGGAAAAGCAGCTTGAAATTGATTTTATTTTTGAATTATTTTGGGGAAAAGCTCTGGGAATCAGAGATTTGCACAAATATTTGCTACCCCCAAATGGATTTTATTTTTTAAATATATCCAGAATTTCCCAGAATTACCCAAAAAGTTGAAGTAGCACAAATGTTTGCTACTCCTAAATTTTTATTTTTTAAATGTATCCAGAATTACCCAAAAAATTCCCTCAAAAAGTTGAGGAATTTCTGCTCTCCCAGCAATCCAGCAGAGCTGTGGGAAAAGAGAAGGAATTTTAATTTCTTTTTTAAGATTTCCCTGCAGCCTGATGCTGTTCTGGAAAATAAAAATATTTCAAAAAATAAAAATAGATTTACAATGAAACAACATCATCTTTATTGTAACTGCAACAGGAGTTCCATGAGAGTTAAGAATGTTAAAGAAATTTAATTTTTTTAGAAGAAAAAGGAATTTATCAGCCTGAATAAAAGCCAGGGAATCCCACAGGACAATAATTGATTCTGTAGGATTATTCCATTATTCCTTTCCTGATTATTTTTAGTGTAGAACTTTAGGAAATGTCCAAAATCCCAAAAGGATTCAGGATCTGCTGCCACCAGAAATCCCAAATTCATGGATTAGCTGCCTTATGTCACCTGGTTAACAATGGGGAGTTCTGGGACAAAGAAAATAAAAAATAAAAATAAAAATAACAAGAATACAAAGCTGGAAGGGAAACTGAGCACAGACAGAAGCACAGAGGGTTTAAGGGAAATAATCAAAATAAAAATGGCAGGTCCAGTTTTCAATGTTTCCACCAACAAATGTGGCGGGAAAGTGTGTGAGGGTGTGGAAATTGAGGTTTGTGGAGGTTCATAAGTGCAGAAAATAAAAAAATTAAAAAACGAAGGAAAGGGTTTGGCTGCTTGGGTAAAAGTAAATTAAAATGGCAGCACAAAATGAATGTCCTGCTGTGCCAGGGACAGCCCACTGTGAAATATCCCTGTGAAATATCCCTCAGACCCCACAGACAAATCCCACAGGAACCTGGGGAGCTGATCCTACAGACCCCACAAATCCCACAGGAACCTGGGGAGCTGATCCTACAGACCCCACAAATCCCACAGGGAGGGGGGAACTGATCCTACAGACCCCACAGGAACCTGGGGAGCTGATCCTACAGACCCCACAAATCCCACAGGAATGTGGGGAGCTGCTCCCACAGGAAGGGTGAGGAGCTGACCCCGCAAATCCCACAGGCAGGAGGAGCTGATCCCACAGATCCCATAGGAATGTGGGAAACTGAACCCACAGATCCCACAGGAACATGAGGGAGCTGATCCCACACATCCCAGAGGATCCACAGTGAGGAGCTGATCCCACAGATCCCTCAGACCCCACAGGAAGGGTGAGGAGCTGATCCTGCAGGCAGAAGGGGAGCAGATCCCACAGAAGTGAGAAGCTGATCCTACAGACCCCACAGGAGGGGTGAGGAGCTGATCCTACAGAACCCATAGACAGGGTGAGGAGCTGATCCTACAGATCCCACAGGAGAGGTGGGAGCAGATCCCACAGACAGGGGAGAGGAGCAGATCCCACAGGCCGGAGGGGAACAGATCCCTCAGACCCCACAGGAGGGTTGGGGAGCTGATCCTACAGGCAGGAGGGAAACAGATCCCACAGGAAGGGTGGGAACTGATCCCACAAGAGGGTTGGGGAGCTGATCCTACAGGTCCCTCAGACCCCACAGGAGAAGTAAGGAGCTGATCCCACAGGAAAGGTGAGGAGCTGATACTACAGCTATAAGGGGAGCAGATCCCACAGGAAGGGTGAGGAGCTGATCCCACAGGAAGGGTGAGGAGCTGATCCCACAGATCCCACAGGAGGAGGAGCTGATCCTATAGGCAGAAGGGAAGCAGATCCCACTGACCCTACAAGTAATAAGGGGAGCTGACCCCACAGACCCTACAGGAAGGGTGAGGAGCTGATCCTACAGGCAGAAGGGGAGGTGACCCCACAGAGCCTACAGGTATAAGGGGAGCTGACCCCACAGAGCCCATAAGGAAGGGTGGAGAGCTGATCCTACAGGAGGAGGAGCTGATCCTATAGGCAGATGGGGAGCTAATCCCACAGATCCTACAGGAAGGGTGAGGAGCTGATCCTAGAGGTGTAAGGGGAGCTGACACCACAGACCCCACGGGCAGGAGGGAAACAGATCCCACAGGATGGGTGGAGACCTGATCCTACAGGCAGAAGGGGAGCTGATCCCTCAGACCCCACAGGAAGAGTGAGGAGCTGATCCCATAGGCAGAAGGGAAGCAGATCCCCACAGACCCCACAGATATGAGGGCAGCTGACCACAGCAGGGGTGGGGAGCTAACCCCACAGACACTACTAGTATGAGGGCAGCTGACCCCACAGACCCCACAGGTATGAGGGGAGCAGATCCCCACAGACCCTACAGGAGCAGAGGAGCTGACCCCACAGAGCCCACAGCAGCAGGGTGGGCACAGGGAGTGCCCAGTGCCCGCTGTGCCCCCCGTGCCAGGGATCCCTGGGGCTCTGAGGGCACAGCAGGGACGGAAGGGAAGGGAAGGGAAGGGAAGGGACACCCAGGGCTGGCTCAGAGCCATCCTCTGCTCACACCCACACAGGGACACCCCTCACCCCAACAGCTGAACAATCTCATGTTACATTATTGTTATTTTGGTATTTTTTCCTTGCAAAAATCTACAATAAAACCATTTCCCACCATACCCAATGGGCAGCAGGTTTAAAAATGATTTTTTTTACAATCTCTCCTCCCTGTTCTGCCCCTCTACAGAAGGAATAAAAGGGTGAGCGGACATGGGAAGGCTGAAAATCTGAATTTCTCTGGAATGGGCTGCAATTAAGAGTTTTCTATCCAGCAGAGACAAAACATCTGAAGGATTTTTTTTTAAATCAAAGACACTGGAGCATCTCAGAGTTTCTTGATTGTTTTCCATGAAAAACGTGCCTAAATCCAAAAAACACAGGATTCCTCCCTGTGCTCCATCCTCCTCCTCCTCTGGAATTATTTTTGCTGAGACTAAACTCATCTTAAATCTGTTAAAACAAAACTTGATTATTTTTTTTCTATATATATTCCAAATACAGAAGAATAATTTTAAACAGCTCTTACCAGCACTGGGAAAAAAATCTAATTCTACTTAAGGATTTGTAATTATGGTTTTTTTCCACAGATCAGTCTCAAACCTTATTGCTTCACAACTGCAGTATCCCTTGGGAAAAAAATAAAATAAAATATTGGGAAAAAATCATATATTGAAAAAAAAAAATCATATATTGGAAAGAAATCGAATATTGAAAAAAAAATCCAATATTGAATAAAAATCCAATATTGAATAGAAATCCAATATTGAATAGAAATCCAATATTGAATAGAAATCCAATATTGAAAAAAAATCCAATATTGAAAAAAAATCCAATATTGAAAAAATATCAAATATTGAATAAAAATCCAATATTGAATGGTTTGTTCTCATTTGTCTCCAATGGCTTTTCAGATTTGGCAGGGGAGGGAGAACAGAATGGCCAACAGAGAACATTTTGACTTGAAAATCTCACTGTAGAGAAGGGTTTTTCTCTTATTAAAAAAGAATTTCACTGGATTAACCAGCTGAAAATAAAGACAGCATTCAAAGCCCATGAGTCAAGCCACAGCCAAAACCGTGTTCTACCCCTAAGTGTTGTTTTCTTTTCCTTTTTCTCTTTTTTTTTTCCTCTTTTTTTTTTTAAACAAAGATTTTTTTTTTTTTCCCCTCTCAACTGCCATTTTAATCTTCACCAGAGGGTGCTTCATCTTCAGAGCCCTCATCCCCTGATTTTTCTGGTGGAGGGCTGGCTGATTTTTTCTTTTCTGGGGGACTTTCAGGTTCTTCATCCTCTTCTTTTGGGGATGGGGTTTTTTCTTTTGTTGCCTTGGAAGCTGTGGGGCGACCTGCCTTCCCTTTGCCTTTCACTGGGCTGGGGGTCACTGCAAAAAGAAAAACTTTGTAAAATTCAGAAGCAGCAGAAAAGGTAGAAAAACTCCCCAAATAATGAGATTTTTAAAGAATTCAGAAGTTCGGCCATACCCACAGTGGTTTTAGCAATCCTAATTAAGCTGAGGAGTAATTAAATGAGATTTTAAAGGTGTTTAATTGCTGGATGTGATATCAGAAATGGACACAGCTCTTGTCCAACATTGCTGTTATAATTTGAATTTCCTGCAGAAATGCATCCAGTTTTTCTCTGGTTTTCATTTCACAAAGCCACAAATTGTTATTTGGCTGTGAGACTCAAAAAGTCAGAATGCAGCCCCTCAGCAGGGACAGTTTTCCTGAGTTTTTATTCATGTTTTTAATTCTTCATTTAGAGGTTGATTTAGAGGCACAGATACCAAATCAATTCCTAAATTAAGAATTAAAACCAGCTCATTTTTCCATCCTGCTTCTCTAAATTATTTGGCCTTTCCAACATTTTTGTGGACCTCAAGATTTCAACCAAACCTCTGCAGCAAAAAGAAAATCAGGATTTTAAATTGTGAAATTTAATTTGTACAGACTCACCTGTAGCCTTTAGCCTGGGCTTGGGCATTTTCTTTTCTTTCCTCTCTGGCTTGGATTTCTTGGAGACTTTCTTGTTTTTCTTTTTTGAACTGCCATAGTCACTGTCATCATCATCTTCCATGAGGAAGTCTTCATCACTTCCTGAATCTGCTGGAAGCAGAAGGAAATTTCAGTTTTTTTGGGGAAAAAAAACCAAAAATGAAGGGAAAATACAGCTGAGATCTGCCAGTGAAATTGTGGATAAACTCTGAGACTTTGTGGGTTTCCATTTATCTGCTGGGCTAAAATCTCAGGGGGTTTTTACATCAGCAATGCCACAGAGACAGAAAAAAGCAGAAAAAATCATTGAGAAGTTTACAATTAAACTTTAGGGCTGCTTAATAGATCTAGAAAATACAAAAAAATTAAAAATTTAAGAAGAAAAAGAAAAAGATCTCTGGAAAAGACAAACACACATCCCTGGAATAAAAAAAAATATCTGCAAGGAAAAGGCACCAAGATGAGTTTTCTTGTCTCACAGATAATTCCAGATTCACTGAGTGAACTCTTAATTTATTTAAATTTTCAGTTTATATCCTAAAATCTGGCACTGAACTTTAAAAACTTTTGGCTGCAATAATTCCACAGCAGTTTTGAAGCACTGGGTTATCTCCCACTGAACATCACCAACCAAACTTGTGGGACAATAAATGGTGAAAATTCATGAGGGGTTCCAACTTTCAAATTTCTATAATTTAAGTATTTGGTGACTTAAATCTCATTCTGGATAAAAAAGCAGGGATGGGATTAAATGATTTACCCATTTGTGATGATAAATTTTGTGGGACACAAATTTTGTGAGACTGCAAAAATTCCAAAGCACTTTTGAAGCACTGGGTTATCTCCCACCAACCAAGCTTGTGGGACAATAAATGGTGCAAATTCATGAGGGGTTCCAACTTTCAAATTTCTATAATTTAAGTATTTGGTGACTTAAATGTCATTCTGGATAAAAAAGCAGGGATGGGATTAACAGATTTACCCATTTGTGAAGATGAATTTTGTGGAACACACACAAACCTTTGCTGAAATTACAGAAATTCAGATTTCTATAATTTAAGTATTTGGCGACTTATATCTCATTCTGGATTAAAAAGCTTTGAAAAGATTGAAAAAATGCTTTCAAAAGATTGAAAACTTCTGACTGTAATAATTCCACAGCAGTTTTGAAGCACTGGGTTATCTCCCACTGAACATCATCAACCAAGCTTGTGGGACAATAAATGGTGAAAATTCAAGACAAATTCCAAGTCTCAAATCAGAGAAAATTGCCACAGCCACTTTTATATAATTTAAGTATTTGATGACTTAAATCTTACCCATTTTACCCATTTGTGAAGATAAATTTTGTGGGACACCCACAAACCTTTGCTGCAAACTTGGAGCACAAATTCCAGCTATGAAAACCCAACTTGAACAGACACAATAAAAATGAGGAGCACAATTTCCACCCTCAGTGTCCCAGCCAAAACCCAACTGTGTCCCCTTTGCTGTCCCATTTTCCAATCCCATTTACTCACTCTCCTGGAACTGTGCCTCATCATCCTCCTGCTCCTCCTCCTCACTGCCCACATCATCCATGAGCATCTCCCTCTGTCTGGAGGCTGCTTTGTCTCACAGATTCCTCCACATTCATTGAGTGAACTCTTCAGTTATTTAAATTTTATATCCTAAAATCTGTCATTGAACCTTAAAAACTTTTGGCTGCAAAAATTCCAAAGCACTTTTGAAGCACTGGGTTATCTCCCACTGAACGTCACCAACCAAACTTGTGGGACAATAAATGGTGAAAATTCATGAGGGGTTCCAATTTTCAAATCACAGAAAGTTGCCACATTTCTATAATTTAAGTATTTGATGACTTAAATTTCATTCTGGATTAAAAAGCAGGGATGGGATTAACAGATTTAACCATTTGTGAAGATGAATTTTGTGGGACACACACACAAACCTTTACTGTAAATAAATTCCAGCTATGAAAACCCAACTTGGACAGACACAATAAAAACGAGGAGCACAATTTCCACCCTCAGTGTCCCAGCAAAAATCAAACTGTGTCCCCTTTGCTGTCCCACTTTCCAATCCCATTTACTCACTCTCCTGGAACTGTGCCTCATCATCCTCCTGCTCCTCCTCCTCACTGCCCACATCATCCATGAGCATCTCCCTCTGTTTGGAGGCTGCTTTGGAGGCCGCCTGCCGCTGCTGACGAACATTTTTGTGATCTTCCTTCTCATCCTCGCTGTCCTCTGCAGGAAAAAACCCCAAATTAGGGTGAGTAAAGAGCAAAAACCTCCCCATGAGGCAGCAAAGTATTTTTAGGGCTTTTATCAAGGGTTAAAACACTCACTGGGTTACTGTGGGGAGAATTCAACCTCATC
This sequence comes from Arremon brunneinucha, assembly GCA_035583215.1. Taxonomy (NCBI): domain Eukaryota; kingdom Metazoa; phylum Chordata; class Aves; order Passeriformes; family Passerellidae; genus Arremon; species Arremon brunneinucha. Next base: position 3,593,481 of record JAWWEX010000117.1, on the reverse strand, counting down.
AATACCCACCCCACAAAGATCCTCTGCAAAATAAATGATTTTTTTCCTTTTTTTCCTCATTTTTTTCCCTTTTTTCCTCCTTTTTTTCCTCATTTTTTTCCCTTTTTTCCTCATTTTTTCACTTTTTTCCCTCTTTTTTCCTCATTTTTTCCCTCTTTTTTTCCTTTTTTCCCTCTTTTTTCCCCTCTTTTTTTTCCTTTTCTTCCTTTTTTCCCTCTTTTTTCCTCATTTTTTCCCTCTTTTCCTCTTTTTTCCTCTTTTTTTTTCCTTTTGTTCCTAATTTTTTCCCCTTTTCTTCCTTTTTTTCCTCTTTTTCCCCCTTTTTTCCTTTTTTCCTCTCTTTTTTCCCTTTTTTCCTCATTTCTTTTTCCTTTTCTCCCTTTTTTTCCTCTTTTTTTCCTTTTTTCCCTCATTTTTTCCCTCTTTTCCCCTTTTTTCCTCATTTTTTCCCTTTTTTTTCCCTCTTTTTTTTCCCTTTTTTCCTCTTTTTTTTCCCTTTTTTCCTCATTTTTTTCCCTTTTTTCCTCATTTTTTTCCCTTTTTTCCCCTCATTTTTTCCCCTTTTTCTCCTCATATTTTTCCCTTTTTTTCATCTTTTTTTTTTCCATTTTCTCCTGGTTTTTTTTTTCTTTTTTTCCTCTTTTTTTTTTTCCTTTTTACCTGCAGGCCTTTTCCTGGATTTGGAGGCTGCTCTCTTGTTCTTGTCTGGTTTGGCCTTTTTTCCTTTTTTGCTTTTTTGGGAGCTCTCGTAGTCGCTGTCGGCTTTGCCGTCGTCGGCTCCCACGTCGTCGTCCTCACTGCCAAAATCCTCATCTGCAAGGAAAAGGCACCAAGGTGAAGATTTTTGAATTTTTCTGGATAAAAACTGCAGGGAAAGGATCAATTTATCCAAATTTTATAGGATTATCACATAACACAAAAAAAAAAAAATTATCCCAAAGCAAGGTGGGAAGTAACAGCAGAAGAAGCAACGTATGACTTAAAATAAATCAAAAATAAATCAGAATAATTTAATTTCTGTCTGAAATCCTACTCCTGAACTCTCACAGACATGATTTAAAGGTACAAAATCAGGATAATGCTCAATTACCTGCTGAGTGTGAATCATCTTTCTTGGTCTTCACATCTTTGTCTTCTGAGTCCTCACTGCAAACAACACAAGGAGAAATCTGAGTGTTTGTCCCAGCTTTGATTTCAGTCCCTCTTGTGTGGAAAATAAAAACTTTTAAAGAGAAAATAATGTCCAAGCTGAGAATTTTCACTTTTTCTGGACATGCTTCAGGATTACACAGCTGGCTGTGGAGTTGTCATGGTTGGGAAGATAAAATTCAAATTTTTAATCCCAGAAAAAGTTAAATCAGGAAATAATCAGATTGAGGTGAACCAACCCACAAGGTTTCCAGTTTAGTTACAATTCTGATGGTTTTTTTGCAATCTATAAATTAAATAAAGCTTTATCCTGATAGATTTAAGTCAGCATTTGTCTTTATGTCATTCTTTAAATCCCATTCTGTGCATGTTGCTCTTAATTGACATAAGTCTGACCTAAGCTTTCTCAAATGATGATTTAATTAATTTAGAAAATAAAAGGCATCTTGAGATGATAGAACAAGAACCAGCAGGCAGAACCTCAAGAACTTTCAGAACCAGCATCCCTGAAGCTGAAATTTGTCATAAAAACAAAAAAAAATTATTTCAAGGGTCTCGTGGCCATCATTGGGGGACTGCAAAATGGAAATTCTACAGGAAAATTTCACTTTTCAGCAGGGCAGCACTGAGGAGCAACTGAGCTCCCAAAGCAGGTTCTGTTTATGGATGACCCAAAATGAGGAACAAAGAGCCACAAAACTTCCAGATGTCCCCTGCCCTCAGTGCCACCCATGCCTGGCACCTCAGGGATGCCCTGAGGGGCTGCAGGAGCTGCCCCTGGCCCTTACCCACCTGAGGATGCCAACCCTGGTGCCCAAATCCCATTTCCAGTGATAGATAAGAGTTTCCCACACAATTTCTGTCTCACCCCAGTGTCTCAGCCCCCAGTCTCACTGGAATTTCACTCTCCACACCCAGGACAAGCTCTGAGAAATGTTGCCAAAAACAATTTGCTTTTTTCACCTGTCCTCTTGAGAATTCTTCCCAGATCTCCTTCCCAGAAATAGAAATTGAAATTTTAGCCTCTCAGGGAGATGAGCACCTCAGGGATGCCCTGAGAGGCTGCAGGAGCTGCCCCTGGCCCTGACCCACCTGAGGAACCCAACCCTGGTGCCCAAATCCCATTCCCAGAGATGGACAAGAGTTTCCCACATGATTTCTGTCTCAGCCCTGCCTCAGCCTCTAATCTCACTGCAATTCCACTCCCCACACACAGGAAATGTTACCAAGAGATAAAATTTGCTTTTTTTACCTGTCCTCCTGAACTCTTCCCAGATCTCCTCTCAGGGAGATGAGCACCTCAGGGATGCCCTGAGGGGCTGCAGGAGCTGCACCTGACCCTGACCCATCTGATGATGCCAATTTTTGGGCCTAAATCCCATTTCCTGCCCCTCCAGCTGCCTCTGGAGCTGCTGGAGTGATGGACAAGAGTTTCCCAGGTGATTTCTGCCTCACCTCAGTGTCCCAGCCCCCAATTTCACTGCAATCCCACTCCTCCTCAAGATGGCTCCTCCCCACACACAGGACAAGCTCTGAGAAATGTTACCAAGAAATAAAAGCTGTATTTTTACCTGTTCTCCTGAGAGTTCTTGCCAGATCTCCTCTTGTTTTTGGCCTCTCAGGGAGATGAGCACCTCAGGGATGCCCTGAGGGAATGTAGGAGCTGCCCCTGGCCCTGACCCACCTCAGGATGCCAATTTTTGGGCCTAAATCCCATTTCCAACCTGCCTCTGGAATGATGGAGCACTGCTGACAGGAGTTTCCCACATGATTTCTGTCTCAGCCCCCAATCTCACTGCAATTCCACTCCCCACACACAGGAAATGTTACCAAGAAATAAAATTTACTATTTTTACCTGTCCTCCTGAGAATTCTTCCCACATCTCCTCTTGTTTTTTGCCTCTCAGGGAGATGAGCACCTCAGGGATGCCCTGAGGGGCTGCAGGAGCTGCCCCTGGCCCTGACCCATCTGATGATGCCAATTTTTGGGCCTAAATCCCATTTCCTGCCCCTCCAGCTGCCTCTGGAGCTGCTGGAGTGATGGACAAGAG
>JAWWEX010000117.1:3547620-3564569 GCA_035583215.1 Arremon brunneinucha | reverse complement strand
CCAGTTTTGTGCTGCCCAAATGGATGTGTCCCCATCCCAAGCCCAGTTTTGTGCTGCCCAAATGGATCTGTCTCCATCTCAAAGCCCAGTTTGTGCTGCCCAAATGGATGTGTCCCCATCCAAAGCCCAGTTTTGTGCTGCCCAAATGGATGTGTCCCCATTCCAAAGCCCAGTTTGTGCCCCAGAGATGGAGGCTCTGCCCAGCAGAAGCTGCTCTGCTGCCAGGCACGCCTGGGGGACGTGGTGGGAGCAGCTCAGGCTGCAGAGGCAGCGTTCCCACATGCAAACACAGCCAGGCTGGCTCATTCCCACAGGGAACACCTCGGTTTTCATCCAGGGGCAGCTGCCAGCTCCCTGCTGGCCTTTCCTAAAAGTCACCAGCACAGCCTGTATCAGGGGGAGCACCCCTGTCATGCCTGGGAGCCTCCAAGCACAAGGAATGGCGCAGGAAGCTCTGGAATGAGCCTGGCACACACACAGGGAAGCATTAACCTGGCAGAGCCAGCACCTGAGTGGGAAAGGGACAAAGGAGCCAGTCCCAGGGCTGGGGTGGCACCTGGGGTGTCCCAGGGCTGGGGTGGCACCTGGGGTGTCCCAGGGCTGGGGTGTCCCCAGGCAGCAGCAGCAGGGAAGGGTTTTGTCTCCAGCTGTCTCAGCTCCCAGGCTGCACCTTCTCCTCTGAGCGCCCTCTCCTTCCTTCATTCCTCACTTCTCTCCCATCTCATTAATTTAACTGAGCTGAATTTACAAAGCCAGGGCTGGGACAAGGAGCTGGAGGGCTCCCCCATCTCCCCCTCCCCAGCCAGCACACCAGGGATAAACTGTTCTCCCTCTCCCTGCTGCTGAAGCAGCCCTGGCATTCCTTTATCGCAGCCTTGGCATTCCTTGGCTATTCCTTTATTATTCCTTAATCCCACCCAGCCCTGCAGAGTGCCAGGGGAGCACCAGCCCTACCTGCACCACCCCAGCCCTACCTGCAGGATGTCCAGCACCACCTCAGCCCTACCCACCATGTCCAGCCCCATCCCAGCCCTACTTGCACCATGTCCAGCACCACCTGCACCACCTCAGCCCCATCCCAGCCATACCTGCACTGTGTCCAGCCCCACCTGCACTGCGTCCAGCACCATCCCAGCCCCACCTGTACCACGTCCAGCACCACTCCAACCCTACCTGCACCATCCCAGCCCCACCTGCACAATGTCCAGCACCATCCCAGCCCCACCTGCACCATGTCCAGCCCCATCCCAGCCCTACCTGCACGATGTCCAGCACCATCCCAGCAGCCACCGTGCCAAATCCAGCCAGCAGGAAGGGGAACAGCACCTGCAGCCCAATGGAAAACGAGGTCTCCTTGAGGGGCGAGGGGGGCTCAGGCCCCCGCTCCGTGCTGGTGTCATCGCTCTCGTTGCTCTGGCTGCCGTTCTCCAGCAGAGCATCCTCCTCCCTCACCCCTTTGGCGTTGGCTCGGGACTCCAGCACCACCAGGTCCACGGCGGTGCCCTCGGGCCGCAGGAAATGCTCGGGCCCCGCGGGCTGCCCGCAGTCCCCGTTGGCCTGGGGGGGATCCTTGGGCTCCAGCGTGGATGTCATGCTGCAGGACACGCTCTCCCGACCCTTGGCTCGCTGGGCCTACAGCCAGCAGCTGCTCCAGGAGGGATCTTCTGCCAGCAGCTTATCCACACGGCCTTGCCAGCATCCAGGAGGGAGCTGTGCCAGCGCTGCTCGCCCGCCCGGGAGTGCGGAGCCTGCTGCTGCGGCAGCGATCCCCATCAAGCAGGGAGACGGAGCACAGGGGACACGGCAGCACCTGGGAACGGCTCAGTAACCCCTGTTCTGCTCCTCCTCAGTGCCCTGTGCACGATCCGAGCTCTCCTCCCCAGATCTCCGATGCCTTAGTGCATCTCCGCCCAGATTTCTTCCAGCAGATGTGACGGGGCAGAGGGAAAAACAAATGAAGTAAAGGATGTAGAAACTTAAAGGAACACTGAAGGAGAGGACTGGCTTTTAGACATGATCCCACTCAGGCTCTTCTTGCTGCCAGGGCTTTGCCAGCAGCACCGTCCCCTCTGCAGGATTCCCCTCCGAAGGCTCCTGCGGCTTTCTGCCAGCACAGCCAGCGCTTCCAGCAGGCTGCGAGTGTCACCGCCGCCCTCCTCCTCCTCCTCCTCCTTCCTCAGCAGCACGAGGCCAGCACAGTTCCTGTTACTCGCACCAACAGCAGCTCCCAGCGAGGGTTGGTTACTCACGGAGCCGGCCGGGCTGCAGGGTGGGGGCTGGCATTGGGGCAGCCTGGCACACAACGCGCTTCTCCGACAGCTCGCCCGTCACCTGAAACACACGGGGGGAAAGCCGATATTCCGGGAGGTCCCGCGGCAGCCGCTCCATCCGCTCCCTCCAACCTCCGCCGTACCCCACCTCTCCCCCGGGCACCCTCAGCGGCTGAGCCGGGGGGTGCGGGCACCGGGAGGGACCCGCAGGGCGATCCCCGCGGCCGGGGCTCCTCCCGCCTCCCGCAGCGCCCCGCGAGCCGCCAGCTCCGGAGCGGATCCCGCGGGGCTGCCCCCGGCCGGTCCCCACGGTACCGCCGCCCGTGTCCCCGCCGTGCCCCGCGGTGCGGGTACCGAGTCCCCGCCGTGCCGGTACCGCCCGCTGCCGCTCGCTCCGCTCCCGCTGCGCACCCGCGGCTCCTCCGCCGCCCCGCGCTCTGCCCCGCCGGGCCCCGCCCCGCGCCGCCCTGACATCACCGCCGGCCAATGGCGGCCGCGCCCGCCCCGCCGCGTCGCGCTCCCATTGGTTCGACCCGCGTGGCGTCACGTCTTGCCCCGCCCCCGGCGCGGAGAGCGTCCCCGCTGTGCGGATAGGCCACGCCCCTTCGGCGGCGCGGGGGCGGGGCCTGTGGGTCACGTGCGGCTGAGCCCGCACCGGGCGGGACCGGTCAGTCCGTCTGTCTGTCCGTCCTGCCGTTCTTCCATCCACTCTGCTGTCCATTCTTCCATCCATCCTGCTGTCCGTCCATCCATCCATGGATCCATCCCTCCATCCATCCATCCTGCTGTCCGTCCATCCATCCATCCATCCATCCCTCCGTCCATCCCTCCATCCATCCCTCCCTCCATCCATCCATCCATCCATCCCTCCATCCATCCCTCCATCCATCCATCCATCCATCCATCCATCCATCCATTCATCCATGGTTTCCCTGCTCTCACCTCCATGGATCCCTCTCTGTGGAAGCCTCGTTGTGCCCCTCTGGGGACAGGGAGCTTACAGGTGGCACCCCAACAATGCCACCCCAGGGCTGCTTCCAGGGACCCCTTCCAGGGGAACACAGCTGGATCCAGCCCAAGCAGCACCACTGGGTTTCAGGTCTCTGCCAGGCTCTGAACAGAAGCTCACCAATATTGTCACGTACTCCTCCTCTGTTTATGCCAAACTGTCCCACAACAAATAAATAAAGAGCACAAAATCTCCTGCTACAGAGGTCAGGTCCTTGTTGCTCTGTGGAGTTCTGTGTTCCTGAATGAACCAGCTCCTCTGATTCATGCTTTCCTTTTATTTCCCTTTTTTTTTTTTTTTTTTTTACCTTGTCATGAGTGGAAATTTTGAGCCGTTGTTTTTCCTTCCTGCCTTTCCTTTCCTCCCAGGAAACAGGCAGCAGCGAGTTATTGCTCAGGGGGATGATGTGAGCCCAGCCTGGGGCCTTGGAGACACAATCTGGGCCAATGAGGGACACTGGAAATGTGGGGGGCAAGGGGAGGGCACAATCCCACACGGACACAGGGACTCAGCCTGGAGCTGCTGGCTTCACTCATTCCTCAAGGAAACAGAAGCAGGAATCCATTGTGACCCAAGGCTGCTCCAGTTCTGTCTGCTCCCATCACAAACTGGGCACAGCGAGGTGTTCTCCTGGAAGATTTGGTGTCTTTGGAGAAGAGGATGAGAGGAACCTGTGGAGCAGAACAGCACAGAGAGAGCAGCACTGAAAAGGGATTTTTTATAGGGCAGAGAGTGGCAGGACAAGGGGAATGGATTCCCAATGACAGAGGGCAGGTCAGATGGGATTTGGGAAGGAATTGTTCCCTGGGAGGTGCCCAGAGCAGCTGGGGCTGTCCCTGCATCCCAAGGCCAGGTTGAACAGGGTTTGGAGCACCCTGGGACAGTGGAAGGTGTCCCTGCCATGGCAGGGGTGGAATAGACCCTAAAAGGGGTCTAGAAAAACTCCTTCCCTAGAAAGGAAGGAGTGTAAAGTCCCTTCCAACCCAAACCATCCAGGGATTTCAGGGATGAGGAGCCTTTGGGGTCATTTCACTCATTCTCAGCAGCAAAGAAACCTCATGGAAAACTTGAGACATCCACAAACTCCAGCCACAGCCAACATCCATGCAGCTCCAAACCCTTCCTCCATCCTCCTTTGTCCAAACCTGGCTGCAAGGCTCTGCTGCCACCTTCACCTTTCCTTCCTGACTCAGAAAATCCATCCCTCCCCCAGGATGGAGCCTCCAATTCCTCCCTCACCTCCCCAAAAACAACAAATGCACCCAAATGTGACCTCACTGCTCCCCAGCTGCAGATCAGGAAGTGGAAATTGTGGGGACAAAAGCTGCCTGAGACAAGCAAACAGAAATAGATAAAAACCTCCCCCAGCGAGGCTGAGATCAAAAAAAAGGCAGAGGATGAAAGGGCAGGAAATTGGGTTTCCAATTGCAGGGAGCAGGTAGCAAAGGGAACAAAACACGTTTGGAAAGGAAGGAGTTGAGCACTGAGCTGTGCTGGATGCTGGAATGTCTCCTGGAATGTGTCCCCATGTGTTTTACAGCAGCCACGTGGTGCTGGCACTGCTGAGGTGCCCAGCACTAAGGAATGGCCTCAAGGATTCACAGGAAAATCCAGTTTGGCCAAAATCACTTAAAAAATCCTGATGGAGAAGTGTCAGTGCCCTGGGAGGTGCCTTTGCTCCCTGTCCTGGCTCCACCACAGCCTCAGTGGAGCCCCAGGAAGGATCCTGAGGTAATTTGTCACTGCAGGACACAAAACAACACGAGCGCACTGCTGCTCTCAAGGTGAAGAAAAGGGAAGTTTATTTTCTAACATTTCTAGTTTTCTAAAATTGACAGTGGATTGGAGGGTGACAGTGCCACCTCTCCAATGACACTGGACAAACCAGCAGTTTATTAAATTTTATTTTTTCCATAAAAGAATGCAAAACAATCAGTTATTTACAAAAGCCTTTGCTCCCTGTCCTGGCTCCACCACAGCCTCAGTGGAGCCCCAGCAAGGATCCTGAGGGAATTGTCACTGCAGGACATGAAACAACACGAGCACACTGCTGCTCTCAAGGTGAAGAAAAGGGAAGTTTATTTTCTGACTCCAACATTTATAGTTTGCTAAAACTGACTGTGGATTGGAGGGTGACAGTGTCACCTCTCCAATGACACTGGACAAACCAACAGTCCATCAAATTTTTCTTCTCCTATAAAAGAATGCAAAACAATCAGTTATTTACAGAAAGGGTGCGAGAAAGTTTGTTACAAGAATGCCAACAGCAGTAGGCTTAGAAAATCTTTAAAAATCAGGGCAACAGGAACTGGGTCCTTAATTCCTTGCAAGAATCTCATCAGGAAACAAACCTGAGCAGGTCATGGAGCAGGATTGTCCCTTCAGATGTCACTGCAGGGCAGGAGCAGCTGACGAGGGCAGGGAACCACGTCAGCAGCTGGCCCTGGGCCGGGGCAGAAATGCAGCTCAGGAATTCCTGTTCTGCCAGCCTGGAAGCAAACAAACCCATCTCCATCCCTTTTTCCAAGGTCCCAGCTGTGTTCCTGTGTCCCCCACGTGCTGGGGCTGCTGTGACAAACACGGGGCAGCCCCTGGGGTGGGACCATGTGAGAGCACCTGGGCCTGGCTTTCCTGTGCTGCACAGGGTCAGTGGATCCTGTGGGGCAGCAGGGACAGGGACACCTGGGGATGTGCTCACATGGCAGCTTTGTTCCACTTATGGGCTGGGAGGGAATTCATTTATAGTCAGAATTAGCCTGAAGAAAACACTGATACCACAAAGCTGGCCAGGCCAGAGACTGATGATAAAAAAACCCCACAACAATCTCTTAATTCCCTCCTATTTCCTGCTCCATGAAGACACTCTCACTTCCCAAAATCCCAAAGAGGATTTTGGATTAACATGTTTACATACAACAAGGCAGTCCTGGAGTATCAACATTTAAAAATCCAAGTGGAAGGATATCAGAATATCAGAATATCAGGATATCAGGATATCAGAATATCAGGATTTCAGATCCAGAATATCAGAATATCAGGATATCAGAATATCAGGATATCAGGATTTCAGATCCAGAATATCAGAATATCAGGATATCAGAATATCAGAATATCAGGATTTCAGAATATCAGAATATCAGGATATCAGGATATCAGATCCAGAATATCAGAATATCAGGATATCAGAATATCAGAATATCAGGATATCAGAATATCAAAATATCAGGATATCAGAATATCAGGATATCAGGATTTCAGATCCAGAATATCCGAGCCAGGCCTCTCCATGGGATCATCTCTGTAGTGCAAGGCCAGGCACAGTGTTCAAGTGATCCGAGCATTTACAGGGCTCAGATAAACCACACAAAGGCCTACAATAAACCACACCATTATGCTGGGTTAAAAACATCCACTAAAAGAGGCATGAAAAGCACCCTGGGAAAAGCTGCATGGTTTGAATGTCACTTTTAAGACCCCCCCCCCGCCCTGTGAGCAACCCCTGAGTGGCAAAGAGCATTTTCCCTTTGTCCCCTGCCCCCTTGCTCTAACCACCCTTCCATGTGGTCATTTTCCTTCCTGCTGAGGAGTGACTGCAGCTTCCTCTGGGCCCCCCAGCCCCGCTCTGAGCTCTGCAATCAGCGCAGGGATCTGCAGGGAGCAGGGCCCTCCCTTCCCCAGCAGCCCGAGCCCTTTATCTCTGTGGGAGCGGAAAGCTGAGCCCAGCCCCTGCTCCGGTGTCACACAGCCCTCCCTGAGCTGCCCAGGCAGGAAAATCAACCCCTGGGCAGCATTTCTGCACCCTCAGATGGTGGCACAGAGCTGCAGAGACCCCACAGCAGCACACCTCCAAAGGGTTGATTTCAAGAGCCTGAATTCAGGACTGAAGGCACAAAAATTCTCTAAAAGTTCCAGAGCACCAGCAAGGAGTGAAGAGATTGGCAGGAATTTGTGCAGCAGCACGAAGAGCACTGAAAATGAGAGAATCCAGGGCCACAGGTTGAGGTGCAGGTGAGGAATGCTCCTCTCTGTCAGCACAGGCTGTGGCTGAGCAGGTTCTCAGGGCACGCCTCGCTCCACAGCACTGGGACTGGGGAATTTTCACTGCACCTGCTGGAGAAAACGGATTTCAGCAGCTGCGTGGGACAGCAAATGAAACAGCAAAAGAGGAGCCAAGACTGCAAGTGTCAAATGCAAAGCTGGAGGAAACAACTCTGTAAACACCTTGTTCCTGCAGCTCTGAGCCTCAGCTCCCCACGGCCACTCGGGGCTGAAAATAACCCAAGTTCTGTCAAAGAGAGCCCAGCAACAGAGCTTTGTTTAGAAATGCAGGTGTGGGATGTGACCTTCTCCCCAGGGCCCAGCTCTGCTGGCCCTCAGCAGTCTGACAGCTTCACTTGGAGTCAGTGCTGGCACAGGAACATCAGCTGTGCAGATTTGGGGAAAAACAGGGCAAAAATGAAGTTGTTATGGATGTAATACACGTTGGAATTAGGTTAACACAGTGCTCCAATAATATCTCAGTTGATTATGACTGAGTTACCTGAACTCAGAGCAGAAAATCAGGCTCTTCCTTCCCTCTCTGAGTCAGAGTAATTGCTCTGCCTGCTCCAGGCACAGTGACTCACTGCAACACAAAAAGAACAGCTCCTGGAGTCATTAATCTGTGTTTTCATCATGTGCTTGGCTCTCTCCAGTAACTGCTTGTTGCTGGCCTTGCAAGGATTCCTCAGGGGTGAAGAGAGAGACGAGAATCTTGGCTTCATGATCAAAAGGCTGGATTTATTAATTTATATATATCATAATAATATCATAAATTAATAAATCAATTTTAAAATTAATAATTTTTTTAAATAAATAAATAAAAATTTAAAAAATAATAAATAAAATATTTTAAAAATAAGATTTATTTAAATAAAAAATAAAAAAATTAAATTAAAAATTTATTTTATAAAATAAAATTTATTTTAAAAATAAACAAATAAATAAATAAAAATTTAAAAATTAATAAATAAAATTATTTTAAAAATAAAATTTATTTAAATAAAAAATAAAAATTTTTAAAATAAAAAATTATTTCATAAAATAAAATTTATTTTAAAAATAAACAAATAAATTAATAAATAAAAATTTAAAACTTGATAAAATTTAAAATTAATAAATAAATTAATAATAAATTAATATAATCTCATAAATTAATAAATCCAGTCTTCTGATCATGAAGTCAAGATTCTCGTCTAATAATTAGTATAGTCTTATACATTAAGACTATACTAAAAGGAATAAAGAGAAAAGTTCAGAAGCTGCTCAGCTAAGAACAGAAAAAGAATGAATCAACAAAGGAGCTCTCCCTGATTCTCCCAGAGAATCTTTGATTGGCCCTTAATTGTACACATCCAACATGGGCCAATCACAGGTGCACCTGTTGCATTCCCCAGCAGCAGATAATCAATGTTTGCATTCTTTCTCTGGGGCCTCAGCTTCCCAGAAGAGGGAAAAATCCTAAAGGAAGGATTTTTATGAAAAGATTTTTATGCTCACACCATGCAAGCTTGGAGGTGATCTTACAGAAAATGCATCATTCACGTTATTGTTGTTATTGCTGGGAATTTCACACTCCACTTAGGAAAAGTGACATTTTCAGAAACATCTCCTGGCCAGGGAAATGGGGTGGGAAGGGATCTGTGCAGACACCAAGCACTGAGTGACTCCCTGGAGCTGTGCCACACAGCCATGAGCTGGCACAAATGTGATAAAATAAAGAGGCTTAAAGAGCACAAAGGCAAAGCTGCCCTGTGGAAAAAGCAGGGATAATCATCAGAAGGGATGGGGAAATAGATAAAGATGGGAATGTGCAGTGGATCCTGCAGGCCAGGGAGGGTTTAAAGCCCTTTGCTGCAACCTCAGGGGCCACTGAAACTCTGCTGAGCACGGCCCCAGAGCAGAGCACTGCAAGGTGCCAGGCGTGGCTGAGGAGCTGCCCTTAATGCCAACCACGAGCTGGCACAAATGTGATAAAATAAAGAGGCTTAAAGAGCACAAAAGGCAAAGCTGCCCTGTGGAAAAAGCAGGGATAATCATCAGGAAGGGATGGGGAAATGGGTGAAGATGGGAATGGGTTGTTTCCCAGTGGATCCTGCAGGACAGGGAGTGTTTAAAGCCCTTTGCTGCAACCTCAGGGGCCACTGAAATTCTGCTGAGCACGGCCCCAGTGCAGAGCACTGCAAGGTGCCAGGCCTGGCTGAGGAGCTGCCCGTAATGAGCTCTGCAAGGAGCCAAATCTCGAGGCTCACACTCACACAGGAGCTGCCAAACCCAGGCAAATCTCGAGGCTCACACTCACACAGGAGCTGCCCCAGCCAAATCTCGAGGCTCACACTCACACAGGAGCTGCCAAACCCAGGCAAATCTCGAGGCTCACACTCTCACAGGAGCTGCCAAACCCAGCCCTGCTCTCTCAGCACCCTCTGCCCTTCGCTGCTCCTCCAGCAGCAAAATGAATTTTCTTCCTTTAAAGAAACGATCCTCACAAAAACAGAGGTAAAGGCGTTTTGGCTGGGGGAAAATTACAGGATATAAAGATGCTTTGTGGCTTTAGGACACAACAGGCAAGAAATTCCTCCTTCCACACCTCAACAGCATCACCCAGGTCAGGATTTTCACAACCTGTGCTCTCTCATGGATTTTTTTCCCATTTTCTCTGTTTTCCCTCTGACTGGCAGCACAACCATCAGCTGTTATTGCCCCCCTACAGCCACAGGCAAAGCAAAGGATTTAAACTCAGTTTTAGAGATTTGCCAGAGAAAAAACAACAACAAACCCTTCTGTGCCCCTCCCACTGCCAGGGCTGTGTTTTATTCAGTGCCTCCCCAGCACCCTCTGCCCTTCGCTGCTCCTCCAGCAGTAAAATGAATTTTCTTCCTTTAAAGGAACAATCCTCACAAAAACGGAGCTGAGGGGGTTTGGCTGGGGGAAAATTACAGGATATAAAGATGCTTTGTGGCTTTAGGACACAACAGGCAAGAAATTCCTCCTTCCACACCTCAACAGCATCACCCAGGTCAGGATTTTCACAACCTGTGCTCTCTCATGGATTTTTTTCCCATTTTCTCTGTTTTCCCTCTGACTGGCAGCACAACCATCAGCTGTTATTGCCCCCCTACAGCCACAGGCAAAGCAAAGGATTTAAACTCAGTTTTAGAGATTTGCCAGAGAAAAAACAACAACAAACCCTTCTGTGCCCCTCCCACTGCCAGGGCTGTGTTTTATTCAGTGCTGTGCCCTGACACATCACTTTTGCTGTGCCTGCAGCACAATAGAATACACAAAGAAATATTTGTCAAATCAACAGAAATGAAGTTACCTGTTAACTTCTAGAGAAGTTTTTATCTTGAGCTAAGCTCTCTCCCTTCAGAATATTTATACTGAGAAATTCTGAAACTCTGGATTTTTTTTTAAGTGATGTTTTTACCTCATTGTCACATTACATGCTTCACATTTAGGTAAATGGAAGTTGCTTAACAACTGATTTTTATTCACAGGAGCAGTGACACCTCCACAAAAGAGCCACAGACACGTGCCTGAACAAATCACAAAGTGCAGCAAAGCAGAAAAGATGCAAACTATTTACTGCCCAACAATGCCTGCCCAGGGTGAGCTGATTTTGTGCAGAAAAGGCAGCAAAGATTAAAGCTGGCTGGAAAATAGGTGGGTTTGTTTTGATGGAAACTTTATGGATTGCTCAGGTGTGGAAATGACTTCACAGCTACATAAAAAGAAGAAATAATCATCAGAAAAGAATTCACATTGCTCATTTTATTAGATGAAAGTGTCAGTTTTGTTTCAATTATTCAGTGATACAGTTGGAGCCCTCTGGCCACAGCGATAAGATCAAACACAAATAAATGAGTGAACGGAAAGAATTGGAATCACAGCTCCATCAGTGTTTTCCAGGACACATTTCAGGGTATTTCCTGTACATTCCAGCACATTTCACAGTATGAATTCAGAGCAGAACATCCACCCATTCCAGTGCATTACTGAAGCCCTGAAAAACAGACCCATCTGTGCAGCAGGAGGTGCTGCACTGGTCCCTGCAGCAAGGCACTGGCACTGGCACACTTCCAGGCTTTTCTTTGGCTAACATCACTTTGGTAGCTATTTATTGATAAAATTAATTTAATTAAATAAATTATTTGTCTAAATTACTGGTATTGTCTAAATTAATACTGGTAACCCCAATGGTAAAGGCCAAAGGAATGCTGAACCCTTCAGTGCTGTCATAGAAGAAGGGCAAAATGAACCCAAGGACTGCCTTCCCCAGGATTCAGGCTTTTCTTTGGCTAACATCACTTTTATAGATAAAATTAATTTAATTAAATAAATTATTTGTCTAACTAATACTGGCAACCCCAACTATTAAGGCCAAAGGAATGCTGAACCCTTCAGTGCTGTCACAGGCAGGCAAGAAGTGCAAGATGAAGCAGAGCCAACATCCATGGCCTGCCTTCCCCAGGATTCAGGATTTTCTTTGGCTAACATCACTTTGGTAGCTATTTATTGATAAAATTAATTTAATTAAATAAATTATTTGTCTAATTAATACTTGTAACCCCAACTGTAAAGGCCAAAGGAATGCTGAACCCTTCAGTGCTGTCATAGAAGAAGATGTGCAAAATGAACCCAAGGACTGCCTTCCCCAGGATTCAGGCTTTTCTTTGGCTAGCATCACTTTTATTGATAAAATTAATTTAATTAAATAAATTATTTGTCTAACTAATACTGGCAACCCCAACTATTAAGGCCAAAGGAATGCTGAACCCTTCAGTGCTGTCACAGGCAGGCAAGAAGTGCAAGATGAATCCATGGCCTGCCTTCCCCAGGATTCAGGATTTTCTTTGGCTAACATCACTTTGTTAACTATTTATTGATAAAATTAATTTAATTTTAATTAATTAAATAAATTATTTGTGTAATTAATACTGGTAACCCCAACTGTAAAGGCCAAAATAATGCTGAACCCTTCAGTGCTGTCACAGGCAGGCAAGAAGTGCAAGATGAATCCATGGCCTGCCTTCCCCAGGATCCAGGCTTTTCTTTGGCTAACATCACTTTATTAACTATTTATTGATAAAATTAACTTAATTAAATAAATTATTTGTCTAACTAATACTGGCAACCCCAAATATTAAGGCCAAAGGAATGCTGAACCCTTCAGTGCTGTCACAGGCAGGCAGGAAGTGCAGGATGAATCCATGGCCTGCCTTCCCCAGGATTCAGGTTTTTCCTTGGCTAACATCACTTTGTTAACCATTTATTGATAAAATTAATTTAATTTTAACTGGTTAAATAAATTTTTTGTCTAATTAATACAGGTAACCCCAACTATTAAGGCCAAAGGAATGCTGAACCCTTCAGTGCTGTCATAGAAGAAGAAGTGCAAGATGAAGCAGAGTCAGAATCCATGGCCTGCCTTCCCCAGGATTCCCACAAAACTGAGCAGGAAAGTGGAAATTGCTGGCACTGGCAGTGAAGGACAAACCTGTGAGCCCTCTGACCTGGGACAAACTGAAGGGCTTCACATCTTTCAAAATTAAGTTCTCAGAAGAGCAAAGGAGAAGCACAAAGTGAGAAAAGAGATGAGCAGACAAGAGGGATTTAAAGTTGCAATCCCTTATTCTGACATCCAGCTGTACAACACACCCTGAGTCATGGAGGGAACAAAAATCAGCACTAAAAGGATGGACAGGAAAGTTTTCAGCACCTCCTCAGTTACAACAATGTGGAAGTTCTGGAGTACCTGAAAATAGAGTCAGGAATCAGTGCAGCCATGGGAGTGAACAGTGAACTGGGAGAAACTGAAGGGCTTCACATCTTTCACATTTAAGTTCTCAGAAAAGCAAAGGAGAAGCACAAAGCAAAGTGATTCAGTGAGAAAAGAGATGAACAGACAACAGGGATTTAATTCCTTATTCAAAGTTGCAATCCCTTATTCTGACATCCAGCTGTACAACACACCCTGAGTCATGGAGGGAACAAAAATCAGCACTAAAAGGATGGACAGGAAAGTTTTCAGCACCTCCTCAGTTACAACAATGTGGAAGTTCTGGAGTACCTGAAAATAGAGTCAGGAATCAGTGCAGCCATGGGAGTGAACAGTGACCTGGGAGAAAGTGAAAGGTTTCAAATCTTTCACAATCAAGTTCTCAGAAGAGCAAAGGAGAAACATAAAGTGAGAAAAGACAGGAGCAGACAAGAGGGATTTAAAGCTGCAATCCCTTATTCTGACATCCAGCTGTACAACACACCCTGAGTCATGGAAGGAAAATAATAATCACTAAAATGATGGACAGGAAAGTTTTCAGCACCTCCTCAGTTACAATATGGAAGTTCTGGAGTACCTGAAAACAGAGTCAGGAATCAGGGCAGCCAAGGGAGAACCCCCTGGGAAGCAGCAGAGCCCACAGCAGTGCCAGAACCCCTCAGTGTGGCTGCAGCAGTGACAGGAACCCTCTCAGCACACCACAAACCCTCCCTGTGGGCTTCTGGAGAAATCCTCACCTGAGAGAAAAGATCCATTCACCATCAAAAGGAGTTTGCCAGAAGCACACAGGGTGAGTCAGCTTCTAGTGTGAGTGACTGCTGGGTATAGCTCAGATTTTTAGTGGTTACCAATTTCTGAGGTTTAAAGAGCTGACAAAAATTAGTGCCAGATTAATGCTGCACATCAGAGCACAGAGAGCAGAAATCAGGGTTAGTTGTTGTATTTGGCCACGTTCCTATCACACAACCTGCACTTTTCCCATCTGTATGTAAACCACGATATAAAAAAAACCCCAAATTCCAAAATTCAGGCCCTGTCCCAGAGTCCACCTGCAGCTGCTCCTCCCAAAGATCTCTCAGAGCTCGTGGGAGTTGGCGTGGGGCTCTGGAAGGGTCTCAATGTCACAGTTCTTGATCAGCTGAAAGAGGAACTCCACCTGCTTCTCATAATTCTCAATGGAGATTCTCTCATTCAAGCCATGGATCCTGAAAGAAAAAGGACATTTTTTAGGTCAGGGGGAATTTCTGACACAACTGCACAAAGCCAGCACTCTGCTTGGCTGTTGGCCAAAAGAAAAACAGAAAAATGCAGCAATAGAGCCCAAAAACTGCACTGTAACCAATAGAAAAATGACAGAAATACAGCCTAAAACTGCACTGTAACCAACAGAAAAATCACAGAAATAGAGACCAAAAACTGCAGTGTAACCAACAGAAAAACACAGCAATATAGCCCAAAACCTGCAGTGTAACCAACAGGAAAACACAGAAATAGAGACCAAAACTGCACTGTAACCAAGAGAAAAACACAGAAATATTGACCAAAAACTGCACTGTACCCAATAGAAAAACCATAGAAATACAGCCCAAAAACTGCACTGTAACCAACAGAAAAACCACAGAAATATAGACCAAAAACTGCACTGTAATCAACACAAAAATCACAGAAATATAGCCCAAAACTGCACTGTAACAAAAAAACCCCACAGAAATATAGACCAAAAACTGCACTGTAACCAACAGAAAAATCACAGAAATATAGCCCAAAACCTGCAGTGTAACCAAGAGAAAAACACAGCAATATAGCCCAAAAACTGCACTGTAATCAACACAAAAATCACAGAAATAGAGACCAAAAACTGCACTGTAACCAACAGAAAACACAGAAATAGAAACCAAAACCTGCAGTGTAACCAAGAGAAAATCACAGCAATATAGCCCAAAACTGCACTGTAACAGAAAAACACAGCAATATATCCCAAAACTGCACTGTAACCAATAGAAAAACAGAAATATAGACCAAAAACTGCAGTGTAACCAACAGAAAAACCACAGAAATATATCCCAAAACTGCACTGTAATCAACAAAAAACTCACAGAAATATAGACCAAAAACTGCACTGTAACAAAAAAACCCCACAGAAATATAGCCCAAAAACTGCAGTGTAACCAACAAAAAAACCACAGAAATATATCCCAAAACTGCAGTATAACCAACAAAAACCCACAGAAATATAGCCCAAAAACTGCACTGTAACCAACAGAAAAACAGAAATGCAGCCCAAAAACTGCACTGTAACCAACCCAAATGCACTGATTCAAAGGCTCAGAGCCCAACAGCTAACTAACTTTGGAAAAAAAATCTAAAAATCTCATCTTGAAAAAATCCATTTCTTGGCCATTCCTGCACAGCCAGAACACTCCACTCCTGCATCGTCTGCACCTCAATAAAATGAGAAATCTAAATAAGCAAACAAGCCCTTGCATGGTGATGTTGTTATCACATAACTTCAGGAAATCTCAAATCAATTCAGTGATAAATCTGCAGGACAAGGCCAACTACCAGAACAGCACACAAAGGATCCAAAGCAGCACAGAACCAAACACCTCAATGTGTGCTGCCTGAATTTGAAGGAATAAAAAGTCAGCTGACACAATCCCAAGGTAATTTCCATCCCCAAATCTGCAGGAAATGGTGGCATGGGATGTTCACAAGGGTGGGTTTCCTTGTGCTCATGGATCTTTCCTTTCCCTGTGCCCACCCCAGTGCAGAGCTGAGTACCTGGGGAGATCATCCTGTGCCAGGAGCAGAGGGTTGAACCTGTAAATGGCCTTGGTGACGTTGGTGAAGTGCCTGCTGTCCGTGTTCCCAATGCACGTGCCTGCAAAACAAAGCTCAGCCTTGGTCTGCTGCCATCAGGGTTATTGCTGCCATCAAAGAGTTGAGGTCTAAAAACCCCATCTTAGAAAAATAATCTTAGAAAATTCATGTAATGGCTTCACTGAACCATTGCTGCTAAATCTGAAGTAGATGGAGAATTCAGATTAATGCACACACTGCAATGGATCAAATGTGCTGGGCTGACCTCAGTGGCTGCAGCGTGGAATATTTGGAATATTGGATGTACACACAAGCATGCACTTGTTAACTTTTCTAACTTGTTGCAAGTCTGCTTCAGTCTCCACTAAACTAATGATTTTTAAATGGGAAAATCTTTAGGCCAAACATTCTGCATCCCTGTGTGAGTATCTGCATTTGCTTGAAAGCTTTAATCCAGATATACAGGTAGATCTGCATATAAAGACAGGGGAGGAACAAGTGAGGTGCAAAAAGTGCCCCATCTTTGCCCAGGAGAGAGGAAAAGCAAATTATAACAGTCCTGCACCAAAAGCATCACTGGAAACAGTGATTGGTGCGTGCTGGAGAACATTCTGTCCTTCAGGAGCTGAACACACAACTCAACACAAGAAGAGCTTTGACACAGCCTCCCCAAAAATGCAAACTTCAACCTCCCAAAAAATGCAAACTTCAAACTTGTCAAAAAATGCAAACTTCAATCTCCCCAAAAATGCAAACTTCAACCTCTCCAAAAATGCAAACTTCCCAAAAATGCAAACTTCAAACCTCCCCAAAAATGCAAACTTCAAATTTCAACCTCTCCAAAAATGCAAACTTCAACCTCCCCAAAAATGCAAACTTCAAACTTTCCTCAAAAATGCAAATTTCAAACTCCCCAAACTTCAAACTTCTCCAAAAATGCAAACTTCAAACTTTCCCCAAAAATGCAAACTTCAAACTTTCCCCAAAAATGCAAACTTCAAACTTTCCCCAAAAATGCAAACTTCAAACT